>FR989982.1:27331177-27881177 GCA_905404265.1 Fabriciana adippe | reverse complement strand
TGCTTTTAATGTCGACGAGTAATAAAATGAGACAATTACACTGATTAATTTGTCGTTACTAGAGGGAGTCTCTCTACAATACCAAAGGTATTTTTACTGTCCAATAAATATCTCGTAAATTTGCAATAAATTTGGTAAATAAAGTAATAGATTAACGATCTTGACCTAAATAAAGTAAATATTTCATTAAAATGAAAATTATCTCATATTGTTATAAGTATCGCGATTTATTATTATAGAGAATAATAGTTTGCTTAAATATATTATTTATACATATAATAAAATTCTGAGTCGAATCTGTACTTTGAATATTTTTTGGAAAATCTTATTTATATAGTCATTGTCATCGATACACTATGAATATATATATATATATATATATATATATATATATATATATATATATATATATGTATATATATATGTATATATATATATATATATATATATATATATATATATATATATATATATATATGATATACTATAAATTCAGTATGATGATAGCTGGTTATCCGGATCAACATATAGGAAAATATCTCATCTCTGAGAAACCTATACTAACCTTAAAACGTAGGGACGAACACGAAAAATTCTAGACACAGTTTTAATGGGGTTTAATGGGTAATACTGGTTGGTCTAGCTGTTGAACCCCCACATAACCATCTTAAAACAGTTGTATGCATGATCTTTATTTTAATGTGAAAATTCAAAATGTAACTACATGTCTTTAATAGAATCTATAGTGTAGGTACATAAAATCGAGCTGTGTGAACATCGCCAAATAAACCGGAGATGTGGATGAGCGAACGTAATGGAGTTCTGATTGGTCATTTATGGAAATACAAAACAAAATAAACACTAAATGTTAGTGCTAACATATTTAATCTATATTTGTATAAAAATGTGTTAGGACTATGAGCCTACTTCTGCTTCACTTGGTTTTTTTATTAATAATACCGAAAATATGGTCTCTTACAAACTAAGGCCACCCTCTCAATCTCTTTAAGGGTTGATTTAAAAAAAAAATACTTTCTTAATGGTTACTTAGTCAATTGTAGAAATACTAGCAGAACTCGCGACTTCGCTCGCGATCAAACTACCAAGAATACGCATGCAAATATATCCAAGGAATAAAAAGTTTCATACAAACTTGGGGGTAGAATTTTGAAAAATCCTTCCTTAGTGGATGCCTTCGTCATATGTGGAATACGTGTGCGAAATTTCAATTTGCTAGCCTTAAGGGTTTGTCCTGTGCGTTGATACATTAGTCAATCACTTTTGCCTTTTATATAATAAGATGTAGTCTTTGCCAAGTCTAGTCAAATGGGGCAATGATAAAATAATTAGGACAATTTCCTTCTTATATATATATATATATATATATATATATATATATATATATGTATGTATATATAGTTAATCTATGATTTTTACATACATCTATTGCTTAAGATTTATTTACGACTTATGGAATGAAAGAATTGCTTAAGTAAAAACTTTCTTTGTGTAATTTTACATAAATAACAAATATTACAAAGCCAGAAAATATTTGCTCAAATTAACAGGAAAAAGTAACAAAAATCCTGAGTCTTTAATTTCCCCACCATTATGCGAGTTCGATGGAGAAAACAAATTTAAAAATAAAATTGTTATCTTTAGCTTAACGCTTAAAAGATTTTTTAACTCTACAGACCCCGATAAGCGGCCTATAGTGTCGTTCTGTCAATCTGTCATAACTGTCTAACTTCAGGGTTTTATTAATAGCGATGGTATCATAGCTTTATTTATAAATGAATTGTTATACAATTTTAATAAATTCAAAAATGGCACCTATATACCTTATAATATTTTTTGATTTTAATTCTAACCATATTTTTTTAATAAGTGTTATAATTTAATATAGCAATATTATTTTTTTAATTTTAACTGTTATTATTATAAATATTTCATTTTTTTAAAACTATTAATTAATAACTATTAATTAGTAGGTCTGCTGAAACAGACCACAACACCCATGGGGTTGCTCCAAGAGTCCACTCAGCTAACAGAGAAGTATCAGGAGCAACCCGCATGGTACGCCACCCACCGAACTGGGCCAGCTTCCTGTGCGTTTCTTAGCTTCGCGCCCGGCTGAACTACCGGGGGGGAGTGGGGGGGGGGGGCGTCTGACTTTTACCTACGGTTCAGCTTATGTTGGTAAAAAAATGGCTTACCTTGATCTTGGTTAATGAGTGCTTCGATTTGATAGTTTTTTCGATTTAATATTGTTATAAAAAAGTAAGTTTTAACCAATTTTAGTAGTAAAAGGTAAAAGGTTTTCATTATATTATTTCATATTATTTATAACATAATCCACAAGATATAAGTCTCCACAGTTTTATTGCAAAGTATAAAATATAACAAAGGAATTACATTTAATCTTAAAAGTTTTCACAAAGCTTTTAAATCTTTATGTTGGCACGAATAGGTTGGCTCAAGAAATTACTTTAGTCATAGATATGTGTAAATATACGTCATATGTATACTCTTCCATTTCATTCGGTAAGCGATCATTACAGACCTACTTTTTTTTAAGTTGGGAAATGCATTTACGCATGCCACCTGTAGACATACATGTGGTTATGTGGGACTACCGGCTAGAAGAGCCAGTAGTATCAACTTAAACCCAAGAAAACCTCTCCAATCTTAATGGGGTGCAGGATCGCTTACGCACTCAACCACGACGCCCCGACGGCAGGTCTACCGAAGCAGACCACAGCAACCTAGAAGTACCAGGACCAACTCGCATGCTACACCGCCCACCGAAGTGGGCCACCTCGCAAGTGCGTTTCATGGTTTCGCGCCCGGCTGAACTGCCGGAAACTAATGAGCAACCACGACAAGGTGGACATTCGTTGAGGGGAGGGGGAGAGGGGGGGGTTCAAACCTATAACCTAACCCCTTACCCTTCTTCATTTCCACCCCCTCAGGTAGCTTATAAGTGATAGCCTTTGTATTGCACTCGTACACACTTGCTTACTAACTTTGTAGTATAAAACCAAATAATCTTATAAAATCAGTTACCGGGTTATTTTCTTTTATAATTATTTCTCTTGGGCCCAGCACCCTCTAGATGTCAAAAATGGACACCAATAAAGTAACGTATGTTTATCCTTACAAAGCTAGATTAAAGCTTGAAAAATAAATAAAGAAAAGTATTACTTTAGAGCAACTTTTCGCTGTCTAAATTTCAAAATCCGTATAATAAGTCAACTGTAAATCCGCCCGTGCAATGCCGGGGCAGATTAAGCCGATACTTTTTAAAGGATCTATGAGAATCGTACCTGCTTACTTAGCGGCGCGTTGTCTTTTTTAACAGCAAAAAGTTGATTATTAGTAAAAGAAAACTGAAAATACTTTTACTAATCATACCATACCTTTTTGTATAATAAAATAATAAAAAATAAATGATCAAACATATTTCTATATACATTCTTTTCATAATCGATCATCAAAACATCTGAAATGGCGATACTTAAATAAATAGCCAGATCTATAATTGTAATAACTACGAATTGCTCTCATTGTTTCTAGAAGACCTGGTTGTTATAACACCTATTTTGTAATCCTTACTTACTATTTAGTATTTGTTAGACATTAGATTTTTAAAATTATTCATATTATTATATTATTGCTTTCCCATACAAGCTTTCGTCTCCATTCTCACCCCCTTAAGTGATGATTTCCGGGATGAAAACTATTTCACTTTATTATGAGATTTAAAAAAAACTTATTTTAGTAAACGTTTTCTTTTAATTTTCTTCTATAGAAAACTTGTCCTGACAATAACAAACACAAAAAAAAAAGATTATCCAATTTGGTGCAGTCGATCGGAAGTTATGCGTGTAGAAATGTACATTTCGGTTTTTATTTATATATATTATAAATATTATACTAGCGACTCACCCTCGAGCGTAACCCAAATTCTTTTTCTAAAATAAAAGTATCCTAAGTTACTCCTTATAATATCAGCTATCATATAGCATATAAACAGACAGACAGACAAAAAAAAAATAAAAATTATGCTTTTCTTATAAGACCGTATATAATTTAATATGCGTTTATTAAAGAGCTGTTAATATGACAATACAAATAGATTTTTCAATTTTTATTATCTGAGATTAGTAATTTATTTTCAAATTTGATACGCTCACAAATTCAATAGATTCACACATAAATAAATATCTTGAATTATTTCCTTCATGTCATGACTTGTGGTGACCATATTACTCACTCACTCACCAGTGGTAGTGCCACGCTTGTTACCTTCGGGTAGCAGCCGAATGGGCCGGCACGCCCCGCAAAGTACCACTCTCTCACAGAAGACCGACGTGAAGTGGCAGCTACGCTGTCGCGTTTCGTTCGGTACGTGAGAGTCCCGGAGGCCCACTCCCCACCCCTCTCCCACACCACTAAATTCCATGATAGTGCGAAATTCGGTTAGTCTACCCCAGGAGGGTACCACCAGCGCACATCGCGGTGGAGAATCCCTCTCTGGGCATCCATGCTCAGGTCGTATACTATCTGAGCGTGGATGCCCAGGCTGCCCTCCGAATTCTGGGAGGGGGGGGGGGGCAATTTTGCGCTCTCGTCTTCTGTTCGGGGCAAACGGAGCAGGCAACAAAAGGCTACCCCTTTCACGCTTGCTGTGGACTTCTGCAACATAAGGGGGTTGAATTCCAACTTGAACGCCGTCCACTTCCACCTTGAGACGGCGCAGCCGGCCTTGCTCTTCCTCACTGAGACGCAGATATCGTCTCCGGCTGACACCTCTTTCCTCTCTTACCCGGGGTATAAACTGGAGCATTCCTTTGTACCGCGGGCTGGGGTGTGCGTGTACGTCAGAGAGGATATCTGCTCTCGTCACCTCGGCAGCCTTGAAGGGCAGGACCTTTCCATCCTCTGGCTACGTGTAGACTGCGACGACCATCCGCGAATCTACGCATGTCTGTATAGGTCCCATAGCGGAAATGCCGAAACTGATCGACTCGTTGAGCACATGCAAATGGCTACAGATTCCGTGCTGCAGCAGATCCCATCCGCAGAGATCGTGATTCTCGGCGACTTTAACGCCCATCACTCCGAATGGCTTAGATCACGCACTACCGATCATGCGGGGAGATCTGTTCACGATTTCGCATTAGCATATGATCTGACACAACTGGTCACCTCACCAACGCGAATCCCTGATGTGGAAGATCATACACCTTCCCTGTTGGACCTTCTATCGCGAATCATTTCTAACATGATTACCACTTACCTTACGGTGAAGGAAAACATCGTGAGGAAATCTGCATGTCTGAGAAAACCTGGCAAGTTTTTGAAAGACATGTGAAGTCCGCCAATCCGCACTTGGCCAGCGTGGTGGACTATGGCCTGATTCCCCTCGTATTGAAGGGAAGCCCGTGCCCAGCAGTGGGACGTTCAAAAGGGCTGAATACATATAATTTATTCCGGTAACTGGTATTAATATCATAGCTTTGAGGAACGTAATTATGCATAATGTGCGATGTGAGAGATGAGACTAATGTGTTTCTACCGATAAGAGAATCAAAGCGGAGATTTTTTCCCTTTCTCCCACCACGCTGGCCAAGTGCGAGTTGGCGGACTTCACATTTTTTTCAAAAACTTTCTAGATTGTTTTTTCCTTCCTTCCACTACGCTAGCCAAGTGCGAGTTGGCGGACTTCACAAGTCTTTAGAAAACTTGCTAGATTCTCTCAGACATGCAGGTTTCCTCTCGATGTTTTCCTTCACCGTAAGACAAGTGGTGATCGTGTTGGAAATGATTCGCACTTACGCCTCTTGTACGTTTTGTAACAACTATGTGTAATTATCTTCTTATAGAGAAATAACTAAGGGTTTATTATTATTATTATTGATCAATAAACCTTCATTATTCCTTATTTATATAGGTTTGTTTTTATATTGATTCCTTAAGTTTTTGATATTCATACTAATACTTTGAATACGAAATTTTGTGGGTGAATGAGTTTATATTCCAAGTTAATACATAACGTTTTTACTGAAGTATATATATACACGAAGCATTTGGTAAAAACTACGTATCTTTACTGATATTATAAATGCAAAAGTAACTCGGTCTATTCCATTTTCACGCTAAAACCGCTGAACAGAATTAGATAAAACTTGGCATGAATGACTTGGAAAAATGGGAAATTGGGAAAATGACATAAATTGCATTCTAAGTACGGATATAGACTACTGTTAATCCACACCTTATGCGAGCGAAGCCGTGGGCAAAAACAGGTTAAATATACACCCAGTTAAGGACACCCGGGACGTCGTTATGGCACAAATTAAGCGAACCTTATATAAACAAATAGCGTGCAGCAATTCAAATTAAGTTCTTCGGAAGGAAAGGTTCCATGGGAAATTAATGTCTTATTTTATGTGCAATAACATTTTATATGAGATAACGTAACTAAGATAGAATTGAATACAATTTTAGTTAATCTATGTTAAAAAAGTTATACTATACATATGATAAAATTCTAAGCCGAATCTGTACATTAAAATATTTTTTTGGAAAATCTTATTAAAATAGTTATTATTATCGATACAGAGGCCGAATCTATAGTTTTTACAATTTTTGTCTGTTTGTCTGTCTGTCTGTCTGTCTGTCTGGGAACCCATTAGGGGAGACCGGGGCTGGTTGACCAAGTTTCAGCTTAAAGGTTTCTATTTCTATTTCTTTAGAGTATATTAATTTAAAAACGGGTTCAGTTCATAGATTAACTATTAAGCTTTGCAAAAAAGTTGCAAAAAGCACGTTATTCATTATGATTTAGAGTACAGGCCAGTTTTTGTAGAATAGGAAAAACTGGTCAACCTACCCCATGCTTGGGGTAGGTTGACTATTCACCTGGGGTAAGTTGACCTATGAAGTTGTAAGGGCAAAATCTACGAGGAAATAGGATAAAAGACACAAAAATGTATTACTCATTTTTTTTATTGAAACCAAGGCGATCTTCCGCCATATCAATTAAACACAATAAAATTCAAATTATAAGAATAAACAATCAGACAATTAAACATTAGGCAATTTGAGTACCTAAAAATAAACAAAGTTTTTTCACAAAACACAAAATACTTTCTCATTAAGTATTTAAAACAAAATGAAATAATTTCTTGCAAACTTTAACCATTTGGTAACAAATTATCATATCTATCTAATATATATTCTAATATATATATAAATATATATATATATTTGTGTATATGTTATAGGTATATTATTTTATTAATAAAATAAATTATTTTGAGATCATACTATCCAATTAGTCTTCTAAATCGGAGGTGCAATTTTTGCATTCATAGAACAATATGTTCCCGTTTACAAATTTTGTGTATGCTCGCGACTTGCACACAGTGCACTGAACCCATTCTTCTCCAAAAATACTGGAGCGATAAGATTCAGTGCACTCCATACAAAATGTTTCATCCACATCACTTTTCTATTACATCTTTGGATGTACTCCCTCTATTAGTCTTTCTTTTGTATGTTCGCATGGTCCTGAAACAATATCCATAATATCATGTTGCTGGTTGACCAGGTGGTCAACCAACCCCCTTATACATTAGTCTACTAGCCCCGAACCACTTTTTAACTTTTAACCACATTCCATAACCTCAAAACTGCGACGAAATCAAATAAAATAATACATAAAAGAAAGAACATGAATCAAACATTCGTTATAAACTCTTTGACAATCAATAACCATGAATAAATAGGCGTTATTACAAATAATATTACGACAAAAAAAATTACTTACGTGTGTTGTTTTTCAATATTACGTTCCTTCTCTCAAACGACGTGCGTGCGCGACGCCGCGTTCCCGGTGGCGAAGCGGGGGGAGGTGACGGTCTTTCGTGTCTCACTGGTTAGCTGAAGGCTATTGCCTCGGACGAGTTTTTGATAGTTAGTCAACCTACCCCTATAGTCAACTAGCCCCGGTCTCCCCTACGAGAAAACCACTCGACAGATTTTTATGAGTGGTGATAGCTGGTCATCCGGGTCAACATATAGGATACTTTTTACTGCGAGAAAATATCTCATCTCTGAGAAATCTATACTAACCGTTAAAATGTATCTAGGGATGAACCCAAGCGGGGCGAGGGTGAGTCGCTAGTCTATATATAAATAGGCAAAGACTGTTCAGTACATTTTTCTTTCAACCTTTTGAATCATTATATCTCAAAAACGGTGACTCTTAGGAAAAAAAGGATTTAGACATTTTTTATAGATATTTATCTGATATACAATTTTTGTTTAAACTAATTTTATGATAAAACTTACCGTTTTGCTGAAAATAACGAAATACCCGTTTTTGTGATCTTTGGCCCCAAGTAAATCTTTTTCCAAGTATCGGATCGATGAGAACTTTTTAGATTTCATTTATAATGGTGTTTTAAACAATCCTACCAAATTTCAGCTGGGTGCAAATTTTTGTAACTTCTCTCCTATTTTTGCTTTTTCCATATAAAATGGCAATTTTATATTAAAAGACCTAATATATAATATGAACTTTATACAGAGTTTTATAGACGCCAGTAATTTAATTCATCACTATGATTGATTTGGGTCAAAATATATTCAGTAATATTTCAGTTAAACAATAGACTGAGGATTAATTAAATTTAAGTTATTAGTATGAAGTGGCAAGGCTAAATTTGTTTCTACCGAAATTCCCACCGCTTACCAAGTTTTCAGATCGAACCGATATTAAAATATATTAAGAGCTTGTGATTGAGATATGATATACCTATAATAAAATATTATAAACAAAATCTTTTCTTGAACGCTTCTGATCAGAACAGCCAATCATGCAGTTATCTCACGTATTCTTTGAAGTTATACTTCTATTGGTACGTTTGAAAAAAATTAAGAGAGCAACATTTTTACGATGCACGCGCACACCGACAGACAAAAAGCGACATGATGAAGTTAGCTGCATTCCTTTTACAAACAGATAGTTATAACATACGGGATGAAATCTTTAGCTATTTTTGTTCTGTTACGCCAAAGATGTATAACTTCTGACGTGCATACATAAGTACACACACACACCTTTTTTTTAATAAAAAGTGCTTATAAAAAAAACATGGCCCATAAATAAATAATTTATGAACAAAACAAGTTAGGTATTTATTTTCAAAAAGCAAAAAAGATTTCGTTCGACATTGAAAATTCAATGATAGAAAATTCAAAGAGTTGATGAAAGAGTCGAAAGTTTAATCCAGTGTAAAGGAATTTAAAATAGACCCGACCAATGATCCGACTAAGTAGAACTAGATATTTGGACACTCGCAAAATCTATATGTACATATATAAATTAAATTAAATCGCCTGACATATGTACCTAATCTATCTATACATACCTATAATAAAATTGTAACTAAGTCGAATCTGTACATTAAATATGTTTTTGGAAAATCTTATTGAACTAGACTTTATTATCGATACACAGGCCGAATCTATAATTTTTAGAATTTTTGTCTGTCTGTCTGTTACCGTATCACGGGAAAACCACTGGACAAATTTTGATGAAGTTTGGTATGATTATAACTGGTTATCCAAAATAATATATAGGATATTTTTTACAGCTAGAAAATATCTCATCTTTGAGAAATTTACACTAAACGTTAAAACGACGAACCCGAGCGGATCGAGGGCGAGTCGCTAGTATACTAGATAAATTGTAAAGCTTAAAAGATTATCCCTTTATTAATTAAAGTCTAACAGGATTACCAAAAATCTTTTACTAATATAAAACAAATACAGTCCACTGGCAGCGCCACCTTTTGAAACATTTAATTACTAACCTATTGCATTTAACTTTACCCCTTACATTTAACTACTAGCCAAGTCATAGTTTACGTGTGTATTAAATTTCATCCAAACCCATTCAACTATTTCAGCATGATACTTATTCATGCTGAAATAGAGAGAACAGAACAGATACAAGAAACGAGAGAGAAAAGAGAGAGCGAGAGAGAGAGAGAGAGAGAGAGATAGATAGATAGAGAGTGAGAGAGAGAGAGAGAGAGAGAGAGAGAGTTGCGAATACACGCACAAACATATACTCACTCAGAAATTCTCATATTTATAATATTGGTGTGATTTAATGAGAAGATTATATAAATAAAGATTATTACTTCGCACTACGTTATAAGTATAGTAATTACATGCAAACAAATCCTAATCCCATGAAAGTTTGTTTTGTAAAGTTGTATTATCATGCACGTAACGATGATAGTTGCGTATATATTAAACTATATAGTAAACTATAACGCTATATAGTAAATTATACATTAGTAGTAACGTTAGTAGTTATAAGTACTATAGTATATTTAAATAAAACTATCTTTTCGGATTTTCTCGCGGATTTATTTTGATTTTTGATTCCCGACGTTTCGATTGCTTTACAGCAATCATGGTCACGGGAGAGATTTTTGATTGACATTGTGTGATGAGCACGAATGTTTGTACGTCACGGGTGTTTATATTTATAATATGTATGTATTTAAAGTTATATATGTGTAGTGTATCAACTATCTGGTATCCATAACACAGGCCTCGTAGTGTAACCATGGAACTAGATGGTGTTGTGTGTTAATATACCATCAAGAAAAAAAATGGTCGTTAATTTTCATACAATAGCCAACAAATTGCATAGGAATATTTTAAAGAGAGAGTTTCTCGACAGTTTTTCTCAACTAGTGCATTACGAGTTGCTTCCTCAATAGACTGAAATCAGTGGGTTAGTATAAGTTAAATTGAGGATTTATAAGTGCTAGGAAAAATCTATTTGTATATAATATATTCCTCTGTAACACAGGTTTTCCTATCACAGAGTAGTAAGCCATACCTAGTAACTGTATAACAAATATTACACCTAACGTTTGTAACCAATTGTTATGTATACATATAATAAAATTCTAAGTCGAATCTGTACATTAAATATATTTTGGTAAATCTTATTGAAATAGTCATTATTATCGACACAGAGGCCGAATCTATAGTTTTTAGAATTTTTGCCTGTCTGTCTGTCTGGGAACACATCACGAAAAAGTAATATTTCAGTAATTTTCTCGTATTGCGGTCACAGACAGACAGACTGAGAGACAAATATTCTAAAAACTATAGATTCGGTTTCAGTATCGATAATAATGTCTATTCCAATAAGATTTTCCAAAAATTCTTTAATGTACAGATTCGGCTTAGTTAGAATTTTATAATATGTATGGATAAAGTTTATTATTATTATTTCGCTCGCTTACTTGGAGACACGAGTCCATGATGTAGAGAATCATTATTATTATTATACTAGCGACTCACCCTCGCTTGGCTCGGGTTCGTCCCTAGCTTGGATATAGTAACGTAGATATAGTTTTGTTTTAAGTATTAAAACCTTCCATGGACCTTAAGGTACATACAAAATTAGCCGAAATAAATTAGCCGAATTGGTCCAGCCATTCTTGTGTTATGCGCTTACCAATATTCATATATATATATATATATATATATACCTTAACAACATATATATATATATATATATATATTTACCTTATATATCATATATATATATATATATTTACCTTACAACTTAAGGATTGAATTACCAAAAATCCTTTTTTAGCGTACTCTCATTCCATTGTAGCATTTGTATTTTCTAAGATGTCGTGGTCACTCATTGAATGAAAATTATATCGGTTTTATATAATACTTACCCTGCCTTCCTTTAATGGAGCTCCCTATAAGTAATTGAATTTTCAGAATCGGATCAATAGTTTCAGCGGTTACCCCCTACATCCACACTTACAAACTTTACCTCTTCATAATATAGAGAGATACACAAAATAAAATACAAGAATTGATCTTTTAATATTATAAGATAATAGCGGCTCACCCTGGCTTCGCTTGGGTTTGTCCCTAGGTACATTTTAACGGTTACTATGTAATAGGTAGACTATGTATTATACTAGCGACTTACCCTCGCTTCGCTCGGGTGCATCCCTAGGTACGTTTAAATTTTTTTGAGCGGAACCCTAATTATTTTTCTAAAATAAAAGCCTAAGATACTCCTTACAATATCAGCTATCTGCCAGTGAAAATTGGTCCAACCGTTTCGAAGATTAGCCGAAACAAACAAACAGATAGACAAACAGAGATTTTTTTTTAAATTGTGTTTTTATTATAAGTACCGTATATAATTCCATATGCATTTAGTATTAAGCTGTTATTTTGACATTACAAACAGACACTACAATTTTATTTATCTGTATAGATACATATGTATATATGTACATATGAGTACCTAGGTACGATGAGTTGTTGTGGGTCGTCCTGTAACGTGTTTTCCCGTGGGAAAGAGATAATCTCCCGCGGTAAACAATAAAACAAACAAACAAACACACTTTCACATTTATAATATTAAGTATGGATTAAAGGGTTAAATGAATAGCGGATACCTGTTTTGTTAAAATTTAAGTATATAGGTAAGTTATTGTATGTTTGATTGATTCGCAAGAAACCTCCTATTTTTCACTTGATCTCCTTGTTCCAGCTGAATTTCAACCCGATCACGTCGTTTCTCTTCACGCTGGACTTCTTCATCATCGTGTTGAATGTGAGTACTGTTTATGAATTAACTATATATAACACTTTCTTAGATTTACGGGTAATATTTGACATTTTCGATGAAACCTCTTAAAATCCAAAAAGTTCGTTTTGTTTATAATTACTATAAATAATATTAAAAAAAATTAAAGAGTGCGTGTATGAATGTGTAAACGTGCAAGAAGTAAAACTTTTGTAGGTTATCGGTACTCTTTATGAAATTCAATTTATTTTAAATAATTAGGATAGGTGAGATACTAAAAATATATTGAAGAAAAACATTAAAACGTACAACTAACAATAAGAAACAAATTAAATTTTAATGTAGCGGTAATTGCAACTGCTTTATTCTAGTGGATATAAACCTATATTTATATCAGAGGGTATGGAGAGGACAAAAATTTAATACTCAAGAGGCATTAACATTCCCCAAATAAATTCGACGTGCGTTTCTTCTTAGCAATTAATCTTACAATAGACAAATAAAAGGAAAAACATAATTTGAACAAGTTCTTAATTAATTCGTTAATTTGTATTATTACTACGCAAATTCAATGCTTACTTTGGCAAATGTACATATATTTACTCACTGTAACAGTACCTATGTATTTATACATTTATAGTAGCGACTCACCCTCGCCCTGGGTTCGTCCTAGTTAGTTTTAACGTTTAGTATAGATTTCTTAGAGATGAGAAATTTTCCCGAAGTAAAAAGTATCCTATATGTTGACCTTTATAACCAGCTGTCATCAAAATCTGTCCAGAGGTTTTCTCGTGATGCGGTCACAGACAAACAGACAGACAAAAATTCTAAAAACTATAGATTCGGCCTCTGTATAGATAATAAGGAATATTTTAATAAGATTTTCCAAAAAATATTTAATGTACAGATTCGACTCAGAATTTTATTATATGGATATAGAGGTAGAAACATGACGAACGTAATTATCTATATGTGTAATGTGTATGTATATGTATGTATGTACGTTTTTCTCCTTTGTTTGTGAACCGATTTCTTTTCTTAGCCTTTAGAGCTTTAGTGTTATCAATAAAAAATATTGGAAAAATGTAAATTTACATATTATGTTCTCCCAATAATGATTGTGGAAATTCAACTACTGCGCGAACATTAGTTTATTATAGTAATTCAGCCTTTAACGTCCAATTGCTGGGCAAGATCCTCATTGCAAGAGGTATCAGCCATACTCGACCACGCTGGCTAATCGTTCGGACATCACGTGTCTTTCGAAAAGTAGTTGGGATCTCTAAAATATAAAAGTTTTTACGATGTTTTTGTTAACCAGCGCTCGGTGAGAGATGACGATTATTTTTATTGCCAGACTTCAAGAAATTTTTCTTAAAGTCAGGCAATAAAAATGATCCTCAAAGTCTCGCCCAAATCAAAGCATTGAAATTGGATTAATGTTTTTTATACATATATCGTTATGTACGTACATATATAATATATGTATCGATGATAAATACCTCCACAATTGTGAATAGCTTATCGATACTTTATTTTAATAATAAGTTTTACATCTCGACATTGGTCCTAGTGGTGTTGAAATTAAAAAAAAAATACTTTAAAAGTGATTTATGAAGAGAATTTTCTGGATGTAATATCTGATTAAATTAATAATGTACTCTTAGATTTACGCGAATATTTGACATTTCAAGGAATCGGAGGAAAGAATCTATACATATAATAAAATTGTAACTAAGCCGATTCGGTACATTAAATATTTTTTGGAAAATCTTATTGAAATAGTCATTATTATCGATATAGAGGCCGAATGTATAGTTTTTAGAATTTTTGTCTGTCTGTCTGTCTGTCTGTCTGGAAACGCATCACGAGAAAACTACTGGACAGATTTTGATGAAATTTGGTATCATAACAGCTGGTTATCCGGGTCAACATATAGGGTATTTTTTACTGCGGGAAAATAACTCCTATATGAAAAATATGTGATAACCCGTTAAACATATCTAAGGACGAACCCGAGCGGAGCGAGAGTGAGTCGCTAGTTAAAATGTATTTGCCAAAAAATCAAAAAAAAAATTTTTTTTTCTAACTTTTTGGCAAATACATTTTAATTTTTGTTATCCGACGATTCGATCGCTTTACAGCTGTTATAGTCATGGGCGAGTTCCTCGAAAAAAATATTTTATTGAAAATGTGCTTGTTGTGTATTTTTATAAAATAAATATACCTAGGAGGAAATGTAAATATTGTTAACTAGAGACTCACCCTCGCTTCGCTTCGGGTTCGTCTCTAGACAAAAATAACTCTATCCCACGGGAACCGTACATTTTTTCGGGATGATATATAGCCTAAAGCCTTCCTCGATAAATGGACTATCCAACACAAAAAGAATTTTTCAATTCCATCCAGTAGTTCCTGAGATTAGCGCGTTCAACCATACAAACAAACAATCAAACAAACTCTTCAGCTTTATAATATTAGCACAGTGTACTAAAAAATAACAGTGGGCTATCGCCTTTGATGTTTGAAGAAAAGCCGACAACGCGTAGCGTACTTCGCATTACGCAGGGTTGTTACAGTTTTTTTTTGTAATTTAATTAAAATATAATATTATTATTTAGTTATTTATCGAAGTTCTTCATAGCAAAGAATACAAAAAGGCATTTCGCGGAGGCAAATTCAAATAGAGTTGTACAAAATCTCATATAATAATAATAATAAGCCTTTTATTTATTTAATAAAAATAAAATATACAATTGGTTTAACAATTATTTGATTTGATTGAATGAATATTTTTATGTGACATTATAATTAATTTAATGAATAACTAGATAATTAAATGAAATAAATTAAGTTATAATAAATATAAATTAAATCTAGCAAATTATATTACATAAGTCAAATTGAATTTAGTTATATATAAATTTATATTATATTTTCAATTTTTTAGCAAAGTTAGTTTTATATGATATAATGTAATTAATAGATTTCCAAATCACCTATCATAAATGGGCAACGGACAAATATTTTCGGTTTCTAGATTTACTGGATTTGAAATTTCTGTTATTAAACTAAATTATGTAAAAAATCCTCATCCTAATAAATAATTTTAGCAAAAAATATATAATATAGCACAGGTAGTATGAACCATTTTAATTGCTTACAAATTAAAATAAACGCGCGACAGCCCTTAAAGTCGTGTCCCGAGCTGCTAACTAATTCGGGCGGCAGAAATGTATGCAGCTCGGGCTCGCCTTCCCGCGTCTCACCTCTCACACCCCGCACGATTGCCCTGTCTAGACGGCTTCGTTGAATGACTGTATAGACTGTGATATTAGTATAGATATAGAAAAATGCAATACAGTTGTAACTTAATATTTATTTTCTAAAAGCGTGAAAAGTTAGAATAAACGGGTATATTATTTACTAGCGACTCACTCTTGCTCCGCTCGGGCTCGTCCCTACATTTTAAGGTTGTTATAGATTTCTTAGAGATGAGATATTTCCGCGCAGTAAAAAGTATCCTATATGTTGACCTGGATAACCAGCTATCACCATACCAAAGGAGAATGGGCAACTTTGTATGGGATCCGTCCCCAGAGTGTATCAAGTTGAGACATATGTCATTTTAAAGATCAGAAGAATAGCTTTAATTTATTATATGACACCAACACTGAGACTCGTGCAGGGAAAGAACTATCATTTAATTTTATAAAACTCGTGAAAGTAAAACAGTATAATTTAGTTTGTACAGGGTTTTCATGCATATTATTTTATATCGTACCGTGCCGTCTGTGTTTACACACCTTAGCACATATTGCGACTTTTGCAGCCCTGTACAGGATAGCTGAATAAATAAATGAGGAAGAATTGAGCAGGTTACGATGGGATTTTGTAGGGTGATTGGAAGTTCGAAGAGAAGGGGACAACTCGATAACGCTTAAATCTGGTAACCTATTCTATTTCCGGGTGACTAACGGTCCCTAGGTGGTGTCGGGTTTATCGTCTACAAGTCTCTTGTGATTGTACAGCATGGTGACTGTGTACAGCTTGAACGACTCCAAATGACTCCGACTGGCGAAGTCCACATTCCTACCAGTGCCACACCAAATCCAAAACCCGTTAAGCTTTCAGCTGGAACTCCAAAACCGCTTTGGTTGCGACAGTCATGTGGCTACTTTTATCGATGGGTTCCTCAAAGCTGTCCAATCAGTTTGGTCAAAGTACCTAAACACACTCTAAAAGTAGACTCAAAAAATATCTCTCTCAAAGAACCCTCGAGCTCATGGCATTTCTGCCATGAGCTCGAGATCTCCTTTCGAAGAGAGATGATCTTACAGTCATCCAAAGCTGTAACACCCCAAAGGTTTTCGAGGTTTTTTGATTTATCTATTGGGCAAAGCTAGCTAGTAAAATTCAAAACCGACGCCAGTAGAATTATATCATCTACTCCTGAGTTTATTTTTGGGAGAGATCGAAAGATTTTATGGATAGCTATTTACATCAACGTGACAACCCATCAGTCTAGACAATGATTAAGCACCAGGCTAATCCGACACTATACCGAAGAAATCCAAGACGTCACTAAAACAGATTAAGAACAACAAAGCATCGGGTTCAGGCGAAACTACAGCTGAAATTCTGAGGTGTTACTTAATTTTATCATACTCGAAGGAAAATCCCACAATTATGGGGCAGAAGCGTAGTGGTACTGTTCTGTAAAAAGGGCGATAATGCCTTGCTAAATAATTTTAGACTCATCTCGCTTCTGATCCATGTCCACAAGTTGTTTCGGGAATTCGTGTTACGAACCGTCTCGAATGCAAGTTCAATGAGTTCCAGCCTCCCAAACAAGCTGGTTTCCGTAAAGACTTTAGTACCGTTAGACCACATTCATATGCTGCGGTAGGTTATACCGAAGACTGAGGAGTATAACTTGCCTCTTTTCTTGGCGCTTGAGGACTACGAAAAAGAATTTGATTCGATCGAGACCTGGGCTGTGCTGCAGTTATTCCAGCGGTGTCAAGTTAACCACGGCATATCGACCCGTCCGACTTTAGGGCCGGGGGACTCGAAACCCGTCCAATTACGACGAGGAGTACAACAAGGCAGTGTCATTTCGCCGAAATTGTTTACCGCTGCAGACGCTGAAAATGTTCTTAAGGTTCTCTACTAGAACGGACTGTGCATCAACATTAACGGCGAGTACATCACTCACTTTTGATTTGTCGGCGATATAGTGGTCATGGCTGAGACCATGGAGGACCTCAGTACACTGCTCAATGACCTCAATAGAGTCTCTTAACGAGATCGTCTAAAATAAAACATAGATAAGACCAAAATCATGTTAAATAACTATGTTGCAACCAACATGTGAATCGACGAATAAAATTCGGAAAGGCAGCATTCGGGAAACTACGCAAAACTTTTTGTCTCAAATACCGCAGTGTCTCAAAATAAAAGTCTTTGACCAACTTGTGTTATCAGTGATGACATAAGGCACAAAGACGTGGTCGCTCACAATAAACCTTATTAGAAAGCTAAAGGTCACCCAGAGAGCAATGGAGAGGGCTATGCTTTGACTTTCCCTGCGAGATCGAATCAGAAATGAGAAGCTACGCAGAAAGACCCAAATCACCGATGTAGCTGGCCAAATCTCTAAGCTCAAGTGGTATTGGGCGGGACACATCGCTCAAGGATCGGATGGTCGTTGAGGACGAGTTCTTGAGTGGCTGCCACGTACCGGAAGATGAAACGTGGGCAGGATTCCCTCAAGGCGGACTGGATGACTTGATCAAAAACGCTGGAGCCCACTGGATGCGTATGGCACAAGACTAGCATTCGTGAAAATCGTTTTGGCTGGAACGATGTCACAAACTAGCAACAGTTAAGGTGAAAAAATCAAGTAATTTGAGTGTTTTGTCAATTTCTGTAAATAAAAGTAAATGTATGAAAAAGAGTATAAAACCTAAAAGTAATCTTGTCTTCATTAAAAATAAAATAATTCATAGTTCTTCCATGCAACTGCCTCACTTTTGGTGACATACAATAAAATAAAGCTATAATTATGACCTTTAAAGTGATGTACATACGTCATACTGTTTTAGACTTTCACGGGTTTGATAAAATTAAATGATTCATAGTTCTTTCCCTGCACGAGTCTCAGTGTTGGTGTCATACGATAAATTGAAGCTATTCTTCTGATCTTCAAAATGACATATGTCTCAACTTGATACACTCTAGGGACGGAATGCCCATGATCCTTTCATCAAAATTCGTCGAGTGAGTTTCTCGTGATGCGTTCCTAGAGAGACAGACAGAAATTCTAGAACTATAGATTCGACCTCTATATTGATAATAATGACTATTTCAATAAGTTTTTCCAAAAAATGTTTAATGTACAGATTCGACTCAGAATTTTATTATATGTATAGAATTTATTTTACAATATTCTCAATTAAAACCATCGCTTTAAACTTGAATCAAGAATAAATCCATATGTATTGCAGTATCAAATTCCAGTTATAAGTACTCGTACATACACAAAATATAAAGCAGAAATCATGTTGTGTGTCAACATTAAAATAAAAAGAATCAACCTTTATCTGTTTGCTTATAGATGTCAAGAGCATGTCACTGGTCTCACTTCTTTGTCCAACATGACTTTCAACATATGTGTCAGGAACCCTGTATTTTTTAATCTATACCAGTAGTTGCCTCATTTGTCTGGTGGCTAATATTCACAGCTGCAGATCCATAAGTCCTGGATTCGAGCCCCGTGTAGGGTAAAGTATTGATATTGAGTTGGCAGGGCGAGGAAAGTTGGCGGCATTTTTCTCCTGTGCTTCAAAGAACACGTAAATCCGATCCTACTTCTGATCGTTCTTGTGCTTGAGATTTAAGGGAATGCTAATGATTACAGCTAAATATTTGTTATTCCGTAAGTAGATCAGTGACGGGTGATCTAACATTGGATCTTAAACTATATTCTAATTTTTAAAATAAGAATTATTGAAGATAATTATTGTTTTATTGTGAGACTATTTATATTTAGATAAAACAAATGTCTTACCGAACAACGACTACTTAAGACATAAAATATTGAAAAAGGTACCAATATATTCTAATTTAAAATAATGCGAAGCTGAGCAGGTCACATTGATTACGGTCGTGTATAAGTAGATTCAGGATGCGTGACCTCTTGTACGTTTACACACGGTTACATCTCCCGTGTAGATACATACATATACATATACACACACACACACACACACACACACACACACACACACACACACACACACATATATATATATATATATATATATATATATATATATATATATATATATATATATATATATATATATATATGTTAGTAATGTGACGTATTAATGCTTATCTGAAATTGGTCTAAGGTGAAAGTTTATGATAATAATATCTTTACTACAATTGTATTTCATTTTTGAAGTAAAACTTCTCTACGCACGCTTGACTTGAGGAGTAAGCTGGTGAATGCGTGACGAGGGCGTTACGAAATGTGTAATAAGGCGAGGCGTTTGTTGCCATGGTAACCGTTGTTATTGTCTGACAAATGATATATAATATTATATTCTTTCCAATGATATTCTATAAATATATGATTGTAATATACCTAATATGCGTTATTTAATTATTTTTTTAGTGTCTCACCTATTTCAATTATTTAAAACATAAATTGAATATCACAAAGAGTACCGATAACCTACAGAAGTTTTACTTCTTGCGCGTGTACTACTTGTTGTTTTACTTCTTGTGTTGTAATTTTAATAATTATATAATAAAATTAATTAATTTTTAGTGAAAGTAAGTGAAAAATTGTCATTACCCAGCGTTCGTACAAACATACATACATATCTATACTAATATTATAAAGCTGAAGAGTTTGTTTGTTTGTTTGGTTGAACGCGCTAATCTCAGGAACTATTAATCCGATTTGAAAAATTCTTTTTGCATTAGATAGCCCGTTAACTGAGAAAGGCTATAGGCTATATAGGTATCAACCCGGAAAATGTACGATTCCTGTGGGATAGATTTGTTTTTGTCTAGGGACGAACCCGAAGCGAAGCGAGGGTGAGTCGCTAGTTATGTATATGTTCTAATGGATATGATCGATATAATATTTTGACCATATTTACATACATAATATGTAGTAATATGAATTACTTAATAAAAAAATCAATTTTTGTAGATAGTGCCCACAGGTGCCTGACAATAGCATGTGTTACTCCAGGTCATCTGTACTAATATTATAAAGAGGCAGAATTTGTTTGTTTGTTTATTTGTTTGAACGCGCTAATCTCAGGAACTATTTACTAATTAGATTTGAAAAATTATGTTTGCATTAGATAGCCCGTTTATTGAGGAAGGCTATAGGCTATATAACATACTAGCGACTCAACCTCTTTTCGCTCGGGTTCGTCCCTAGCTTGCTTCTCAATACAAACTTTCATCCCCATTTTCACCTTCTTAAGGGATGATTTCTGGGATAAAAAGTATCCTATGTCCTTCCCAGGATCTCAAACTATCTTCTTATCCCTCTAAATCGGTTCAGTAGATCCAGAGATTACCCATTACAACGTCACAAACTCACAAACTTTACCCCTTTATAATATTAGTATAGAAAATCGGACAAGCGCGAGTTTGACTCGTACGAGAGTTCCGTAGCATGAAACAATAAACTGATAAATATAAATAAATATGTTGGGACATTAACACACAGCCCCATCTAGTACCATGGTAAGCAACGAGTCCTGTGTTATGGATACCAGATAGGTGATATACTACACATATTTAACTTTAAATACATACATATTATAAATATAAACACCCATGACTGAAGTACAAACATTTGTTCTCATCACACAAATGAATGCCGGGGCTCGAACCCGCGACAACTGTCACAGCAAGTAGGGTCATTACACACTGAACCAAACGTCCCGTCGAGATGTTTTGTTTTAATCAAGTAATTAGTGACATAAGGACAGACGGACAGGCGGAACAGACGGACGGATATGTTGAAATTATTGACGGACTAAATTCAACCATAATCATTATTGAAAACATGTGAATAGAATTTATCTATGTATATAACAAAAAATGGTCAAACGCGAGTCGAATTCTTACACGAAGGGTTCCGTACCATCGTACTGGTACATTTTATTAATATGACTTTTACTCTATGTATGTAATATATTAACTTCGATGATCGATTACGAATGTTAAAAAAATATTTCTTGTATTTTATTTTTATTTATCTTTATTATTTGTTGCTAGAGCGACAGTGGAAATACATACTCTGTGAAAATTTCAATTCTCTACCCATTACGGTTCATGAGATACAACTGCTATTGGCAGACGGACGGACAGACGGACAGCAGAGGCTTAGTAATAGGTTTCCTTTGGTACCTTTTGAGTACACAACCCTGAAAAGCAATTACTTCCAAAATTTGATAACACCAAGGCTCATCGATAAAAAAAAATCGTTTGACAAACACAGGGGAAAAAGGTACTGAACGATTTTGTCTTTGTCTATTTATATATAGATGCCCATACATTCCCCGTCTTAATTATACAGCCACCCTGTATTTTCACACAGACAGACATGTTGTACGCACCCTTTATCGATTTACCATAACTTTGCCCTAGATAACGAGGGCTCGGAATAAATAAATTCCAATTTCATCACGCTTTCTTCATTTTATTCTACTTCTTTGTCATATCCATATACTTTCTTAAAAGTAAAACTGTATACTAAGTGGCTTATCCGTTTTGGTATTATCCGTTAGTTATTATTTTATGCACGCGTTATTTTAATTTTTTTGGCGAAGACATTAAAAGTCATGTTTATCTTACCAGATGAGATCAAGTGTTGATTATAAGTATTTCATATTATACAAAGGCAGTGGTAGCCCAGTTGTAACGCGCTCGCTTGGAAAACCGAGTGAAGCGGATTCAAATCTCAGGTCTCGCACCTCTGATATTTTCATGTGTGAATCATTTCCAACATGATTACCACTTGTCTTACGGTGAAGGGAAACATCGTGAGGAAACCTGCGTGTCTGAGAGAATCGAGTAAGTTTTCGAAAGACGTGTTAAGTCCGTCAACCCGCACTTGGCCAGCGTGATGGACTGTGGCTTTATCCCCCTCGTATTGAAGGGAAGCCCGTGTCCAGCAGTGGAACGTTAGAAAGGGCTTAATACATACAGTATAATTATACATCAAATTCGGATACATGTTACTGATCTTCAATGTGATGTACATTATTTCATAGTATTCTGAAATACTTGAAGCAACGCACTTTTAAAATAAAAATCAACCTTTATATCACCCCAACAACGTTTTACTCTGATTTCGTTTTTTACTTAGTAACTGGGCGATCGAGCTTCGCTCGGAGTTTTTGGTCAATAGTACAATTTTCTTTTTAATTTGGCTTAAAAAAAACTTTCATAAATACAAAAAAAGTAAAATCTTCGTCTCTCTAGTATCTTTGCCTCTTGACCACGATGCTTATGCCCGATTGTGCGAAATTATTAACATTTTGTGTGGGATAATGTGAAAGAAAACCGCATGAAAACTCAAAAATATACGTTTTCCCGGACATAAGGCTAATCTAGATCGATTTTTCGCCCCCGAAAACCCCACGTACCAAATTTTAGCAAAGTCGTTAGAGCCGTTTCCGAGATCGCCGGTATAAATAAATAAATAAATAAATAAATAAATATACAAGAAATTGTCGTTTAAATATTATATTAGATACCACTAACTTTGAAGCTTTGCTCGGGTCTCTAGGTGCCTTTATATACCTCATATTTGATATATGCAACGTCACCTTTTAGCAAATTTTATTATTAACAGTAGCGTAATAAACATATAAACCTTTTTTAATTATAAATGCAAAAAATTGTTTTTTAGTATTATGTATTAAATAAAATACAATTTAGTAAAAGGAGAACTATTTTGTTGACGGTAACAATCTTACTAATATTATAAAAATGTGAAAGTTTAGATGTTTGGATGTTTGGATGGAACGGCTAAATGAATATGTATGAAAAGCACAGAGATAGATAGTCTGGAATAGTAGGTACCTACACAGAGTACTTTTTATCCCGGAAAAATGTCCGGTCCCCGTAGAATAGATTTATATTTGTTTTTCGAGCAGCGAACCCGAGCAAAGCAAGGGTGAGCCCCTAGTAAAATATAACAAAATAAAGTATTATACAATACATACATTATATTTTCAAACCAATTACATACTTTTAATCAATCATATCCTCAACTGCTATATTTTCGTATTAACGTATTCATAAGTAAGCTACAAAAATTTTCTAATATTATAAAGAAATACATTGCACAAGAGTAATATTTCACCATTTCTAGCAATAAAGAAGTTCTTTTGAAATTCCATGACAAATAAGTAAAAATGTCCAATCCTTTTTCTATTCAATCCATATATCCGATACAGCAAATCCTAATAGTTTTATATAAAATTGTATTTTCCAATAAAATCTTACAAAATGGCGACGTTAATTTATGTATTAATATACCTGCTTCCTGAAGTGGAAGTCACAAGATCTATTCCATTGCCACGTAATATTCAAATTGTTAAGTTAAGGAACACTAAGGATATTGTTATACAACACTCAATGTGCCAACTGAATCAAACACTCGGTTTTATAAAAATGGAGTTGTAAGCCTCTAAAAGCTGATTATTTATTCTTCTTTGATTATTGAAAATTCAGTTACAAGTTGTCTTTATTTATTCTGTAAAACAATTTTCAATGGAAATATTTATTTTACACTAGCTGTTAACCCTCACTTCGCTCTGGTGCGTCCCTAGATACGTTTTTTTGAGTGGAATTCTAATTCTTTTTTTTAATAAAAGTAGCCTAAATGACTTCCTATAACATCAGCTATCTGCCAGTGGAAGTCCCGTCAAAATCAGTTAAAAGTTGTGTTTTTCTTTTAAGTGCCGTATATAATTTCGTATGCATTTAGTAAAAAACCGTAATTTTGACATTACAAACAGACACTTCAATTTTATTTATCTGTATCAATAGACTGATAACTTACTCTAAGTTTGTCTGTTACCTAGTTTTTTAGGCACCAGATTCATGGCTCTTTGCACTATACTCATATATCATAGAGATAATTCTTGATAGTTACCTAGAATTACCACTTTTTTCAATACACGAATTTGATTTAAACAGCAGGGACTCTAGGTCACTCAGGCCCATGAATTATCAATACAATATCATTACTCAATCTGTTCTTTTTCATGTAAGAAAAAATACACAAAGCAACAAACACATTTTTGTATTTTTTATATATAAATATATACATATGTGTAAAATAACCGAACCGAAGCGAAATCCGTACCTTTTATATATTAAAAGGTAATAACAGATGGACAGAATTACTTTCAAATTATTAAGATTAGTATGGATTGATATTCCATTAAATATTCTATGAAGTATATTTATAGAACATCGTAATCCTAACTTTATTTGATCTCAAGCTTATTATCAGGGTGCACTTTATTTTAACACTAGCGATTCATCCTCGCTCCGCTCGGGTTCGTCCCTACGTTTCAAGGTAAGTATAGATTTCTCAGAGATACGATATTTTTCCGCAGTAAAAAGTTTCCTACAAGTTGACTCGGATATCCAGCTATCATCATACCAAATTTTATCAAAATATGTACAGTGTTTTTCTCGTGATACGTTCCCAGACAGACAGACGAAAATTCTAAAAACAATAAATTCGGCCTCTGTGTCGATAATTATAACTATTTCAATAAAATTTTCCAAAAAATATTTAATGTACAGATTCGACTTAGTGAGAATTTTATTATACGTAAAGAGTATTCTTCTCTTGACATTAAGCTATTGTATTGCTATAAAAATTGAACCTGTGATCTTTGGCGTAGAACACATTATTCTACTTACTTGTCATACTATGAATCAAATTATCATACTTATAATAAGTTAAGAATTTATTTTAACTTATAATTATTACCACACTCCGTCATATGCACGTATTTTTGGATCGTAGGAACGGGCGGCTTATCCTTTGACTAAAGAATTGCAATAAGGCCCAAAGCTCAGTAAACGCTTTGGTCAAAAAATAAATGTAGCAAACCAAAGAGTCAAGGCCTCTAGAATATATTTATATATATTTGAAATATATATGAATGTCCCAACATACATATTATATATATCAAAATGCCTAAAAAACTTTTTTTGGAAAAAAAATTGTGCTCAGAACAGAACAAAAATGCCCGGATATACATACAGACATACCTATATATACATATATATACCTTTGTCTCTATCTTCTTATCATACCGTAATGGTACTATGTCGAAAACCTTCCCAACCCAGTGGCCAACCCAGTTTCATCTTAACGTGGGACGTTAAAAAGGGCTGAATACAATTTAAAAAAGAATTAAGAAAATCTAACATTTGTAAGCATTATATTACATACTCACAAAAAACACGCACAAACTTGTATCGCCAGTTTTAACTCAATTTTTATAATTATAATTTTTTAATGAATACGTGTACTTCAAGGATGACTCCATATGTCCCATATTATATACATATATAGTATTTGCCCGTGACTTCGCTCGCTTGCTAGTCCATATCACTTCTTAGGATGCAATTTATTTCCTAGCCTTTAATCGAAATCTGTTCAGCGGTCTAAGCGTGATAAGGTAACAGACAGAGTTACTTACACATTTATGATATTAGTATAGATTTAAAAATAATTAAAGAGTCCGTATATGAACGTGTACACGCGAAAGAAGTAAAACTTCTGTAGGTTATGGGTACTCTTTATGAAATTCAATTTATATTTTAAATAATTAGGATAGGTGAGATACTAAAAATAACGCATATTAGGCATATTACAATCATATATTTATAGAATATCATTTATGGAAAGAATATAATATTATATATCATTTGTCAGACAATAACAACGGTTACCATGGCAACAAATGTACGCACATTTTTACGTCAAGCGTGCGCAAAAGAAGTTTTACTTAAAAAAAACATATTAAGTACTTATTACTTTTTAAGTGATTTTGAAGGCGATATTGCTAAAAAGTTATTATCACACATAAATACTAAGTCATAGCTAAAAATAGAATTAAAAACTAAAATCTAACCCCTGCTACAAGTGTTACACCAATTACTGAATTAGGTGAAAACTTCCATTGACTTCAATGCCTACTACATCATTTACATCGCGTGCATTACATCAACTACTCTATTTCCATTTATAACCAATCAGTAGGCTCGATAAAGAACCGAAATAAACAACTAATCTACAAAAGTAGGGAAACACTTAATTGGAAGCAGTAATTTTTTAACATCGTAATCCACGTTGTTGAATGCACCATCAGAACAAAGTGAAACTATTCGTATAAAGAAGAATATATATATGTATAAAGAAGTTATAATATATGTATATATATCAGCTTGAAAGAAGAAGACATGTATATATAAAGAAGTTATAATAATATATATATATCTTGTTCTAGATATAAGGGGCGAGGTTATTTTATAATACATTTTCTGCGAATAACCCTAGCCCCCCCCCCATTCCCCTCTTCTGTCAATATTGCGTCAACAATGCACAAAAAAAAAAACAGTGCACAATCAAAGAAGAAGAAAGATATGTTACGTAATATATTGAAAATTCGTTTTTGACTAGTTTTAGTGTAAAGGTGTTACCATAAATAAGTTAGCACCTCCATCATATCCGCAACTTTTTTTTTCTTATTCTTCTCTTCTTATTTTAAGCTCTTTCTTTTTAGATGTACACGTATAACAACGGACTTTGACTATATCTACAGCTTACTATCAGATAATATACATATAACTTTTTGGTTGGTCTAGTATTGCTGCAGATAAAGTCAATGTAACTTAAAAATGAAAAGTTATTATACATCTCGATGTTTCCTTGCCATTTTTTACAACATAAATCGCTTTAACCTAAATTCCAGGCAAGCATAAAGTGTGAAACGAACAAACTGACACGTATACGATAATACAGCGATGTATCTATCATAAAATGTCATAAACACTTCATAATTTAGTTAAAACGAGAACCAACAAAGATAATTGATGACCCTAACAACCTTATGAATTGAGACTAACCTACTGTAATTAAAAGCTCATTATTCAAGTAGCCATTTTGAACACATCAGCTTTTCTCTCATATATTCTTTATCAAAATCCAAAGTCAACACCCTTAGCAGTCACATAATATTTCCTTTCGGTAATTTTTATTGAATAAATTATATATAAGTGCCTGGGCGACCGAGCTTCGCTCAGAGTTCTTTTTTGTTATATGGTATTTTTTAGATAAAAAAAAGTAAAAACTTCAATAAATACAAAAAATAAAAAACAAAAGTAAAAACGTTGTGTCCGATCGAGATTCGAACCCGGACATTTGTGATTGTTAATCTTGCACCTTGGTTGCTTGACCACTGAGCTGAGCGTAAGAAATTATCGACCATATTCAGGAATAATGCGAAAGAAAACCGCATGAAAACTCGAAAACACGCGTTTTCCCAGACATAAGACTAATCTAGATCGATTTTTCGCCCCCCGTAAACCTTCCACACAACAAATTTCAACGAAATCATTAGAGCCGTTTCCGAGATCGCCGGTAGAAATAAATATACAAGAATTGCTCGTTTAAATATATTATTACATAGATATTTAAATATGTAGATATTGAAAACAGCCACCTTATACATATGTATAAAAAACCATCCCAAAGATTTTAGTACATGAACCCATAGTTGTATAAAAAAGTGACTTAGCCTATATAATATCGACGATATTGTTATTAGACTACTGTCTACTGAACAATAGGAACTAGAAGAAAATAAAGAGGATAAAAGAAATAAGTATGCAAGAAATATACCACACATTATCTTCTGTTCTATTCTTTGTTAAATCATGCTAAATAATTCTAGAAAGGGTTAGCAGTTACCCAAATATTGTATCTGTAAAAAGTCCGAATACAATTCACGAACACCACGTACAAGAATCGAATCTATATTCTTCTACTTTAACGCTGATTTCGATATTATATCCTACGACGGTATTCTTCAATGAAATGAAACGTGCTTCAACTCAACTCTTCAACTTGGAACATTGAATAGAAAACTGCAAAATATTAAGGACCTTTTAAAATATGTTCAATAGAAATAGATTTGCATCAAAAAGATAAAATACAATCTAGAAAAAAAAATAGAAATACAGATAATGACATCTTTTCAGGAAGCTAACATTATACTCTGTTTGCCTGTCACATTGGAGATACGAAACGCATAATCGAACCTGTGATCTACTTTACTCTGATTAATCATTGCGACTATCTAATTCAATTGATAAAAAATGCCATGTTTCAGCCCTTTTTAAGGCACTGCTGGGCATGAGCCATAGTCCACAATTACTGATTAAGAGCGGACTGTTAGATTGTTGGCGGACTTCACATATCTTTCAAAAACTATGTACCGGTTTCTTTACGATGTCTTTCTTAACCATACTGCGAGTGATAAATCATATTGAAAATGATCCGCACATGAAAATCAATCAAAATCAGTTATGCGAGACACGGGATTTGAACCCACTTCACTTGTTTTTCGTCACGAGTGTATTATCACTGAGCCAACTATGTGGTTTTAGTTATCAAAATATTTTTGCACTCTTACTTCACTTAAGAGGCAAGTAAGCGAATGAATATTTGTAAAATAAAAAGCTCTTAAGCCCTTTTTAGTTGGTTAAAATAAAATAAAAATATTTTTATATATTACGTTAATAATAATACCATTTAATATTTTTATTAACAGTCAAAAGCTAACTTAATAATGATCTAGAACAATCGATCATTGCTAAATTAGAGATGTAGATAAGATGTCTACAATCGTTATAGAATAGAAATAAAAAAAAACGATATGGAAATTACATAGTGATTCTATAATACAGCGAATTATTTCAAAACGTTTCTTTTTCTATTCTTCAGCGCTTGCAGTACTACATCTTGGTTAAATCTTGTGGTTATTTAACTTATTTAAAAATAGCTAGGTACGTTTTAAAGGATAATATAAATTTCTCAGAGATAAGATATTTTCCCGCAGTAAAAAGTATCCTATATGTTGACACTGATAATCAGCTACTATCATACCAAATTTCATCAAACTCTGTCCAATGGTTTTCTCGTGATCCATTCCTAGACAGACAAACAGATACACAGGCAGACAAAAATTCCAAAAACTATAGATTCGGCATCTGTATCGATGATAATGCCTATTTTAAAAAGATTTTCTGAAAAATATTTAATGTACACATTCGACTCAGAATTTAATTATATGTACATACATAATATGTATAGATTTAAAATGAGTAAAGTATACAAAGATAAATATATGAAAAAGTCAAGAGCTTGAGCTATAGTTCTTTTTATACAATTATGAGAAGAGTACAATTAAAAGTCTTTTATTTAAAATTAAAGTGAAATCTTTCGCATTGTACAAGCTTCGTAAATCAAATTAATTATTCTGCGCTTTTAATTAAAATTTTTATCATTCTTAATCAAGTTTTGATTGATAACGTTAAAATTCGAGAAGACTAGCACTTTTAAGTACTCAAGCCGTTTACCAAAAATGTAACGATAAATGCTTTTTGACAAAAAACGTCTAAGTCACTTATAAGTAATTAATCCATTGTTTAAGGTGGAATATTTATTGATACTGACTTATTTATGATGCCCAGTGGTGGAAGTTCGACTGTATTCGACCATAAGCATTCTTAAAAATTTATAAATTACTAGCAGCACCTGCGGCTTCGCTTGCGTTAAAACTACAAAAAAATCTAAGAAGGTAGATTTCATACAAACTTTTATATCCTATTTTATGAACGAATGAATGAAATGAATGATAAACTTATGTGATGAATTTCGAAAATAACATAATATGTATTTACTTAATAATTGTATTGAAGAGCACTAATACCAAGTTTCAAGTAATTCTGATCATAAATAATTTTTTGGGTTGTATTATTATGTATATTCCCATAGGAATAAGATAATCTCCCGCAGTGAAAAATAGCCTATATCACTCTCCAGCCCTTCAAATATCACCACACAAAAAACTACGCCAATCCGTCACTCTGTTTTGGACGTGAACAAACAAACAAACACACTTTCACATTTATAATATTAGTAATATGGATAATACTGAGACAAATAATTTGTTTTTACCTATCTATATAAAAAAATCTATTATCATTTTTTTTTTATTGATAACACTAAAGCTTGTCAATGGATACTAAATTAAAAAAAAGAAAATCAATACAATCAGAGGAGGAAAAAGTAATGAACTTTGGTCTTTGCCTATTTATATATAGATAATATATAATTCTCTAAGAGTTTTATTCACAAAAAAATATGCTTGACTTACCTTCGGCGAATATTCTACGTGATATAACAAAAATATAGTTCTTAGTTACATTATGTTAAACAATAATAATAATGTTCTCCTGACCGATTCCGGTCACGGCGGCCAATCTCATTGAGACTAGCCAACTGCGCAGGAGATATTATAGTGCACAAATGTACGCGCAGACACAAGTGCACTCTCTATTCCTGTCACTCTCATACTCCGGTGGGACGACTACTCGACACGACCGGTGAGAGTTAAGGCGCAGGACCGACGGCTTTACGTGCTCTCCGAGGCACGGGGGTGAAACACCGCCAACTTCCCAACTCCGGGCTGTTACTGAGGCTTACTATACAGAAAGACTCAATAACTAAACTTGGCCCGACCCGGGACTCGAACCCAGGACCTCAGGATGTGCAGCCGTACATGCTAGCCACTACACCACCGAGGCAGTTATGTTAAACAATGTTACTTAAAAGCATTTTCTCGCGACCTCACCTACGGTTGTGTATACCTACATATATATTCTATTAATTGTTGCCCGCGACTTTGTCCGCGTAGAGTAGTAACTTTGCTCGCAGAGTTACCGAGCGGCGACGAGCGCCTTCCCCCCTCATGACCGCCTCGCCCTCGCCTTGCATCGGGCTGAGAACGCGCTCACCCATAGTCCGCGTAAAGTTAAATATGTATATTTTAAAACTATGATATCTCCTAAGATATTCATTGAAATCGAATGATGTCAAAGGCAATTTTGTTCAAAATTAAATACTTGTGATGAATAACGTATTTATTTGGATAAGGATTAATATCATGTTTATAAAAACACCTTCGGAAGTACGAGTAATGCATTATTTTAGAATAAATTTGATTACCATAAAAAGGGTTATATTGAGTCAACCTTAAAAGATAGACATATCCTGTTATGCTCTGCTCCTATTGGTTGTATCGTGATGTTATATAGCCTTAAACTTTCTCCGATAAATGGAGTATCCAACACAAAAAGAATTTTTCAATTCCAACCAGTAGTTCCTGAGATCAGCGCGTTCAACCAAACAAACAAACAAACAAACTCTTCAGTTTTATAATATTAGTACAGATATGAGTTACTGTAGTAGCTATATTACTTTAAATTTTCATCAAATTCCGTTCAATGCTTCTACCGAGAAATAGTAACACACATACATCCATATATCCTTACAAACTTTAGTATAATATTAGTATAGATTATTATATTATTTTAGTTAAAATTCGCAATCTTATTTTATCTACTAGCTTTCTCCTTTTTAATTCAGTTATGAATTTGCTAATATCGAGTCTTAATTGAGAAATTTTATACACTATACTGAGATGAAACTGAAACAAAACTTCGAGATGTTTGTTTTATCTATTATTTTATTCCATCAAATCAAAATTTTGACAACATGTTTGGCTCCGTTTGTAGTGATCCTACTCGCTGTGCAAGCGGTCGCGGTTTCGAGTCCCGCGGAGGCATTCACTTGTGTAATGAGCACGAATGTTTGTACTCCAGTCATGGGTGTTTATATTTATAATATGTATGTATTTATAGATATACATAGTCAGGTCATAAGTTCTGTCACATGTTTAATATGAAATTATTGAGACATGTTTATTATTGATGTAAACATTTATATACCAAAATGAACTTTATAAAACACAGATTCTTATGCTGATAAAGTTTATTCAAAATGACCCCCACGATTTTGAATACAGGCCTTCAACCTGCGCGGCCAGTCGTCTATCGCAGCACGAACGAGGTCTATGTCAATTTCGGCGGCTGCCTTAATCAAGGATGCCTTGAATGACTCCAAATCAGGACGACGCGTTGAGCAGGCCTTTTCCTCCAAGTTTTGCCGTATCTTGTAATCTAATGGACTCAAATCTGGACTAGAGGACGACCAGTCTTCGTGCCGGATAAAGTCAATTTCATGCGCCGCCAGCCAGTCTTGAGTGCTTTTCGCTCTATGAGCTGACGCAGAATCTTGTTGGAATACTCAGCGCCTGTCATTGAACATGGTATGAGAAACAGGTTCCACAAGGTTCGTGAGGATTGTATTTTGATACACAACTGCATTTGTTTTTGCGCCTTTCCACAAAAATGTACCTCAGTTAAGCCCCAATAAGAGACTCCCAACCAAACCATGAGTGAGGATGGAAAATGGCCTCGTTGGACACGCGAAACACGGTTGCTCGCTTCTTCACTGCTGTTTGCATACACTTTATCATTTTGTTTGTTGTAGCTCTCTTCCACATTAAAAAAAACTTCATCCGAAAAAGAATTGCCCGATGCTTGTTTCCCGCGTACCGCTTCAACAAAGCGCGACATCTCTTCAACCTCAGGTCCATTAAACGAGCGTCCAAACGATTTTCTGTTTTTCTTCGATATGCCTGAAGCCCTAAGTCTTCATTTATACCCTTTTCACCGTGGTTCTGCTTAAACCCTTCTGAAGGGCCAAAACTTTTTGCTTACGTATGGGATTTCTTTGAATTCGCGCCTTCACAGCTTTTATCACTGCTGGAGTCCTAACAGAGCGAGGGCGACCACTTCTTGACCTGTCATCTACACTAGAGTTTTCATTGTATTGTTTGATGGTGCGATGAACGAATCTTTTGGTTATATTCAATTTTTTCAACATGTCAAAAATCTGAATTTGAGCGTAATCGTAACGATGCAACGCAATAACCGCAACACGGTCCTCTTTAAATGTCTCCATATTTAAAAATGAGTAAAATTCTAAAAAGTATACATTTTTATATTCATAAAAAAATCGAAATTCGAATGTAATAAACTTTTTTGTGGCCAACATTTTAAATTCAAAAGTTTTTATTGTGTGACAGAACTTATGACCAGACTAAGTATTTGTGTAGTGTATCAACTATCTGGTATCCATAACACAAACCTCGTAGCTTACCATGGAACTAGATTGTGCTGTGTGTTAATGTCCCAACATATTTATTTATATTTATTTTATCAAACCATATCTTTCTTCGTATCTCAAAAAGCAAAAAGAAATAATCAAAACCCAGCACTTATTTATAGATCTTTATCCACCAAGTTTGAATAATCAAATACTTTATACGAATTAGTCGAATATAACTTTTGTAATAACTTTTTATATTTAAAATTGACGACTCACCCTCGTCCACTCGAGTTCGTCTCTACTTGCGTTTTAACTTTCAGGATAGATTTCTCAGAGATGAGATATTTTCACGTAGTAAAAAGTTGACCATCCGGGTCCACCAGCTATCAGCATACCAAATTTTATCAAAATCCCTCCAGTGGTTTTTTAGCGATGCAGTCACAGACAGACAGACAGACAAAAATTCAAAAAACCATAGATTCGGTCTCTGTATCGATAATAATGTCTATTTCAATAAGATTTTCCAAAAAAAATATTTAATGTACAGATTCGGCTTAGTTACAATTTTATTATATGTATACAAGATGGGACCTAATAACGTAAAAATTGGAATTGTTAAAATGATGACTGCTCCGTACTTTAATATTTTCACGATTCTGTGCATAGATTCTCATTCATACTATTCTTAATATATATATATATATATATATATATATATATATATATATATATATATATATATATATATAAAGTCGTGGAATTATAGCTTGTGATATTCTTACATAATATATAGGGGTATAATGTTTTAAGTGCGTCCATCTGAGTAATAAGCTTCATCCGAATCCGCTTAATCGTTTCAGCGAAAAGGAGTATAAAACAAACACACATAAGTACACAAACATATATATTTTTATGTATAACTAGCGACTCAAAACAAAATTAATTAATTAATTAGGTTTTAATTTTTTTCGTGAGACCCTATTTTTTTTCTTAGATAAAAGTAGCCTAAGTTACTCCCTATTACATCAACTATCTGCCAGTGAAAGTCCCGTCAAAATCGGTCCAGCCATTTCAGAGATTAGCCGGAACAAACAGACAGACAGACATATAGACAAAAATTGTAAAAAATGTTGTTTTGGTATATGTACCGTGTATACATCGATGTGCATTTAGTATAAAGCGGTTATTTTAATATTACAAACAGACACTCCAATTTTATTTATCTGTATAAATAATCGATTTTCACAATACCAACCTTACTTATACAAAAATCATAAATTTCACACCGAATGGAAGCAATGCTCGTGACGTCGCCTACAGCTATTAATTTAAGATCAAATTGATGTACCCATTAACACAGATAGTTATAACAAATGATTTCATTAAACGCCATATTGTTTTAGCTCTGATTGGCTTAAAGCCAGACGTTACAGCAAGTTTAGAGGATCCTATTACTATAATGGCACAACATTTTCTTCTCTCACTGATCCTACACTGCGTGAGTGAATTCGATTTAAGTTGAGAAAAAGAGTGATTTTTATTTGAAAATGAATTTTATTATGAAATACGTAATATCTTAAATTACACGAACACTTGACATTTTAAATAAACTATGAATTTGATTTTTGGTTCCCGACATTTCGAAGGTTTTACAGCAAACATGGTCACAGGAGTCATATTTCGGAAAAAAACCGAAAAGATAGTTTTATTTATAACTAGGTTGATTTCCCATACAAATTTTCATCCCTATTTTCACCTCCTTAAGGGATGATTTCCGGAAAAAAAAAAACCTATGTCCTTCCCAGGGTTTCAAACTATCTTCTTAAAAAACTTCATCTAAATCGGACCAGTAATTTTTGAGTTTATTCGTTACAAATATACAAAAATACAAATCTTTTCTCTTTATAATAGTAGTGTAGAAGAAATATATCTGAGATTCAGTGGACAACTAGACAAAGAATAGTTTCTTTGAAGACGATAAATTCCTCGTAAGCGTTTAATTCAGCTTATTATTAGAATTTCTTTGTAGATTTATTTATACTATTACATTAATAACCATAAGTTTGAACAATATTTATAACCAGCGATATATACTTGCTTCGCTCGAATATATTCTGCGGTGCCTTTTGTATTAATCTATATATACATAAAATGCTTTGTCCTGACTGACTGATCGATCAACGCACAGCCTAAAGCGCTGGTCGTAGAAACGTGAAATTTGGAGGACGTATTCCTTATACAATGTAGGCATCCGCTAAGAAAGGATTTTCCGAAATTCATCCCCTAAGGGGGTAAAATAGGTGATATAAGATTGTATGAAACTATGTCATTCTTAACGCGAAATGCACAGAAAGTCTTGTTTATCTTTAAGATGAAAAATTATAAATATATGTATTAGATTTTTTTGAAAGTTATCCTTTAAGAGGGTAAAAGGGGTTGATAAAGTTTATATGGGCAAACAATTATTTATGATCAGAATTACTTGAAACTTGGTATTAATGTTCTTGAATACAATTAAATGAATACGTATTTCAACATTTTTTTAAATTCAACTTATAATATGTTGCTGTCAAATATGGGATGAAAGTTTGTATGAAACTGTAATTGATGCTTTAAAATGACAACTAACATATTGAAAATATCTTCTTTTTTTTTAGTACAGGTAATTGAGCTTGCTAAATACCTAAAGTGTAAATTTATTTACAGAATATACCTACGCGTAACTTATTTTAAGATACTGGATATTTAGAGTTACGATCGCTAAAATGAAATTTGTTTTCCTTATTTTTGTAAGTAATAAAGTTTGATCGCGGGCGAAGCCGCGGGTTCTGCTAGTCTATACATATAATAAAATTGTAACTAAGCCGAATTTGTACATTAAATATTTTTCGGAAAATCTCATTGACATAGACATTATTATCGATACAGAGGCCGAATGTACCTATAGTTTTTAGAATTTTTGTCTATCTGTCTGTCTGTTTGTCTGTTACCACATCACGGAAAAACTACTGGAGGGATTTTGATGAAATTTGATATGATGATAGCTGGTTATCTCGGTCAATATATAGGATACTTTTTACTGCGGGAAAATATCTCATCTCTGAGAAATCTATACTAAGCGTTAAAACGTAAGTAGAGACGAACCCGAGCGCAGCGAGAGTGAGTCGCTAGTAATATTATATGCAAGTAGCGCCACCATTTGGCAAATTTAATTAGAAATAATAGCATATATGTTACTTCAGGTCTCAGTATCTATCTTATTACCAAATTTTATCCAAATCTGTTAAGTCGTTTCACCTTGGAAGTAAAAAAAACAGCCACATACCAATAATTCTACATTTATAATTATTGGGCAATTCTTGCTCTAAAAGTTATTAGCCTAGCCTCAATAAACTGTTTTTATAAATCGTAATAAATGGCTCTTTACAATAAATAAAATAAATATGTTGGGACATTAACACACATCACCATCTAGTTCCATGGGAAGCTACGAGGCTTGTGTTATAGATACCAGATAGTTGATACACTACACAAAATATATAACTTTAAATAGTTCATAATCATTTGTGCTCATCACACAAAAGAATGTCCCCAGCGTGACTCGAACCCGCGACCGCTGGCACAGCAATTAGGGTCACTACAAACTGAGCCAAACGTGTCGTCGAATATTTAATATTTTTATTGCATGCAATTCTTGCCAACTTTGTAATAAACAATATTCATATTATATTCGTAATATGTATGTAAAAAGAAAACAATATTCCCTTTATGACTGATATAAAATATTAAAAAGCTTAGTTTCAAAGCAACATTGTTTTAGATAGCATATATTATGACGTCACATGGCAAGCGGGTGAATGGAGATAATATGGAGACAGTCTGACTCGTAACAACTGCATTATACAGTTTATTCTGCTTCTATTATATTTTATTCAAAGTATCATTAACATTATAATCTCATATTTACTTTATATTCTCATACAGACTGTTCTTTTCAAACTACGAGTACTTTGATTGACGTAACAGCCTCGGTGGTGTAGTGGCTAGCAAGTACGCACATTCAGAGGTCCTAGGTTTGAGTCCCAGGTCGGGCCAAGTTTAGTTTTTGAGTCTTTCGTCTTAATAAGTCTCAGTAATAGCCCGGAGTTGGGAAGTTGGCGGTGTTAGAGCACGAAAAGCCGTCGGTCCTGCACCTAAACTCTCATCGGTCGTGTCGACTAGTCGTCCCACCGGAGTATGAGAGTGACAGGAATAGAGAGTGCACTTGTGTCTGCGCGTACACTTGTGCACTATAATATCTCCTGCGAAGATGGCTTGTCTCAAAGAGTTTGGCCGCCGTGGCCGAAGTCGGTTGGGAGGACATTAATATTATACTTCGATTAAATAAGTATTCGTTATATATATATATATATATATATATATATATATATATATATATATATACACTTATATTGTAACAAACTTTGATCACCAAGCTTTTTGTGATGAGAAAATATATAAAGTAGTATTATATGTATATCTATAGTAAGCTACTGACTATATGTTGATTTTGAATATTGTTATAAAATTATTTTATTGACTTGCAAAAATTTGATTATATGTTCAGGCTTTGTTCATGATAACAACTTTTATATGTACTTCAGCGATTCAGCCTCGCTCCGCCTAGGTTCATCCCTAGATACGTTTTAACGGTTAGTATAGATTTCTCAGAGATGAGATACTTTTCTGCAGTAAAAAGTATCCTATATGTGGACCCAGATAACCAGCTATCATCATACCATATTTCATCAAAATCTGTCCAGTAGTTTTCTCGTGATGCGTTTCCAGACAGACAGACAAAAATTCTAAAAATTGTAAATTCGGTCTCTGTATCGATAATAATGACTATTTCAATGAGATTTTCCAAATAATATTTAATGTAGAGCTACATAATAACTGCGAAAATTTTTATGTGTGTTTATCACTCCTTCACGTTAAAACGGCTAGACGGGCTTGGATGAAATTTAATACATGGATAGATACACACCTGGATTAGCACATAGGTTAGTAGTAAAATTAACCAATAAGCGCTACCTGCCTATATCATATTAAAACAGGCCCCGAGGGATGCTCACGAGTGAAAAGAGGTGTACGTCGTTAGTATAAGTATAAAATACTCTAATAATAAATAACATCGTTTGCGAATAATCATAATAATTTTATTCCATTTCCTACGGGAACTTTTCATTTCCCTTGGTAACGTCCTCACAAACTACAATAATTACTTATGTAACTGAATATTAATCAATTAAAATATCATAAAAGTGTATTTTCGAAGCATATTGATTTAAGTTCTGGGTTTTTGAAGAAAAAATACACTTAACTAACATTGCTTTTAATCAATACTAATTATTTATATAGAGGCAGAGTTTGTTTGTTTGTTTGCATGCGCTAATCTCAGGAAATACTAATCTGTTTTGAAAAACTCTTATTGCATTAGATAGCCCGTTTATTAAGGAAGGCTATTTATCATCATGCTACTATCCAAAAGAATAGAGCAGTAATTATAAATGTCAACAAATGGGGCAAACTTCCATAGATTATTGTAAAGCCACAAAGAGTTTTTTTTTTTTTTGGAAGAATAATAATGTCAATTTCCATGAAAAATAATCGAGCAGATTTTCCATTTCCGCCGATTGTTTTAATATCCGGTAAAAAAATACTCTATAATATGGGTGGGTCTAAACATGCGAAATTAGTCATGAAAAATAATAATATGTTTAAACATTTATATCGATGAAAGACCGAGTGTTTGCCCCAGAAATATATTCAAACAATATTTACTATGCAGTCTCGATCTCTACGATTTGATAATATACTGTTTTATACCATTTTATATTCCTGTTTTATTAATAGTATTTCTACCTCATAAACAAAACATAAATAAATATATCGACTGTAATTTTTATAAGTCTTCTATACATATAATAAAATTCTAACAGAATCGAATCTGTAGATTAAATATTTTTTGAAAAATCTTATTTAAATAGTCATTATTATCGATACAGAGACCGAATCTATAGTTTTTAGACTTTTTTGTCTGTCTATTTGTCTGAGAATAGATCACCAGAAAGAAAACCACTGTACATATTTTCATGAAATTTGATATGATGATAGCTGGTTATCCGGGTCAACATATAGGATATTTTTAAAGGATAAAAATGTCTCATCTCTAAGAAATATATACTAAACGTTAAAATTCTAAAACTTTCTGAGTTTCTTCAATATAACATTACAATATTTTTTACTTTATGGTTACTGGCTTTGAAAATGTTAATACTTAATATTAACTTATAACCTAATAATTAACTTAATAATACTAGTTAATAGCAAAGTCTCAGAAACACGTTGTCATGCCGATATTGAGATTATGTGGTTACCATTTAAACCGAAACGTCTACACCGAATCTTTGATGGTAACGGCAGAGATTAACGTTGGTTTCGTTATAGAAAATTTAATTGACTCTGCTTAATTGAAATATTATATCATATTTCAGCGACTCACCCTCGCTTCGCTTCATCCCTAGTTACGTTATAACGGTTAGCATGGAATGGATAGATTATATATATATATATATATATATATATATATATATATATATATATATATATATATATATATAACAATTTAAGTGGAATAATTTTCGTTACGTCGTTAACTATGTACTTAAGGTTTTCTTTAATCTAATTCTCTAAATATCAGTAAAATGGTACAGTGTGTTCCAAATTAGTTTATACTATTTTCTATTTCAATATGAAACTTCAAATAAATTAGCATATTATTCTATACTAATATTATAAAGAAGCAGAGTTTGTTTGTTTGTTTGTTTGTTTGAACGCGCTAATCTCAGGAACTACTAATCTGATTTGAAAAATTCGTTTTGCATTAGATAACCTGTTTATTGAGGAAGGCTATATGCTATACATATATCATCATACTACTACCCAAGGGATCGGAGATGTAATCATAAATGTCAACAAATCGGACAAAGAGTTTTTTTTTGTAGACTGAATGCGGTCGAAGCCGCTGGTTCTACTAGTTATAGATATTTATCCTTCTTTGTCTTCTGTGAATATCGTCTTGAAATAGGTTATAACCAGCAACTGAAAATTACCGGCAAACGAGGATGACATTGAATTTTCAAGACCCACCAATCTACAAAATACGGCCATCGCAGAACTTTTGATAAGTCAAAATTTTATTGATCCCTAAACCAGTTCAGAAATCAATTGCAGCATATCAGGTGTATATTATTGTAAATATTAACTAATCGTGTCCCCAATTTTAAATAGTTTTTTTTTTCAAAGGTGATTTTTTCACGGGACTTGGTATATCAATACACTTAGATATACATTACATATAAATAATAATAATAATAAATAAATATGCTGGGACATTAACATACAGCACCATCTAGTTCCATGGTGAGCTACGCGGCTTGTGTTATGGATACCAGATAGTTGATACACTACACATAAATAACTTTAAATACATACATATTATAAATATAAACACCTATGACTGGAGTACAAACATTCGTGCTTATCACATAAATAAATGCCCACAGCGGGACTCGAACCCGCAACCGCTGACACAGCAAGTAGGGTCACTACAAACTGAGGCCAACTTGTCGTCAAATTACATACATACTTCACTCACTGGTACAAAACAATATATATACAACGAATAGCATTAAACTTTTACTCTGTTGCAACGAAAAAAGAAGGACAAACAGACAAATCCCCATTTAAAATATTAGTAAGCTTTTTATGTCTTTGTAGTAGTATTTGAGGTTATCCATCCTTTAACTTGACATCTGCAGACAACGCTTTTGTCAAGTTTGAGGATCAAATAGGATTAACCATTACTCCTAACGTCCGGATTGCTTTGCCATTATTATATTTGAAGGCACTTTATATAAATTCACAGAAACGTGGTATTATAAATTAATGTAATCTTTCTAAGTCTAAAAAATACATCTTTGTATAATCTTAGATTGAGGAGTTTACCAAAAAATATCTGGTGATTCGTTGAATTATTAAGGGACACTTACTTGAGGCTTTCAAAACATGCAAGACATAAGCGCAAAGACTCAAACAAAAACACACAATCAGTCACGATAAGTCGGTATCAACTTTTATCTATACCTACTAATATTATAAAGCTGAAGAGTTTATTTGTTCGTTTGGTTGAACGTGCTAATCTCAGGAACTACTAAATACTAATCCGATTTGAAAAATTCTTTTTGCATTAAATAGTCCGTTAACTGAGGAAGGCTATAGACTATATAACATCCCGGAAAAGTGTACGGTTCCCGTGGGACAGATTTGTTTTTGTCTAGGGACGAACCCGAAGCGATGCGAGGGTCGTCGCTAGTATTATATACAGACAAATATTTCCATTACACGTATGTACTATAATACAATAGTACACGGACGTGTACAATAATAATTAAGGGTGCATTTGTTTTATATATATAATTAAGAGTACGAATATTATGTATTATGTACTAAAGTATCAGACATAATTTTTACTTCTAAAGTTCACTAATAACATATTATATATTCTGATATATATCAGAACACCTCATATATTAGACATTAATTAAATATTCGAACAAAGTGTAACTAATTTCATAAGTCATTAACTAAGAACGTGCTGTCTCTAGATGAAGTAAAGCCATATTCATATAACATGGCCTTATTTGTCATCCCGTGGACGTGCTTCAATATCTTTTTCTGATACACACGTAATAGATTGTTTCATTCTTGTTAGTAAGGCATGAAATATTCTGAGTAAAATACAGGATAACTATAAATATATCCTTCAGGTTAAGTTGAAAAGTATCTTGCGAGCTTTGGTCATAGTATCTCGCAACCTTTGGTCTTAGTCTAAGATTCAAATTAAGGTTGTCCTTCATTCATGTGGTTACTGAATGAAAAGTATTTTATATTTAATATGTTTAAACGAGCAATTCTTGTATATTTATTATATATATATATTTTTAATTATTACACTCGGGCATAAGCATCTCGGTCAAACGGCTAAGGCGCAAGAAAGACAATGACATATGTCCGATTGGAAACCGGGTCGGGAATAAAAGTATTACTATTGCTTTTTTTTGTGTTTATTCAAGTTTTTAGGGTTTTTTTTATCTAAAAAATACGATATAACAAAAAAGAACTCCGAGCGAAGCTTAGTCGCCTAGGCACTTAAACATAATATATCATAGATGGGTGAAGGAACACCTTATTAGAAATCCTCTAATATAATAGTATAATTTAAAGAACATGCTTTGCTCAAGCCTTATATACGTATGATGCACAACCCATACTTTATGGAAAATCTTAATATCCAACTTAAAATAAAATAAAGCCGTTGTCATCCTCGAGCTATAAATTATAATCTTTACAAGCGATAAGAATAATCCATAGCTTTATTATTGCGTACAAGTTGGACAAACCAGAAAACATTTATTTATTTGCATTTACAATATAATGTTTGTCGCGAAGAATAATAATAACCTCCTGAAAATAATATAGCATCAGTTAGTATAATCTATAATAATTTTCATCTGTCTGTCTGTCTGTCTACCTGCTCTCTATCTGTGACCGCATCACGGAAAAACCACTGGACAAATTTAACTATCTTTTCGGATTATTTCGCGGATTTATTTTGATTTTTGCTTCCCGCCGTTTCAAATGCTTTACAGCAATCATGGTCACGGGATAGACTAAGGTTTTAGACGTCTCAAAAGCGTTATATACTTGTTACAGACAGTGCCTACAAAAATGTTTTCAAAAATTCAAAAATGCCACCAAGGAACCTTCCAATATTTGTTGATTATAATTCTAAACATTTTTTAACAGATTTTGATGAAATTTAGTATGATGAATCTGGGTCAATATATAGGATACTTTTTACTGCGGGAAAAACTTATTTTACTTAATATATTCCTATGAATTAATGCTCATATCATATCATGAGTCCAATGGAAAATATTTTCTATTATCTCTTAAATATTTTCGAAAGGCATATGATTTACATTTAATACTTTCTTAGATTTACGCGAATATTTGACATCTATACCGATAAATAAAATTGAACTGTCTGTTTGTAATGTGAAAATAACAGTTTTATACTAAATGCATATGGAATTATATAGGATACTTACAAGAAAAACACAATTTTTAAGTTTTGTCCGTCTGTCTGTTTTTTTTGGCTAATCTTCGAAAAGGCTGGACCAATTTTAACGGGACGTTCACTGGCAGATAGCTGTTATTATAAGGAGTAACTTAGGCTACTTTTATTTTAAAAAAGAATTAGGGTTTCGCTCAAAAAAATGAAAACGTACCTAGGGACGAATCCGAGTTTACATTTAGTTTGTGTGGTGGCGACTGACATTGATGCAAGTCCAGAGAGCAAGGGCATGCGCAAACAAATGGATTTATTATAAGTAGTCTTTTTTCTGAGCATTCCTAAAATGATGGTATTGTGAAACTTAATATATTCATAATCACTATACTGAAAAAAAGGCAGTGGTAGCCCAGTGGTAACGCGCTCGCTTGGGAAACCGAGTGAAGCAGGTTCAAATCCCGGGTCTCGCACCTCTGATATTTTCATGTGCGAATCATTTCTAACATGATTACCACTTGCCTTACGGTGAAGGAAAATATCGTGAGGAAACCTGCATGTCTGAGAAAACCTAACAAGTTTTCGAAATATATGTGAAGTCCGCCCATCGCACTTGGCCAGCGTGGTAGACTATAGACTGATTCCCCTCATATTGAAGGGAGGCCCGTGCCCAGCAGTGGGACGTTCAAAAGGGCTGAATACAAACTGTACTGAAATAATTTTTGTTTCTATCAAAAGTGAAAAATTCTGACATTAAGTGGTCTCGTTATGAACGTAAATATTTAAAACAAAAGCATTCTGTGAGAGAACTGTTTAAATTTTTCATCGATCCAACTTAAGTTGTTGCGACTCGCAAACTCCCATCTTTTTAAAACAGTATAAAAGCTCCAAACAAAGTTTGTGAAGAGTCAACGTTTTCCAAAAGACGATTACATACAAATTGGAATTCCTTAAATACTGTTTGTGATACAATATTTGGATATATTTTTGATATTAAAACAATGCTCCGCCCCACTTTCCTCATATGTGTTCCAAATTTTTCTTCCCCAATAGAATAATATTTCATATGTACTGATGTATGAAATAAATAACCGTAAATTATGTACTAAAAACACAACTCTGATTTTTCGTTACTTCATGAAAGAAGGGCAAAACAGGAAACACATTTATCTCAATTATACTAACTTTTGCCCGCGGCTTCATTTGCGCGGCTTATTTATGCTTTGAAAGTGCGGGTCCAATCTGATTTTTTTTGCTTTATATTGTCTAATCCTTGAGAAAAATTACACCACCGATGTAATTTTGATAAAAGAACCTTAAGAAGTGAGATCATAAATATTATACACTGGCAGCTCACCTTCGGTTCGCCTCTAGAAAAACAAAAACAAATCTATCCCACGTGAACCACGTGGAACCGTGCATTTTTCCAGAATAAAAAGTAGCCTGTATTTTGTTACACTGATGTATGAACTATAATATTGTAAAGTTTCATTAAAATCCAATCAGTAGTTTTTGTGTACTAAACTGTATAAGTTACTATAGTTTGTTAATTATCCCACGGGAACTCTTTAATTTTCCGGGATGAAAAGTATCTAAAATGTTGACCGGGATTATAAGGTACTACCATACAAAATTTCATTTAAATCGGTCCAACATTTTGTGTGTACAGACATGCAACCTCTACAGTTTTATTATATGTATAGATATATTATGTAGGTACATGAAATTTACAACCACATTCAACAGACCACGCTATGATTAAGACCACGATGTGTCATGTGGTGGGCAGTGTACCTAACGTATCGAAAATCAATAACCCGATGGCACATATAATATAGTACATACTCTCTTTGCTATTCAAGCTTGTTATATACTAATTAAGCTTCCTTCCCAGATGTTATTACGACGGTTAAGTGAAAAAAAAAAAAAATAACGTCATATAAACACAAATTATACAGGTATATTCACGTCTTAGTACATTTATACTCAGGATGTAATTCATCTTTTTCTTCTTCTAATACCGACAGCTCTTAAATTGATTCAGCCAAAAATTTTGTCACCATTACTGCTTATATTCTCTAATATTAACAGTCTATTAAAATACTTATCACGATATCTAGTACTAGTAGATCTAATCATATAACAGTATACTAAAAATGTCGACAGCTTGATTAATTAAGTTATTCTTCTTTTTCATTCTTCTGGCAATTAGCCCAATTTATTTGAGGTATGCTCTTCTAGACCTTTTGTACACACCGTTTCTTATTTTATTCATTTTCGAAACTTCACAAGACTAGCGTAGCATCTTCATCTTGGTGGTGTGAATTTTCCGTTCATCCATCTTCCTCACCAGCCAGCACTTAGATCCTATATATAAGGGTATATATAAGGGCTGGTGTTACTGTCCTTTTGTATACGTTGCCCTTGATATTAATCGGCATACGGGGTCCAATGTACATATGTGAGATTATTCTAAAATTATTTTTTGAATATCACATTAAAACAAATGTTTAGTACAGACATCCATCAATAAAATTTTGATCATTTATATAGTAACTATTAAATTCATGTCAATAAAGCCTTCTATTATCATACAGATTTCTCATGTCCGCTTTATTAACTTTCCTTTCCTTCATTATATTCAAACTTCAAAAAGGAGGTCCTAAATTGTACGCATATGTATCGTCTTATAACATTCTGTTCTATTTTGTGAAAAGGTTCCTATTAATTACTAGCAGAACCCGCGGCTATGCCCGCGTTCATTCTATAAAAAAAAATCTTTGGTTTTATGTTATACAGTGTATTCATATAATATTGTTCATACAAAAATAGTAAAATGGAGATTAAGAAATGGGGATGAAGGGGGGGGGGGGGGGGGGTTTACTGTACGAGCTATTCTCATACCTACCAAATATACAAAAAACACTATAATCGGTCGAGCCGTTTCGGAGGAGTGTGACCACAAACATTGTGACACGAGATATTTATATATTACATAGTATATATAAATAATAAGAAATGTTCCATTCATCTTTTTTATTAAACATTATTGTGGATTGCTTCAATAAATCATAAGTATTTTCAAAGTTTGTGTTATCGCTATTTTTAGACAATTTGTTCAATAAATGCTGAATAATTTATTTCCAATGAAAGGTATTTTCTGTATCATTAAAAAGTTTTTGTAGTATTAAAATCAACTAACATATAGAGTTATTAGTTTATTTTTAAAACTATAATTATCATTTATTCCAATTATATATAGTTCTCAAAATAAATTATTTTACCAAAATTAAGCTAAATTGTCCCAAAAATATCACAAAATAGTGGAATACAATAATTATACTGGTGGATTACACTTAACATATACGTCAAGTCTGTTTAAATCATTTCAAGCGACATTTGAATCAAGTCAGTGTAAGTAAAAGTAAAATATCTCACTCAGTACGAGCAAATAAAATCATTCTTCATTGCTATTCACGCCCTTTATCTATACATATAATAAAATTCTGAGTCGAATTTGTACATTAAATATTTTTTGGATAATCTTATTGAAATAGTCATTATAATCGATACAGAGGGCGAATGTATACTTTTTAGAATTTTTGTCCGTCTGTCTGTCTGTCTGGGAACGCATCACGAAAAGACCACTAGAGGGATTTTGATGAATTTTGGTATGATGATAGCTGGTTATTATATAAAATAAGTATTTATTTACAGAATATACCTACGTTTAATATCTTCTAAAATCCTGGATATTTTGAGTTACGATCGCTAAAATTAAATCTGTTTTCCACAACACCTTTAAGAATTAATATGAAACACGAATTTGTTTTTGCAAATAATAAAGTATGTATTGTGAAGTTTTTTTGCATAGTTTGATCGCGGGCAAAGCCGCGGGTTCTGCTAGTATATCCATGCTAATAATTAGCTTTTTAGGGAAAAATTGGTCATTTGCCTTTGCATTGGCCCGTAAAATTGGAAAATTCTGAAAAAAACCCTAAATTGATTTTTTTTTCTATAGTATATTTGTTTGAATTCATAGATCGCTAACTTTATTTACATTTGGTCAGTTCGTAGGTATTATAAAATTTAAACCTAACATCTCGTTAGGGATTGTACACTATACCGACTTCACAATTCTGGGCCGCTGTTGAGTATTTCAAGTTTCATGACAGAAAATTTCAGTAACTATCATAGCTTTACTCGGGATTCGAACCCAAGACATGACGATTTGCAGCAGAACAGATTAGTCACTACACCAACGAGGCAAAGTTATTTGACCTATGTAAAATGAATTTCTAAAAGTGATCTTCTATTTCAAAAGAATATTATAAAATACAAAAGCAAAGAAGAAATAGTACAATACTGTTTTAAAGTTCGTCTAAGTACAACGAACAATTGCGGGGAAAAAGCTCAGAGAAAATGTAAACTTTTATGATTTTAAGGAAAGAATTATTTAAGAATATTTATATAACAATCATTGTAACAATAAATTATCACTTATTCTAGTAGTGGTTGCTACGAGTAGTCCAAGCTGATCCTATATTTTACTTTACATATTCTAAAGTATCCTATATCTTGACCCATCACGAGAAAACCACTGGACAGATTTTCATGAAATTTGGTATGATGATAGCTGGTTATCCGGATCAATATAGGATACTTTTTACTGCAAGAAAATATATCTATACTAAACGTTAAAATGCAACTAGGGACGAACCCGAGTGGAGCAAGGGTAAGTCGCTAGTCTATAATATAAATGTGAAAGTTTAGTTGTTTAAATGTTCGTAATTCAATCACGCCAGAACGGCTGAACGGATCTGGATGAATTTAGCACAGAGATAGATTATGGTCTGGAATAGCACATATACTACTTTTTATCCCGGAAACATGTACGGTTCCCATGGGATAGGTTTGTTTTTGTTTTTCTACAGCGAAAATGAGCCGCCGACCCGAGTATTCTTATAATTTTTAAAAACCTCAATTCGATCGACAAGTTTATTTTAATCTCACCTACCTTATAATCTTTAAGGTCAGCTTATATTGAAGCGTGTATTTATAATTAACTGCTATATCGCCTATAAATAGACCTAACTAGCAGGAACAAAGGTGAAAACATTATTTCATTTTTACATGTGAGTTTCTATGGGAACCGTTTCATAAAATTCAGTTGAAAATACTCACTAGGTTAATATGTACATATATAGGTAACTTGTATTCTATACATCTATACATATAATAAAATTGTAACTAAGCCGAATCTGTACATTAAATATTTTTTGAAAAATCTTATTGAAATAGACTTTATTATCGATACAGAAGCTTTTTGCTTCTTTCTCTTTTTGCTATAGTTTTTAGAATTTTTGTCTGTCTGTCTGTCTGTCTGTCTGTCTGTCTGTCTGTTACCGCATCACGGGAAAACCACTGGACAGATTTTGATGAAACTTGGAAAGATGATAGCTGGTTATCCGGGTCAACATATAGGATACTTTTTATTGCGGAAAAATATCTCATCTCTGAGCTAAACGTTAAAACGTAACTAGGGACGAACCCGAGCGGAGCGAGGGTGAGTTGCTAGTTTAAATATAAATAAATACATATGTTGGGACATTAGCACACAGCACCATCTAGTTCCATGGTAAGCTATGAGGCTCGTGTTATGGATACCAGATAGTTGATACACTACACATATATAACTTTAAATACATACATATTATGAATATAAACACCCATGAGTACAAGTCTAAGTACGGAAAACTAGTCCACTTTACATTACATATAAACACCCATGACCTAAGTCATTTGTAATTGTACTGAAATGTATGTACGCGCATAATTTCCGATGGACAGCACCAAATTGGATGATTCTTTTTTTTTTTATTTTTTTTTATAAATCTGTTCGGATTTTTTTGCGGACTTATTTTGATTCCCGACGCTTCGAAAGGTTTGCAGCAATCATGGTCACGGGAAAGGCTGAGACTTTTATTTCATAAAGAAACACCTTATATATATATATATATATATATATATATAGATAAATAAAATTGAAGTGTCTGTTTGTAATATTAAAATAACCGGTTTTTACTAAATGTATATGGATGTTTACACGGTACATATACCAAAACAACATTATTTACAATTTTTGTCTGTCTGTCTATCTATTTGTTCCGGATAATCTCTGAAATAGCTGGACCGATTTTGACGGGACTTTCACTGGCAGATGATGTAATAAGGAATAACTTAGGCTACTTTTATTTTAGAAAAAAAGGGGTCCCACGAAAAAAATAAACCAAATTAATTAATTAATTTTGTTTTGGGAAGCAACCTAGGGACGAACCCGAGCGAAGCGAGAGTGAATCGCTAGTTATAAAATAAAATAAACAAAAATAGCTATCAATATAGAATATTAAATGCTTCTCCCAAAGCAAGAATTTTTAATAAACATAAAATTGTTCACATAAGGAAGTAAGAAGACCCTTTCTTAGAATATGTGGTTTCTTTCAAAATAAACTTGTCGTAAAAAGTAGGAAGGTTTGTTTATGTCTTAAAAAGTAAGAGTTTTCTTTTATCGATCCATTTGCTACAGCACAGTTCAGTACTAACATGAGGGCTGAAGGTATTTTAAATTATACGTAAAAAATGTGAGATGTCATTACATTGACCTCACAAAAGGCGTGATCAATTGGGTTGTTGAGTTTATTTATGTGCGTTTTTTCAGTATTGCAATATAAAATATTGTAGCATAAATATTAAAGTATCTTAGCTAAGATTCTTTACAAAACGTATCACTCGTACTAAGCTAAGTTAACTCGGTCTTTGTTGCTACGGCGTAGCTATCTCACTCACGTATCTCGTTTCATCGTCGCATATGATTTTTGTTCTGTTAGTAGTACGATAGTATCGTAGTACGACTTTCATACATCTGACACTTTCTATTTGTCGTCATCCTTTTGAAATATTATTCAATTAAGTATACCGAGAAAATATCCATACATATAATAAAACCGTAGAGTTCGAATGTCTGTATATAAAAAAAAATGCTAAAAACCGAGTCAGGGGGATGTAAGAAGAGAAATAGAACAAATCTAGACTTTTTTTCATTTTTTTTTGTTTATGTCTGTTTGTCTGTTTGTACGAGCTAATCTCCGGTACTGTTGGACCGATTTAAATGTGCATGGTGGTACCTTATATCCCTGGTCAACATTTTAGATACTTTTCAATCCGGAAAATTAGAGTTCCCGTGGGATAGTTAAAAAACTATAGTTACTTATACAGCTTAGTGCACAAAAACTACTAATTCCATTTTAATGAAACTTGACAATAATATAGTTCATAAATCAGAATAACAAATAGGCTACTTGAGGTACGCTAGGTGCCTGTGGGATAGATTTGTTTTTGTTTAGAGTTGCTAGTATGATAATATTAGAATATTTTTTCCAATAGCCTTGAAAGTGTTGTCTGATTTTTCATTCGTCAGCTAAATTATAACGTGACTGAATATAAAAGTGGTACCACTGAAGTATTTTATTAGTACAGTTGTATTTTTTTAATTTGTTTACGTTATATTTCATCGTTTGAACCATCGTTTGAAAATCGTTATTTTTTTTTTTTTTTTGTTTATAGGGGTTTAAATTTTGCTTGTAAGTACAGGAAATCAAGTAATTTCATTATAATACCAAAATTTCATCCAATCTATGCCATCTTCTTTCCATTGTTTCCGTTATAAAGATATCCCACTGTTGGGCAAAAGCTCTTCAATAAGAGGATTATCAGACTATAGTCCACCAGGCTGTTCAACTACTAGTTTGGACTTCACATATCTTTCAAAAACTAGATAACCTCTCTTATATAACCAGATTTCGTCACCACGCTTTTCTTCACCATAAAGCAAGTTGTAATCATATTGTAAATTAGTCGCACATGAGAATATCAGAAGTGCGAGTTTAGATCCGCTTCACTTGGTTTTCCAAGCGAGCGCGTTATGACTGGGCTACCAATGTATCCTCATGACTCATAATTACTACATATAGAAATATCGCTTATCTATATTATGAACTAGCGACTCACCCCGGCTTCGCTCGGGTTCGTCCCTAGGTTGCTTCCCAAGACAAAATTAATTAATTTTCTTTTAATGTTTTACGTGGGACCCTATATTTTATTTCTAAAATAAAAGTAGCCTAAGTTACTCCTTATCCCGTGAAAATCGGTCCAGCCGTTTCAGAGATTAGCCGGAACAAACAGACAGACAGACAGATAAAAATTGTAAAAAATGTTGTTTTGGTATATGTACCGTATATACATCCATATGTATTTAGTAAAAAGCGGTTATTTTAATATTGCAAACAGACACTCCAATCAATTTTATTTATCTGTATAGAGTATAGTTATATTATGGACATCTGTATATTATTTATCTTTCATAATAGGTGAAGTGCGTGTGAGGCCTTTATATTTATTACATTTATATATATGTATTCAGCCCTTTTTTTAACATCCCACTGATTTATGAATTCAAATGTATGAACGTATGTAAAAATTACATAAATTAACATGTCAAAGGTCTGGCGAGGTACTGTGAGCATGAATATTATTGCTAAAACCAATTAAACAAATGTTTTTTATATGAAAACACCAAATCGAACAACATGTAGCATTTCCAAAACATGACCAAGTCAAATATTGCAATTTAATTCATTAATGGCATAAATAAATCCACATTAACGTACATTTAGATAGCACTTTCGCTACATTTACAGACGATGTGAGCGTTAGGATGAAAGTGAATCTACTGTCTCGCTCGATGTCGGTTTCGCGATCAAGGTCAAAGGCTGGGGCAGGGCGTACACCTGCAGGGTTATGTAGGTCGAATGGATACGTTGAGTATGAATTACGTGAGCTATAGCTATATATAGTAGTTAACTTTAAATTATTATACGTGGATTATAAGTTATGATAATATTATTTAACGTTTAGTTTAGATTTCTCAGAGATGAGATATTTTACGCAGTAATAAGTATCCTATATGTTGACCCAGATAACTAGCTATCATCATACCTTATCAAAATCTGTCCTTTGGTTTTCTCGTGATGCGTTTCCAGACAGACGGATAGACAAAAATGCTAAATTCTATAGATTCGACTTCTGTATCGATAATAATGATTATTTCAATAAGATTTTCCAAAAATAAATATTTAATGTACAGATTCGACTCAGAATTTTATTATATGTATAGATTACATATTACTAGGGACTTATCCTAGCTTCGTTTGGGTGCGTCCCTAGGTACAATTTATATCTATAAAAATAGTTATTGTGAGCTACCTTGAGAGATAAACACTTATTAATGCGGACTTTCTCTAGGAGTTGTTAGGACCTACAATTTTATAGAACGTTGTCTTGAGGTATTTATAAAAGTTTAGCCAGCTTTAACCATGTAATAGTACCAAAGCCGTTCTTTTTTACAAAACACCGTCTAGGCTATCATTTTGTACAAATTATATAAACCTTCCTCGTTGACCGTTCTTTCTATTATTGAAAATCTTTTACGGGATTTACAAGAAGTAAGCGGAAGCAAAATTTTAGTTATATTTGTTTATTAACCCCCAACGCAAAAAAGTGGGGTTACAAATTTAACATGGTTATCTGTACATCTGTGTGTCTATATGTCTGTGCCATCGTAGCACCCAAACGAATGAACTAATTTTTTTTCTTGTTTGAAGGGACTTGATTGAGAGTGCTCTTAGCTACTTATATAAATCATCAGCATCAGCTCTTTTCTACACGGTTAAGGATATGAACAACTTCCACAGGTCTAACGGACTCGAAATTTGTTATCCTATTACTCTAATCACATTGTAACGATATGGTACTATAAATAATAATAATAATGACCTCCCTACCGACTTCGGCCACGGCGGCCAGTCTCATTGAGACTAGCCATCTGCGCAGGAGATATTATAGAGCACAAGTGTACGCACAGACACAAGTGCACTTTCTACTGACTACTAACTACTGCTAACTCTGCTGTTACTAAGAGTTACTAAACGTTAAGACTCAATAAACTTAAAAAGGGCTGAATAGATAGATAGAGATTAGATTTATATATTTTTAGCGCGACACCAGTTTATCAGGATTTTGTTTAACATAATTAATATATGATAACCAAATAGATAAAATATTGACCTTTTCTTAGCTCTTCTTTTAAAGCAATAACATTTGTTGAACCATACCGTGTCTGCCTTAATTAATCAGGAATGGCACAAAGTTTATAATAATCACGAATAATTAGTGAAGATTCGAGATGAAAAGCTCGCAAACAGTTAACATTCAGTGTCATTTGACAGTTCTAGAGACCTCCCTCTATATTAGCGCTCCTAGCGGCGAATTCAAGCGCGGTAGCCCTCATTAAACCGTATGAAAATTTGTACAGTAGTTTATGAGATTAGATCGAAAAAACACACGCGGCATTTATTTTAATTTACATATATTATGTAGTATTCATAATATATCTTTTGTTACAGATCTACGCGATGATTTGCGTCATCTCCCAATTTCAAGAGTACCTTGAAGGGAGGGGGACTGCGGCATTCGATTATTCTGATCGAGTAAGTTTATTTAAGAATTTTTATATGCCATTACACTTTCGTAATATATAAGATCATTGGCCTTATAAATATTTTCCAATTTCTACATAATACGAATATCATAGTGGGGTAATATAAGTTCTTCTGCTACTATCACAGTGGTATAATGTTTTGACTAAGGTCCGATATACACTATAGATCACAGTCCGTTCTCGGTTCGATATCGGTTTGGTAAAGTTTTTATACAAGAATTATTCTTGGAATGTGATTTGACAGAAAATTTACTCTTGCTGATAGTCTTAATGCACTCATTGTTTCTTAGACCAATATGGGACCAAGGACGTACCGCGATCGGCACTATAGTGTAGATCGAGCCTAACACGGCAATTGTAAGCATATATTCATCCCATTTAATGGTAAGTAGAATCCGTAACTTTTGAACCCTTAGATCATCGTCAGTAACATGAAAGTATACCAACATTGTTGTAACGAAAAAAAATTGAAGAGTATGAAAAGGAACTAATGAGGATATCTAGGATATATCAAGTAAACCCCATGAATTTTTTCATTTCTTAAATTTTATATTCTAATATGTTAAAATAATTTTTATTGATAAAGTATCCGAAATAGGCGTGGCTTGCGCAAGCCAGATCACCTGTTTTAGGTAGTATTTTCATCCCTCTGAGAAAATTATAAATATTGGTCCTACAGTTCCGGGAGCTAAGATTTTTTTAGGAAATTTCTTTCTCTTTTTTTAATCTTTTTTTAGATTTAAAAAATCTCAATTAGTTTTTGAGATATTTGCAAAAAACTAAACCCCCTTTTTTATTTTTAGTTTACTGTTAATAACTTTTGTAATTTTTGCAACTTGATTTTTTTTAAAAATCATACATGCCATTCCGAAACGAAACACCTCATTCATATTATTCCAAAACTGCTGAAAAAAGTTGACCTAAAAGGCACTTATTGACTAACTATTTGAAAATTAGTCTAATTGAGATTGTATTTACATTATTGTTCATTAATATTCATAAAAATAACTAGAAGCTTTACTTTTACTAATCTATCAACATTAATTTTCAGTCTGTAATATGAATAACGATATAAATATAATTATCTTGTAACAGAAATAAATAAATCAAATCAGATTTGAGTATCACCTTTTTGAAATCCGTTAAAAACGTTAAAAATTCATCTTACGTGGTCTTAGTAAATCAAAAGCAATTTACACAAAAAACATATTAAACAATATTAACCAATTTTAAAATTTCTTTATGTACGTACATATATGTCACATATACAAAATATTCGCTAGACGCTCTCCAAAGCTTAGCGCGCGTGAAATTACACTTTACATCAGCATAATTCTAATAAAAAATCGCCCCTCTGTCACAAGATGCTTTGTTTTATCTCAAGATTTTAACATTTTTTGACGGCACGTTTGGCTTAGTTTGTAGTGATCTTACTTACTGTGCCAGCGGTCGCGAATTCGAGTCCCGTTGGGGTCATTCATTTGTGTGATGAGCGCGAATGTTTGTACTCCAGTCATGGATGTTTATATTTATAATATGTATTTAATGTTATATGTGTGTAGTGTATGAACTACCTGGTATCCATAACACAGGCCTCGTAGCTTAGCATGGAACTAGATGGTGCTGTGTGTTATTGTCCCAAGATATAAATATTTATTTTATTACTGTATGAATATTATCATATCCATTTTGATTTGTGAGACCTGTGAGATATAAAACTGCAATCAATTATTATACATAACATAATTTTTTCGTAGGCTTTATGCAGTATAGTTTAGTATTTATCCAGTTTTTTTTTTTCGACGTATTAAATACTTAAATCTAAAAAAGAATTAAGTATTAAATAATTTATTAATTATTTTAAAAATAAATATATATTCATTATAAAAATAAAATATTAAAAAAAAAGACTATTATTTTACTACGGATTAATAAAAAATTTGTTCACAATTATAATAATATAACAATATAATTTATCAATAATACATAAACAAAGCAGAGAAAGGGCAGTGAATAACGTTAAGTTATAGAATTTTCTATGTGAAGAAGCAATTTTTCACCTCATCGAGCAACTAAGTTGTATTGGACTCTGAAAAAGACCTATATTTAGACACATAGCTATTTTTAATATTTATAAAATATAGAAAGGAATAAAAGAGAAAACTGATTTTCTTCCCTATCTCTATCTCTTTCTTCCCATTCTTCGTGTGCTAGTTGTGTTTGTGTGATTGATTGATGATTTTGTGTATTACGTGAGTGTGAGGTAGATAAATGTTGTGTCATGGATGATTGTTATGAGTCCACTGTATGTGATGAAAATTCCTCCAGTGGTTTTTCCGTGATGCGGTAACAGACAGGCACAGACAGGCAGACAAACAGACAAAAATTCTAAAAACTATAGATTGTGCCTCTGTATCGATAATAATTTTTATTTCAAAAAGATTTTCCAAAAAATATTTAACGTACAGATTCGGCTTAGTCACAATTTTTTTATATGTATAAATAGGTACATTATATTTATTATATAGTTTTTCTCAAAATTTCGACATCTGGGCAAACACTAGGTATACATACATATATAGATGAAGCTAATATAAATGACCTACACAGTGATTTCGGTAAATCGTGAGTTATATTTAAAGAAAATCTTCTTAAAGCATTTTTTCTTAACGCATACAATATTATGCATAAAAGTCGTATGAACGTACTCATACTTTACGAACACATTTTTTCCATTATCGAAATGGACATTCTATAGGTGACCTACATATGGCGACATACATGAGTCTACAAAAAATTGGCCATCACCGTCCACAATGTATTCCAAATTGCGTTTAACTTCACAATGTGACTGGCCAGAGACACTATTGAACCTCCTGACAGCATGTTAATCAATCATTTTTGTTATATGGCCTAATAGCATAATTGCTATGAAGTAGATTTACGTAGCTTTGGATTTATTTCTTTTTTAGGCTTTTGTACCTAATGGACAAAACTGGATCCTATTATTAAGACTTCGCTCTACGTCCGTCTGTCTGTCTGTCTATCTGTCTGTCACCAGGCTGTATCTCATGAACCGTGATAGTTAGTTGAAATTTTCATAGATGATGTATTCCTGTTGCCGCTATAACAACAAATAATAAAAAATAGAATAAAATAAAAATTTAAGGGGGCTCCCATAAAAGAAACGCGATTTTTTTGCTCGTTTTTGCTCGATATTGATAACGGTAACAGGTAGACGCTTGAAATATTCACATAATATTTAGTTAGGTATATATTCACATTAAAAATAAATAATTAAATTAAAATAAAGAATAATTTGATAATATATATTTTTTTATTTATTTATTAAGATTCACTAGTGATAATTACAATATTACAGTAATATATAATTATGCTATGTTACAAAGTTCTTATTGCTAAATGCATTGCCTTTTAAGGTGAATACCGCATGCGAAAATATATGTGAAATAGTTATATGTAGAAACAACAATTCCGTAATCTAAAGAAATTAAACAAATAAACAAAATCTACAAAACAAGTCTAGATATATACTTAACAAATCAAGAATATTAATTATTATTTTTTTCCATCTTTACGAATCTTTGGCAACGAAGCTCTGAATAGATCCAATTATTTATAATCCCAATTGTTCCCCAAAATAGTTTTGGAAGAAGGCTTTTCAAATAAGTTCACGGGTTTATTTTGGACTTTTAAAAGAAAAATATACGACGTTCATTTAAAAAAAATGGGGAAGGGTCGGTATGGTTGGTTAGGTTGGTTTGGTTTCTAACCGTCATCTAGCATGCCCAATGCCCACGACAACCATTTCAGAAACCAGGTTGGAAAACATCCTATGACATTCTCTATCGTTATCTAGGTATACATATAATAAAATTCTGAGTCGAATCTGTAAATTAAATATTTTTTGGAAATTTTATTAAAATAGTCATTATTATCGATACAGAGGCCAAATCTATAGTTTTTAGAATTTTTGTCTGGCTGTCGGTATGCGAACGCATCACGAGAAAACTACTGGACAGATTTTTATGAGGTATGATGATAGCTGGTTATCCGAGTCAACATTTAGGATAATTTTTACTGCGGTAAAATATCTCATCTCTGAGAACATATCTCATCTCTATACTAAACGTTAAAACGTAACTAGGGGCGAACCCGAACGGAGAAAAGGTGATTCGCTAGTTATAAATATAAAATAAACTTTCACACATACATCTTTGACATACATATATAGTAATATAACATTTGATCATATTACAAAAATAAAACTTGGTATCTAGTTGAGAAATATAACGGTTCTAAGAGAAGCGTTAAAAGAAACTCGATAGGACTTCTTAATAAGGTTTTTAAATTCTTTGAATATAAATAACATTATAACTTTATGCTTTACAGTGAAATTGCCTGCTAACCTCAATTCTAATAAAACTTGTTTGGGAGAAAAACATTCGCTCTCTTATTCGTCCCATTAAGAAAATTTGTCTATAGCTTATGCTATAGATTATAAGTTTTTCAGTTCGAGTCTTGAGCTTATAGAAAAGCTTTGTTTAGTAACAGCCCAAAGCTGCAAAAGTTATTGGTCATCTCACCTTTCACCTTTATATCCCAAGAGCACGTAAATCCATCAATACACATCTCTTCCGGTTGTATCGGATTGCAATCTCATCGAATTAGAAGAGTGGCGATAGGCACCTGTGTTTTCGCATCACTTTAACTTACCAAATATCTACATTTCGTGTCTTATATACAATTAATATATCTTCTATAATTTATATTTCATTTGTATCGTTACAATGTGTTTGTAAACCAGATATTGTGATTATTTAAACTGATTTTACTGAATTATTAGCAAAAATTAGTTAAAATTTTATCATTGAAGTACCTACGAGTATGTACTTACTTTATGCTGCCTGGTAGCGACTAGCGACTCACTCTCGAGCCGCTTGGTTATGTTCCTACTTACGCTTTAAAGTTAAGTTTAGATTTCTTAGAGATGAGATGTTTTCTCACAGTAAATAAAAAGTATCCTATATTTTGAGCCGGATAATCAACTATCATCATACCAAATTTCATCAAAACTCTTCCAGTGGTTTTTCTGTGATGCAGTCACAGATAGACAAACAGACAGACAGACAAAAATTCTAAAAACTATAGATTCGGCCTCTGCATCGATAATAATGACTATTTCAATAATATTTTCTAAAAAATATTAAATGTACAGATTCGGCTTAGTTAGAATTTTATAATACGTATAGATTTCTTATTTAAACTAAACAGTCCAACTTCATCCTAGATTATATCACATTAAGTGATACCAAGACATTTATTTGAACTTTTTTCGAAAAAAAGCAAAATTTCTTAAAATAAAAAGGTTGTAGTGTCATAAGTAATGTATTACAGAGACAAAAACACGAGAAATAACAAGTTTAAATGAATATAAACTAAAAGCTACTGTGACCCACAAAACCTTCCATTTAGACAGCAGTGATGCATTGAGCTCCTTTGTCATTAGTTAATCAATCATTTATATCAAAGATACTGAGCAATGTATATACAGTTTCATAGATCTAGTTCGTGTATCGATGGCCACAGAGTACCTACGTATCATAAAAAAATGTATTAAGTTAAAATATTTTATTAGATTTCATGTACATATTTAACTTAATCTATAGTAATATTATAAAGAGGTAAAGTTTGTGAGTTTATAAGTTTATGAGTTTGTAAGGTTGTAGGGGGTAATCTCTGGATCTACTAAACCGATTTAGATGAAGTTTGGTAAGAAGATAGCTTAAGACCCTGGAAAGGACATAGGATACATTTTATCTCAGAAATCATCCCTTAAGAGGGTGAAAATGGGTATGAAAGTTTGTATGGGGAATCAAGCTAGCTAGGGACGAACGCGAGCGAAGCGAGGGTGAGTCGCTAGTAACTTTAATATAATAAAACACTGATATGAATAATCTTACCTCTATACAGATAAATAAAATTGAAGTGTCTGTTTGTAATGTCAAAATAACAGCTTTATACTAAATGTATATGATATACGGTACTTCTAAGAAAACACACTTTTTTAATTTTTCTCTGTCTGTCTGTTCCGGATAATCTCCGAAATGGTTGGACTGATTTTGGCGGGACTTTCACTGGTAGATGGCTGATGTTATAAAGAGTAATTAAGCTACTTTTATTTTAGAAAAAGAATTAATATTCCGCTCAGAAAAAAATTACCCGAACGAGGAACGCACCCGAGCGAAGCGAGAGTAAGTCGCTAGTTATAAATATAGGTAATAAGGGAGCCATAAAGTATAAAGTAATTATCTTATAAATGATAATTAGGCTGTAAGGCCATCTTTAAAAGAAATCTTTACACCAAAAAACAATATTACTTACTCGCCGGGACAAAAAATAGACGAGAATTAACTCTAACGAAATTTCTCTGAGGAATTATTTTAGTAATATAAATAAGCAAAGACAAAAAAAGAATTGTCCTTTGTTTATGTAAAAAGTCAAGAGCAAATATCTATTCTGTAATCCTTTGCTCTAAAACATAATATAAACGTCGCATACCTACAATATGTACCTAAGTAATACAAATAAATAAATATGTTGGGACATTAACACACATCACTATCCAGTTCTATGGTAAGCTACAAGGCTTGTGTTATGGATACTAGATAGTTGATACACTACACATATATAATTAAATAAATATATGTATATATAAACACCCATGACTGGAGTACGAACATTCGTACTCATCACACAAATTGTAGGCTCCAGCGGGACTCGAACCCGCGACCGCAAACGTGTCGTTAATTTATATATATAGTTTTTCTATATTATTTGTAGATTTTTTTTCATTTTGGTCATTTACCTTTAAAAACCAAACAGACAGTTACTTTTACATATTATATTAGTACTAGCAACTCACTCTCGCTCCGCTCGGGTTCGTCCCTAGTTATGTTTTAACGTTTAGCTCAGAGATAACCAGCTATCATCGTACCACATCTCATCAAAATCTTTCCAGTGGTTTTCCCGTGATGGGGTAACATATAGACAAAAATTTTAAAAACTATAGATTTGGCTTCTGTATCGATAATAAAGTCTATTTCAATAAAATTTTCCAAAAAATATTTAATGTACAGATTTGGCTTAGTTACAATTTTATTATATGTATATATTAGGGAGGGAGAACTAATACTCTTAAGTTAAGTAATATGTTAGTGTAAGAGAATATCAATATATTTGATGTTCATAAAAACATTTGGGAATACGATAGATCACCGACTACGTATAGAAGAAATAGTTCTTTATGATAAATTGGACACTCACAATATTACCAGATATAAGCCCGGCAACTTAAGGCGGTTAGTTTTAATATAATACTTTTAGAAAATATTACCAATATGATAATATCTATAGAGCTGATAGTAGATTCTTTACGGGCTTCTTTACTGATTGATATTTAATTAATAGGGCCGACGAAGTGAGGTTTTTTTGAAGTGAAGCTTCTTTAGAATTGTTCTGATTTGAAACTCGATGAAACGAAAATGCGACACGAGAAAGAGACAAACACATAAATATATAGGATTAAGCCGGCGAGAGAATGAGATAGAATACATTAGACATGAAGTGATAAATAATACTGAATAATATGTTACGTAATATATGTTAAATAAAATTTAAAATAACTTTTAAACTTGGAAAAAAAACTAAACCTTACAATTATCCTACTCCTGATACTCTATGTTCATCTCATTCTCTCGTAGATTACTTTTCTGAAATTGCACTTCTACCATGTGTGAATTGCATACACACACATGTTTTTGATGACGAGTGAGGTTGATCCGTACCGAGATTACGTCCCAGAACCGATGGATCTCATTCCTGTAGTCCACTGTCGCTTAACAGGCGGCATGAAGTCATCTTGTCGAGCTTCAATTAAAAGAAATAATTTAAATTTTAATAATGTAAAAAATAACTATTTAATAGCTCTTGTAAAAGTCTAGTTGAATGAAGTATATTTTGATTGATTGATTGATAAAATTTTTCATTCACATTTCGTCATTCTTCCTTTAATAGATTTTACTTCACTGAACATCGAATTATGTGTTTACTGTATTGATGCCAAGTTACAAATAAAATATTTCTTCCCATATAACCTTTGCCGCCCTTTTTAAGTCCCTTAGAAATTTAATTAAAAAGATATTTAACTTAACTTCCTCATTAAAGAAATACGCTATCAAAATGTCAGCTATTAAAAGTTACGGGCTTACTTCTACGGGGAAAAGCGTTTTCTTGAAAACCGATAATCTGCTGTTATTTAATAATGGTATTATTAACACATCATTTATGTTATGTGTTGTTGAAATACTAACAGCTGGTCCCAGAATATACTTAGATATCCTCATTCTGCTTATTTCCTTATAAAGAGTGTGATACCTTCTATCTATCTATTCAGCCCTTTTTAACGTCCCACTGCTGGGGGTGGGCCTCCCTTCAATACAGGGGGATCAGGCCATAGTCCACCACGCTGGCCAAGTGCGGAATGGCGAACTTCACATGTCTTTTGAAAACTTTTTAGGTTCTCTCAGACAAGCAGGTTTCCTCACGATGTTTTCTTTCACCGAAACTCAAGTGGTAATCATGTTAGAAATGCTTCGCACATGAAAATATCAGAGGTGCGAGATCCGGGATGTGAACCCGCTTCACTCGGATTCCCAAGCGAGCGCGTTACCACTGGGCTACCACTGCCTATTTAAAGCTGCAAGATAGCTTGATAAGATATAATTATTAATCTATACATATATTAATAGGCAAAAATAAAACAGCTCAGTACCTTTTTGTCTGCTTTTTTTACAATTAATAGCTATTGACGAGTTTTAGTGTGATCAATAAAAAAATATCCATACTAATATTATAAATGCGAAAGTAACTCTGTCCGTCTGTCTGTCTACGTGTTACCTTTTCACGCTTAATCCTCTGAACCGATTTAAACGAAATTTGGTATAGTATTAGTTTGAAACACTGGGAAGTATATAGGATAGTTTTTATTCCGGAAATCATCCCTTAAAGGGATGAAAAAAGGGGGACGAAATTTGTATAGCGAATCAATCATTTCTCAAATAAGATATATAAAACTCATCATACCTATAATAATAATAATAATTTTATTGAACAAAAAACACATAAAACAGTAAACAATATTACATACAAAAACAAATATACACAATTATATTATTATACAGAATAATCTTAGTTTTTTAAGCTCAGTTTAAATTAGGCTTTGTCGACTCAAAAGATATGGTAGCCTCTGTTGCCGTACTAGGAGACCTGTATTATATTTAGTCTATCTATCCCATACTAAGCGCTAAAACGTACCTAGTAGTGCTTACGCTAGTTCTATTCATATTTGTTTTCTCGTCATTAATGATTAAGATTCAAGTTTAATTAGCAGGCGAACAATAGAGATAATTAATATGCTAGAGAAACTGATAAGAGCACATAGTATTTTAATACACTTATCCGTTGGGACATCTGCTGTAAGCTACGAGGCTTGTGTTATGGATACCAGATAGTTGATACACTACACATATATAAATTTAAATACATACATATCTATACAGATAAATAAAATTGGAGTGTCTGTTTGTAACATTAAAATAACCGCTTTTTACTAAATGCATATGGATGTATACACGGTACATATACCAAAACAACATTTTTTACAATTTTTGTCTGTTTGTCTGTCTGTCTGTCTGTCTGTTTGTTCCGGCTAATCTCCGAAACGGCTGGACCGATTTTGACGGGACTTTCACTGGCAGATAGCTGATGGTATAAGGAGTAACGTAGGCTAATTTTATTTTAGAAAAAGAATCAGGATTCCGAGAAAAAAAATTAAAACCCATAAAATTGTGAGCAAAATCCGCGTACGGCGTACGCACCCGAGCAAAGCGAGGGAAAATCGCTATATAATTTAAATGAATATCTTAGGAGTAGCAAACTACTATTTATGTATAAACATAGCTAACCGTGAAAACGTACCTAGGGACGAACGCGAGCGAAGCGAGCGTGAATCGCAAGTTTACGTATACTATAATAAAGCAGTAGCTTAGCGAAATCTGTACATGAAATATTTTTTAAAAACAATGACTGTAACGTATTATGTATACGATATAGACCCCAAAACAATAGTTGTTAATTTTTTTGTCTGCTTGTCTGTTTGTCTGTTTATCTCTTTGTCTGTACGCGTTTCACGCAAAAAGTAATGAACCGATTTCAACGAAATTTTGTGAACTGATAACTTATTACTCGGGTCAACATTTAGGATAACTTTTACTTTTGGAAAATCTTTGTTTCCCGCGGGAAATCGCAATAACTGGTTTTATCGAGTCCTCCTTAGGAACCCTCCGCTGGCTAAACCTAAAGACATACATCAAAATAATGTACTAAAAAATTGTAGATCTTGAAAAGGCCAACAGAAATATCTACAACAGTATATGTCTATCTCTCAAGGTACACTCGCAATACCTATTCTTATCTATACCTATAGCAAAACTAACTTAGTTAAATCGATGTGCGCGTTTCACGCAAAAAGTACTGAACCGATTTCAATTAAATTTTGTATAGTGATAGCTTATCACTCGAGTCAACATTTAGAATACCTTTTACTACAGGCATATTTTTCGTTCCCGCGGGAAAACGCAATGACTGGTTCTATCGAGTCGTCCTTAGAAGTTTATATGGCTAACGCTGGCTGAACCTTAAGAGATACATCAAAACAACGTACTAGAAAATTGTAGGTCTTAAAAAGTTATACAGAGAAGTTCGCAATATTATATGTCTACCACCTAAGGTACACTCGCAATTACTATTTTTATTCACTACTCGCGACTCACAGGCTGACTTATCAACGTTTAGCTCAGTTCAGCAGTGAAACGTAACTAGGGACGAACCTGAGCGAAGCGAGGGTGAGTCGCTAGTTATAAATATAATCACCCATGACTTAAGTACAAACATTCGTGCTCATCACACAAATGAATGCCCCCAGCGGGACTCGAACCCGCGACAACTGACACAGCAAATAGGGTCACTATAAACTGATCCAAGCGTGTCGTCACTTATAACACCTCATTATTTTGCCCAGGATAGCCCTGAGTATCTTTTACATCCGATTATTATCCCATGGGGACTATTTGTTAGGCGATGAAAGTGGAGTATGTAATTCTACGGCCAAACTGAGTAATAGTCGTTTATACGCATGTTTGTGTGTAGGTACTTGACACTGAAGCATCTACATGGATTTGAATGAAATTAAATAGACAGTTGGTTATAACTTGCAATAGCACACAATGACAAATCTATACTTATTATTTTTAATATTATAAAGCTGAAGAGTTTGTTTGTTTGTTTGTTTGGTTGAACGCGCTAATCTCAGAAACTACTAATCCGATTTGGAAAATTGTTTTTGCATTAGATAGCCCGTTAATTGAGAAAGGCTATAGGCTATATATCATCCCGGAAAATGTACGGTTCCCGTGGGATAGATTTGTTTTCGTCTAGGGACGAACCCGAAACGAAGCGAGGGTGAGTCGCTAGTTTGATAATAGAATATGTTTTAAAGGTGGTGATTATCGTTCGATCTCTGCCATGCCATACATAAGGCTGTAAGAAAAGGTGACGTTTTTGTATCAAGACTCTAGTTAATATAATAAGCACAAAAAAAACGTAAAATCCAAAAAGACATTTTTGTTTAAAATATTAATCATTCGCGTAAATCTCAGAAAGTATCACTAATAAGTATTGTAAAAAAATATGAGTCACATTGTTGCTTCATCTATATCTATATAACTAATATAAAGCTGAAGAGTTTGTTTGATTGTTTGTTTGTTTGTTTGGTTGAACGCGCTAATCTCAGGAACTACTGGATGGAATTGAAAAATTCTTTTTGTTTTGGATAGTCCATTTATCAAGGAAGGCTTTAGGCTATATATCATCCCGGAAAAATGTACGGTTCCCGTGGGATAGAGTTGTTTTTGTCTAGAGACGAACCCGAAGCGAAGCGAGGGTGAGTCGCTATGTAGCATAAAAGTAGAACAAATTAACTAAATTTACATATGATTAGTAGACGCAAACAACAAAGGAAAAAATATTATTGAGTATAATATCTTTTCTAGGCTTCCGTGCAGTACACTGCAGCCGCCCAGCAGACCACTACTACGAGTTCAGCGCCCAGTGGCCGACGACGATCTGCCCCAAGGCCGATGCCCAGCCGCTGTGATCCTGAGGAGTTTTCTGAAGCACCAACCAGAGTTATGCGTTAGTATTCTAAATTATATAAACTAAAATACTGCTACAAATTAAACTATACATAATAAATTGCTGAGAATCTATACATTGAATCTTTTTTGAAAGATCTTATTGAAATAGTCATTATTATCGATACAGAGGCCGAATCTATAGTTTTTAGAACTTTTGTCTGTCTGTCTGTCTCACTGTCTGTCTGTATGGGAGCACACTGCGAGAAAACCACTGGACAGATTTTGATGAAATTTGGTATGATGATAGCTGGTTATCCGGGTCAACATATAGGATACTTTTCACTGCGGGAAAATATCTCATCTCTGATCTGGTGAGTCGCTAGTTATAAATATACTACAATGCATACGAAACAAACTCACATACATATTATATAACATAATTCCATCCATCAAAGCTAATACATATTTATCTTCTTATCTTTATCACTGTATTTATCTCTAATTAAACCCACTTAGTTAAGTTTTAACAAGTGTTTTCGTTTAACTTAGTTAAGTAGTCAGCAAAGTACTCAGGTCCTAAACTGAACACCCGCTTATGGTATAAACAACTAAATGTTTCTGAACCTCTCATGTATACAATATACATTACATATATATATATATATATATATATATATATACACACTGAGATATACTTATATAATTGATTAAATTTTTATTGGTTATGTAATACTACTTACCCTCGCTTCGTCTCTTTGCTTCAAAAAAAAATGCCTCAGTGGTGTTGTGGCTAGCATGTACGGCTGCACATCCTGAGGTCCTGGGTTCGAGTCCCGGGTCGGGCCAAGTTTAGTTATTGAGTCTTTCTGTATAGTAAGCCTCAGTAACAGCCCGGAGTTGGGAAGTTGGCGGTGTTTCACCCCCGTGCCTCGGAGAGCACGTAAAGCCGTCGGTCCTGCGATTTAACTCTCACCGGTCGTGTCGAGTAGTCGTCCCACCGGAGTATGAGAGTAACAGGAATAGAGAGTGCACTTGTGTTTGCGCGTACACTTGTACACTATAATATCTCCAGCGCAGATGGCCAGTCTCAATGAGATTGGCCACCGTGGCCGAAACCATGGTCGGTCCGATCTGAAAAAACCTTTTGGTATCTTATAGCTTAGCAGTATCTACGGTTTCGCCCGCGTTCAAACTTTCGATCACTACCAAACGTCACACGATCATCCTCTGGGCTTACCTAAAGATTTCCTGAAATTTTCATAAAATCGCTCCAGCCGTTTTAGAGTATAGATAACCATACTTTTTGTATTAATTTCTTAGTACTGCAATAGATTTAAATTTAATATAATATAAGCCAGATTACAGCAAATATTAATCCTTCTCACTGTAATTTCAATTTCACAGCTTATTTGATTGACTATTGTACTGAAGCAGTAAATAATTAGTAGCTTCGTAGTTAAAGATTTTGGGAGGGTTTATTACTTATTCAAGTAACTTTTGAATAAAATGAATTTGAGGAAGACTTTAGTTTTATATATAATAACATTAAATAATGTTTCATGTTTCATATATAATACATGACCCATGTACATCTACAATAAGATCTATATATAAATGGGCGAAGACATAACAGTTCAATACCTTTTTCTCCTCTTCTTCTCTCTTCCTCTTTCTTCTTTGTCAAGAATTATTTTTTTTTTTGCTTAGTAGCTAGTGACGAGCTTTAGTGTTATCAGTAAAAAAAAATTATGGACGTATTTTAACCACTGGGCCAGAACTTTTAGTTACGTTAAATATGTTATATTCATTTTAGAAAAAAATATTTTGCTTGCAGCTTGCTAATCTTCATGAATTGTTCTCATACTCGTATTATAACTAGCGACTCACCTACCGATTCACCTCACTTGGATATAGTATGCTATCCTTAAGAGATAGACATATGCAATCGTGGACTTTTTCGTAGACCTTTTTAAGGTTTACAAAAATAAGGTACAATACTGTAGTACATTATTATGATCTATCTCGTAGGGTTCATTCAGCCAGCGTTTGCAATGTAAGCGCAAAAATGTGTTTATTTACGAATTACGACATTACATTAGAAACCTCTAAAATGATCAGTGTTTCTCTACTATATTATGCATGTATTATATATATAAACCTTCCTCATAAATCACTCTATCTATTAAAAAAACCGCATCAAAATCCGTTGCGCAGTTTTAAAGATCTAAGCATATATAGGGACAGAAGGACAGCGGAAAGCGACTTTGTTTTATACTATGTAGTTGTTTTATACTATGTAGTGATGTAGTGATTAGCTTTTGCCTGCGACACCTTTTGCTCACCTTTTGTCCCTAAATAAATTTAACGGTTAGTATAGATTTCTCAGAGATTAGATATTTTCCCGCAGTAAAAAGTATCCTATATACCCGATAACCAGCTATCATTGTATCAAATTTCATCAAAATAAGCACAAGCCTACTATATAGGCAGGATTAGGCTATAGCCCACCACGCTGGCGGAATGCAAGTTGGCAGGCAGATAGAATACGCCTTTTCGAGCAAGTACAGTATTTTCAATCGGGTTTCCTCGTAATGTTTTTTTTTTCATCGCTTTAGCAGTTTAAAATCATGTTGAAAATGATACGTGCATGTTAATCCCAGAAGTCCTTCCGGGATTAGAACCCGCTTCACTCTACGTCCAAAGCCCCAAATCGTCTGATCTTTATACAATGAATCAAATAAAAATTCATGACTCGTTCAAGTTCTCGCTTACCTACCTTTTGTTTTCATCCATTTCAACCCAATAGGGAATATGCATGATTTTTTTTTGTTTTATATACAATAGCTTACATCGTTATTGTAAAAAAAAATATCCAGCTCGGAAAAACTAAAATTTAATATATTTTTTTTAATATCATACAGATACAGATACTTTAAACACCCACAATTTTGGCGCACTTGGCGTGACGTCATAGTCTATGACAATATTGCAAACAACGAATGAATAGGTCTAGATTGTTAGTACCAATCGCAAACACCAAACACCAGCGCTCTGTTATAATAGACTTTGACGTCATATTCGGTCTGACCAATAGCGTTGCGTTTCAACTAATTTGAATTTCCCACCTATATTTGCACTTTTTAATAATTATTTTCTTAATCAAAAAGAAATTCCTTAAAAAATATTGATATAGGCTTAATTTAAAATCAACAAAGATAATAAAAAAAAAAACAAATGAACCTTTATTTATATCACACGCATATTCCCAATTACTCAGTGTTTACAGTCTTTACTATATTCGCAAGTTTTGTATTTAACTTCGTAATGTGTTTTCTTAATGGATACTTCTAATATCTGTTTCTACACAAATATTATTACATACAAGTGAAAGTGACCCCACTGTTTACATAAGCTATTTAAAAATTTAAGTTATATTGATTCAGTCCTCTCGAAATTACATATATATTATTTCAAACTAGCATTCATCCCTAAGTACGTTTTAAATAGTTATTAGTAGTAGGTACATGTAAGTTATAATTTTTTTTTTCGTGATTTTTTCCAATATTTAATAGTTATTCTTCTATTCGGGGTGGAGGCAAATCCAACAAATCAAAAACCTTGGAAATCGATCCAGCAGTTCTCAAGTTATAAGTGTTGTAACAAACCCGACTTTGTTTTATCTACGAATATATAGATTTAAATTATTGTCTTATCTATATACATAATAAAATTGTAACTAGGCCGAGGATCTGTTCATTAAATATTTTTTTGGAAAAACTTATTAAAATAGACTTTCTATAGTTTTTGGAATTTTTGTCTATCTGTCTGTTACAGCATCACGGAAAAACCACTGAAGGGATTTTGATGAAATTTGGTATGATGATAGGTTATCCGGGTCAACATATAAGATGCTTTTTACCATGGGAAAATATCTCATTGCTGAGAAATCTATACTAAATGTTAAAACGTAACTAGGGATGAACCCGAGCAGAGCAAGGGTAAGTCGCTAGTATAATATAAAAAGTTTTATTAGAATCCCTTAGTCCTATGAGAAAACCTAGCCTAACAACTAAGTTTTTATTTTAGCACCACATTGAAATACATAACATAAGTTAAAATTCTCATTGAGATAGTCTTTAACGTGTCTACGAAACAACTTTTTCTGAGTAAAACCGAAGGGTTCAAGTAGTATATAAGTCGAAGTGAGCTGTTACACGTTGTCCGTTCCATTCACTGAACAAATACATCAAATTAACGTCGGACGTTTTATTTATTCGAGCTAGAGTTTGTTGTATCTATTCTCGTCAATTTGGTTAGAAATATATTTGGAAATAAACGTTTCACTAAACTTGGTTGCTAAAAACTTTGATTATTGCAAATTTGATTAATTTACAACTTCAATCGTTACATTGTATACAAGCGACTCACGTTCGTTTCGCTCGGGTTCATCCCCAGCTTGATTCCCCATACAAACTTTCATCCCCATTTTCACCCCCTTAAAGGATGATTCTCAGAATTAAAAGTATCCTCTGTCCTTCCCAGGGTCTCAAACGATCTTTTTACCAAATTTCATCTAAATCGGTTCAATAGATCCAGAGATTACCCACGAACATCACAAACTTTACCTCTTTATAATATTAGTATAGAATATAGATGATTTAAATGTTTCTTACTTGTCATCTAAAACTACGGTTTCGTGTTATGATAAAAGTATTAACTTATGCGGTACTCACCAGGATTCTCTTTCAGGCAGCGAAAGTCTTACTCAGAACCCTCGTATATTCATGGAACAAAAAGCAGCTTATACCACTTACTTTAAAGATTTGTATTTTTGTGTGTTTGTAACGAATAAACTCAAAAAGTACTAATCAAATATAGATGAAATTTAGTAAGAAGATAATTTGAGACCCAAGAAAGGACATAGATTATTTTTTATTTCGGAAATCATCCCTTAAGGGCGTGAAAATGGGGATGAAAGTTTTTATGGGGAATCAACCTAGTCACGAAACCGAGCAAAGCGAGGGTGAATCGCTAGTTATTTATATTCCATAGGTTTCAAAGAAGCTTTTGGACTGCCTGATTGAAAATAGAACCATTATGTATACTTTCGTTAAAAGATATTAATACTTGTAAATAAAAGCTATTGTTTCGTTATAAATGATAGTAAAGAGATAAAAGAGGGGATGCTGTATAACCGAATCTGTTACTGATAGAAAATCATACATACAAAATGTTGCTAATACTTTGACCTATGGCGATGTTTACCTTTAAATATCTAGGAACGTGTCACTTTAGGTCATCATATTGCGGATATTTTTCATTCGTTTAAGTGTTTTTGTAAACCGCAAGTTTAGAAAAAATAAAATTGGCGGCAGTTATCTACATACCCTATATCTTTCACTTATCTATACATATAATAAAATTGTAACTAATCGCTGTCTGTACATGTAAGATATTAGAGAAAAACTATCATTGAGGGTTTTTATTAATGCAATAGAACCTAAAACAATTATTTTTAGAATTTTTGTTTGTTTGTCTGTGCGTTTGTGCGAGCTAATCTCAGAAACGGATTAACCGATTCCAAATCACTTCGGTGCGGTTTTGATTGGATGTATTGTGATAAGTTTTAGTGTTTGCTTTATTTCAATCGGTTCATTAATAAAAAAATATGTCAATTTAAAGAATCACCTAGGGATGAACCCGTGCGAAGCAAGGGTATGTCGCTAGTACATATAAATATAAATTAATCGCATATTGTTATTCCATAGTTAGATTTTAAATTAAAATGACTCGGTATTACCCCTTAAGATTAGTACACGTGTATTATGAATTTATTAAATTTTCTTGATAATAGCTTCAGAGCGTTCCCGTTGAGCACAGATTAATTAAATTTAATTTAATTTGCCAATGTCATGTAAAATGGAGAAGACACGAAGGAGATTGATCAGTAAAATAAGATCATTAAAATTATATTAAATTATAAGTACCTGGCGACCGAGCTTCACTCGGAGTTCTTTTTTGTTATATCGTATTTTTAGATAAAAAAAAACTAAAAACTTCAATAAATACAAAAAAAAAGTAAAACTTTGTATCCGATCGAGATTCGAACTCGGACACACCTATGATTGATAATCTTGCACCTTGGTCGCTTAAAAGCGATGCTTACACCTGAGTATAAGAAATTATCGAGCATATTCTGCGTAGAATAATGCAAAAGAAAACCGCATGAAAACTCGACAACACGCGTTTTCCCAGACATGAGACTAATCTAGATAAATTTTTCGCCCCCGAAAACCCCCACGTACCCAATTTCAGCGAAATCGTTAGAGCCGTTTCCGAGATCGCCGGTATAACTAAATAAAGATATATAAATATACAAGAATTATTCGTTTAAATATATTAGTTGTGTAAAAAGGGAGTTAATCCCTAATAAACCTTGTATTGTCAATACACCTATCTAGGGACGATCTGTAAATTTATAAACTGTCATAAAATAAAACATTTGTTCGAAAAATGATCATTAGTGTGTTTTTATATCACCTAGTTCTTTATTTATACATTGTATAGGTGATTTGTTCTCAGTAAAGCAATATTGCACCTGCACGTTTCTATCGTTAATTACGTATGTCAGTACAAAAGATATTTCATGAGAATTTTTTAATTGGACCATTATTATAAATGTAAAAGTTTATATATATGTGGGTGTATGTTTGTTACTCCTTCCTATGAAGTTATTCCCATGGGATAAAAGTTGATGGCAAAAAGCATACGAAAAATAAATAATAATATAACATATAGATAAAAACACGTATAATTACGTAATAATGTATCCAATAAATATGTGATTTTATAATTCATGAATCGAATCTGCGTCCTTTTGCATCAAATCAAATCTGTCCCTAAGATTTGGATCCCTCGCAATAACAAACCGATTAAGGAAAATACTTGTTCACACTCATCAATCATTGTATGCAGACTTTAAGTCCAAGACTTTATAATAATAAATCATCCAAGCACAGCTTTTTACTTATACCATAACAAAATTACAATAAAACTTTATTATTTATAAGCCCCTAATCTAACCGTAAGAATATTTTTTTTTGAAGATTGTATATAACTATACAATACATAAAGTTGCATTGAGTTTTATTCAGCCTTAATTAAATCCATAAACAAACAGATAAATAATTTTTAAACTGTTCGCTTATTATCTATATCATCTCAAATTTAGCAATAAATTAATTATATATTAATATATATTTATTAATAAATAATGTCTGGAGAATAAATGCGTTGGTGATATTATAGTGCAGTGTGCGCGCAGACACAAGTGCACTCTATATTTCTGTCACTCCCATACTCTAGTGAGACGACTATTCGACACGACCGGTGAGAGTTAAGGCGCAGGACCGACGGTTTTACATGCTCCCCGAGGCAAGGTGGTGAAACACCACGGACTTCCTAACTGCAAGCTATTACTGAGGCTTACTAAATAGAAAGACCCAATAACTAAACTTGGCCTGACTCAGGACTCGAACCCAGGGCCTCCGTATGTGCAGCCGTACATCCTAGCCACTACACCACCGATTATATATTTATTGACTAGCTGAACTTGGCCACTTTTTACATTTGAGTTTGGTCGAGTTAGAACTTTAAAGTTTTTTATTTAAACACTACTACCCCGACACAATATTCATTAAGGGAAAATATGCACGAAAATGGTGGAAGTTAACAAAAAATCCAAACAGTTGAAATTATAATTATGCTAATGAAATGGCGGTGTTTCGTGAAATTTTCCTGAACGGTCAAGTGTGTACCGATTAAATTAAACAGGTAGATAAAAAAACAAATTATAAACGATTTTTATGTAGCTTATTTTGAATTATTTCTATAAAACAAGAATATATACCACAATCATTTTCTCTAATATGGGAACAAAATGAAAGTACGTTATACTTTCTTAGATTTAAGCGAATATTTGACATTTTAAATAAAACTATCTTTTCGGATTATTTCGCGGATTTATTTTGATTTTTGGTTCCCGACTTTTCGAATGCTTTACAGCAATTATGATCACGGGAGACACTTAGGTATTAGACATCTTAAAAGCGTTATATACTTGTTACAGACAGTGCCTACCACAATTTACAAGATGATTTTCGAGATAAAAACCATCCTATATCTTTTCCAGGGTCTCAAATTATCTCCATACCAATTTTTAGTTCAGTCGTGAAAAGGTAACAAACAAACAGGCAAACGGACGGATGAAATAACGAAAAAACAGAGTTACTTTTGCAATTATACTATTAAGTATGGACTAGCTACTTTCTTTGCTACGCTCGAGTTTATCCTTAGGTACCTAACAGTATCCCATAAGTTACTCAGTTTACATCATAATCTATCTTAGTACTAGCAACATTGTCGTAAACCTGATGATTTTGAAGAAAATGTAAAGGAACTGATAAGGATATCTAGGATATAGGATAAGGATGATTGGTACTCATTAGCAGTGGTGGCCCAGTGGTAACGCGCTCGCTTGGGAAACCGATTGAAGCGAGTTCAAATCCCGGGTCTCGCACGTCTGATATTTTCATGTGCGAATCATTTCTAACTTGATTACCACTTGCCTTACGGTGAAGGAAAACATCGTGAGGAAACTTGCATGTCTGAGAGAACCTAGCAAGTTTTCGTAAGACTTGTAAAGTCCGCCAACCCGCACTTGGCCAGCGTGGTGGACTATGGCCTGATCCTCCTCGTATTGAAGAGAGGCCCGTGCCCAGCAGTGGGGCGTTACACACAATACATAGTCTATCTGTTTACCAAATTTCATCCAAACCTAACCAGCCGTCTAGCGTTAAGAAGTAATACATATGCATACAAACAAACTAACGCAATTATAATAATATCTGTATATAGGGTCATTTGATATAAGTGTCTAAGAGACTCAGTAAGTTGACAAACAAATACCCATATTTGACGTCAACAGTCAATATGTGATCATAGCAATACACTCTCGGTACGCCCTGCAGGCATAGATCACTAACGCCAAGAGGGTTATTTTGCCCTAGATACGATTGAATATTAGATGATCTAGGTGGCTGAGCAGTCAGCCATAGAATATAAATAATGATTTTATGTTTGAAGTAGTAAAGACGTGACTTCACAGATGAACTTAGAATTTAGGTATACGAGTAGACTAATATTATAAAGAGGCAGAGTTAGTTAATTAGTTTGTTTGTTTGTTTGTTTGTTTGAACACGCTAATCACAGATGGCTACTAATCTGATTTGAAAAATTATCTTTGCATTAGAAAACTCGTTTATTGAGAAAGGCTATAGGCTATATATCATCATGCTACTACCCAAGGGAGCGGAGCAGTATTAGATTATAATATAATACAGTCTATCTATTCTATACTAACCGTTAAAACGTACCTAGGGACGAACAGCGAAGTGAAGGTGAGCCGCTATTTTAAAATATAGTAGGTATAACAATGTATTTGATTTAATATACTTGTCGAAATTCAAGCAGTGCTAATTGATAGACTTTCGGTAATTATTTTAAAGATATCATTGAGATTATAAAATACTAGCGTTACGTTTTAACGTTTAGTATAGATTTCTCAGAGGTGAAATATTTTCCCTCAGTAAAAAGTATCCTATATGTTTACTCGGATAACCAGCTATCATTATACCTAATTTCATCAAAATCCTTCCAGTGGTTTTTCCTTGATGCTGTTACAGACAGACAGACAAACAGACAAAAATTCTAAATACTATAGATTCGACCTCTATATCGATAATAATATCTATTTCAATAAGATTTTCCAAAAAATATTCAATGCACAGATTCTACTCAGAATTTTATTATATTATGTATAGATAATTAATTTTAATATATTTTAAAGTTCGATAACTAAATGGTAATTTTAAATGGTATTAATTTAAGCCATTGTGAAGATATAAAAGTCTAACGATGTGGTATCAACTTTCATTATTTAAAAATTGCGAAAATTTTGTTGAATTTTAAATAATGTTGGATTTTTTAACGTTTAACCATCAGATATTTTTGAGAATAACATTTGTTATATTATAATTCTTCTATGTATATTTTAAATCATCTGAATAAACTTGTAAATAAAATAAGTTTCTAAAATACTAACTGGAGCTTTTTTTATGTTTTACTATAAAAAAGCTCCAGTTAGTTTTTAGATATTATGTCTTCAAACAGATTTTTATCAGCGCTTCTGAGTTCTGATGTTATATTTTAAGTTTATTTTGCACCTTAAGATTCATAGCGATACTGAATATTCCTGCGAATAACAAGTAACACTAGACTTATGCAGAATTCGAATATATACGTGTGGCGTTCCTTTAGAATAGTATTCCTAAAGCTATCCATATATGAGACTCCCCACAAACGTTTTTAAATAAGAACCGGCCAAGTGCGAGTCGGACTCGCGCATGAAGGGTTCCGTACCATTATCTATAAAAACAGCAAAAAAATCATGTCTGTTGTATGGGAGCCCCACTTAAATATTTTTTTATTCTGTTTTTTAGTATTTGTTGTTATAGCGGCAACAGAAATACATCGTTTGTGAAAATTTCAACTCACTATCACGGTTCATGAGATACAGCCTGGTAACAGACGGCCAGACAGACAAACAGACGGACGGATAGCGGAGTCTTAGTAATAGGGTTCCGTTTTACCCTTTGGGTAAAGAACCCTAAAAAAGATTCAAGCAGCACTATTTCAACACAATAATATAGTTTATGTTTATTTTTTTTAGAGCATACTGCAATTTATTCAGTTTTTATGCCCTACCGCAACGTGTCTTTTTTTTTAATTGAAAATTTACAATAAAGAAAATTACAAATATACTTAATTACGAGTATATATACAAAATAAGTGTACACTTAGTTATTAGTGTAGAAATCATGTCCGCGTGGAATAGTGGCAAGAATGCTAACCGCATTCCCCCGCTGAATGGCAATGCCGATTCTTTGGGCGAAAAATGCGCCAGTTCTCCTGAAGATATATAAATAACTCCCGGCTTGGCTCGAAACGCGGTTATGGCTTAAAACTGGCAAAAAGCTCAACAAATTGCTCTATTAAAATTATACTGTTACGTCTATATTAATATTATAAAACTGATTTTAATATTATAAAACTGAAGAGTTTGTTTGTTTGTTTGGTTGAATGCGTCAATCTCAGGAACTACTAATCCGATTTGAAAAATTCTTTTTGCATTAGATAGCCCGTTAACTGAGGAGGCTAAAGACGATATATTATCTCGGAAAAATGTACGTAAAAATGTATGTATGTATGTAAAAATGAACCCGAAGCGGAGCAATGGTAAGTCGCTAATTTTTTTATATAACTCTAACCATTACCCATGGTTTAATTGAAAAATGAAAGTCATCTTAATATAAATGGCAGTTTAATATAGATCAATTTAATAAAGTTTCTTTATCGTTATGAAACCGATACTCTGACATGAATAGAATTTTTGTGGCAATTCCTTTGCTAATTTTCGTTCGAAAATGCTGTAAATTACACGGTCTCGTAACACTTTGATCCTAATTTACAAGTTGCATGGATCCAAATTGGGGTTAAAGTATTTGCTTGATTTTACGAACTGGAGCGTAAAATTGGCTGACTTGTTTAACTCAGAATGAGCCGTACAATCATTAATATAATGAGTCATGTTGTTAAAACAGAAGGAAATCACATACTCGTATAGCACAGTGGTAGCACGCTTGCCTGCTAAATTAAGATCGGGAGGTTTCTAATAAAGTTGGTGGTCATAAGCTTCTATTCTAATCTATACTAATATTATAAAGCTGAAGAGTTTGTTTGCTTGTTTGGTTGAACGCGCTAATCTCAGGAACTACTGAATGGAATTGAAAAATTCTTTTTGTGTTGGATAGTCCATTTATCGAGCAAGGCTTTAGGCTATATATCATCCCTGAAAAATGTACGGTTCCCGTGGGATAGAGTTGTTTTTGTCTAGAGACGAACCCGAAACGAAGCGAGGGTGAGTCGCTAGTATAATATATTATGTGAAGGATAAATCGTGAGGAAAGCTAGTCTGAGAGAACCAAATTTTCAAAAGACATGTGAAGTCGCTAACCTGCACTTGGCCAGTTTAGTGGACTATAACCTCATCTTTCTCGACTTTTCACAAGTAACGTGTTATATCCTAACTAAAACATAACAAAACTAAATATTTTACAAATATTACAAAAAAAAAGCACTTATTTAAAAAAAAAGGTATTGCAGTATCGTGTTTCCTTTACATTCTTTGTTCTTATTATTTTATAACAGTGATTATGAGATTAATCTGAATACCAATATTTCTAACATCTAAAAAGCTATAAGGATTTTTGGCTTTAGTACAAAGGGTTTTAATGGCCCATAAAAAATTTCAACAACGTAATAAAGGACTAGCACTCTCTTCTAACAATACATTTTTCTTTAATAGATTTATGATAAAAAACAAAATAAATCACGTTTTCTAATACAATTTAAAGATACAATAGATAAAAATAATCCCAACTATCATATTTTCAATATATGTCAGGCACGATGCAAACGCCGCGAAAGGTCAACAAATCGGCTAAAAAGGGCTACATTGTGCGTAGTTTCTGTCACTTTAATTCTTTATAACAACTTTTAAGGGTAAGCCAATGTTTCCCTTATACTTTAATTTTTTTTCTGTCGGTTCTGTTTAAAAAAAATATCATAATAAAAGGGAAAAGTTTCCAAATTTCATGTAAAATAAAAATTCTTGCCGAGTTTGGTTGAAACCTGTTATAAATGCTTTTTTACACATTCAATAAATAAATAAATAAATAAATATGTTAGGACATTAAACACACAGCACCATCTAGTTCCATGTTAAGCTACGAGGCCTGTGTTATGGATACTAGATAGTTGATACACTACACATATATAACTTTAAATACATACATATTATACATATAAACATCCATGACTGGAGTACAAACATTCGTGCTCATCACACAAATGAATGCCCCCAGCGGGACTCGAACCCGCGACCGCTGGCACAGCAAGTAGGGTCACTGCAAACTGAGCCAAACGTGTCGTCATTCAATGTACATAATTTTTTAATCCGACACCTTTTTAACAAACAACAAAATTGAGTTACAAAAAAAATCCTGTTAGGACTACGTTGCGGCCGTAAACCTCTGTGAGATTAGCTAACTGCTCGAGACATATTATAGTGCACAAGTTTTTCCGCAAGCACAAATTTCTCTATATTCCTTTAATTATCATATTCTGATGGAAAGGTAGCACGACAAGATCTAGCACAAATAATGCACAATACTGACTACTTAACGTACTATCCGAAGCAAAGGGGTATAAATGCCTCCACCACCCCAACTCTTGGCTGCATTTCAAGACGAAAAACGCTTGTTTTTGACTTGATTCGGAACTCGAATCCAAGACCTTAACGATCTGCTGATTAAAATAATAATTATTATTGATATTTTCTTCGACCAATACAAGCTCTGTCTATTAAACATATTTTGCTGAAGCCAAAAGTAAGGGTGGATTGGACGATCAATCAAATCAAAGAGATATTTATCTTATATTCATACGTTGATTTTAAAGTTTTCTCATTAAATAAGTTTTGATTCTATCTAAATCAATGTTTTAGGTATTTGAAACATTTTCTGTTTGTCTTTATAAATTATACTAGCTACTCACCCTCGCTTCGCTTCGGGTTCGTCTCTAGACAAAAACAAGTCTATCCAACGAGAACCGTACATTTTTCCAAGATGATATATAACCTATAGCCTTCCTCAATAAACGAATATCTAATGCAAAAAGATTTTTTCAAATCACTATCAGACACACAATCAGACAATATAACGATTAAAATAACAAGTGTTTCACTGTTTTACAATACTTTTGTATGTAAAATCCGGTTAACACTACAATAATTGGATACAGGGGCGGCTTTACCTATAGTGCAGGGTGTGCAATGCACACGGGCGCAAGGTCTGAGGGGGCGCCAAGCACCGCTCGCGACACCTCGAATGAACATGTGTCGTTTGCGGCGCAGTCGGCGCTCTCAAAGACCCTGCGCCCGTGTTATGGCCGACACCGGGCGGCGGCAGCAAAGCAAAGCGCGCGTAGGTTACAAAGTTTGGCAGCATTTGCCTATAGCTTTAGAACGTCTTGAAAAGGGCTTAGGGCACCTATGTTTCGTAAGAAACTAATTACATTGAGAACGTTTATTTTATATAAAAGAAAAGATGGTACCTAGGTTTCTTAAACAAAGTTGAAATTGAACGGGAAAAAAACGGATGGCAGTACTTGAACGAATAATCAAAATAATCCATTTTTTAGCGAGAGGCAATATCTGGCGATTTGAAAAAAAATACGATTCTGATAATGGTAATTTTTTAAAGCTGGTAATAGCTCTAAATTTGATAATGTGCTTACAGAACACATTGTTCTTATTCAAAAATCTGAGTAACGCCTAACTCATTATCTTGGCCATAATATTTAGGATAAAATAAGATATTTAGGATATAGAAAAAAATGTTTTGAAATTAAATGGATTTTGTTTTGAAATTAATTGAATTGGATGGATTTAATGGATTGTCCAAAGCTGCTTTCTTCAGTAAACTTTAATATACCCTTAAGAATTGCGAGGAAACAATGTCCTTTATTTCACACTAAAAAACATAAAACTAATTTAGGAAAAAATGCACCACTAAATAGATTATCTAGAGCTTACCATGTCTTGTGTTTGAAAATTGATGATTTGGACATCTTGCATGACAGCCTCAAGAGTTTTAAAACTAAAATAATACAATCTTATAAATAATAAATGAACATAATTTTATGACTCTATGTAACTTTTATCAATTATTATTAATTTGCACTATTTTTAATATTATTCCAAGTATTTAAATCTAATCTGGACGTGACATTGCAACTGTTATTATTATTATTTTTATCGTTATTACTTTTAATTGTGAATTATTATTGTTGATTGTTTAAAATATCTTTATTTAATTTATGTGACATTTTATTTAGGAATTTATAATCATACTACTTTTTTTTCTTGTTAATAATTTAAGTTTATAGTTTAATCCACATGATTACTTAAAATTCTTAATAATTATTATCATGCTGTATTTACCTATAATTAAAAGTGCAATTAACATGCTAACTGTAGTGCCTATGTAATATGTGTTAACCATTGTAACTTTTGTTGGTAAGTCAATAACAAAATAAATAAATAAATAAATAAATAAAATATTCCAAATATAATTTTGTCTGAATTCTTTAATGTATGCTCTTTTGGGGAGTTCATTAAAAGCGCGAAAACTGCAGCAGAAGAAGTCGAGGCAATAGCAGAATTTTCCGCACCCGTCCGCTCTCGCGCTCCTAGAAGGCTTTTTAATTATAAGGCGGAGGATGAACCGATAACAGACGCAAAAACACGTTTTAAAGTAAATTTTTACAACTACCTATTAAATAAAACTATCTTTTCTCACTAACTATCTTAGAGACACAGTCTCTCCCGTGACCATGATTATTGTAAAGCAATCGAAACGTCGGGAACCAAAAATCAAAATAAATCCGCGAAATAATCCGAAATGATAGTTTTATTTAAAATGTCAAATATTCGCGTAAATCTAAGAAAGTATTAACTACCTATTAGATACCGCAATGACCAAGTTCGAAGAACGGTTTGAACTTTTGGATCGAAATACAGAATTTGGATCAATATAATATTTTTTTTTGCCCCCGCAGAGTTATCGAAATATTCAAAAAAATCTATTTTTCCAATTTAATTTTTTTCCATAGTAAAATTGAAATTTGATTAGCGCCATTTTTTTACCAATACTTACGAGTTAAAGGCAAGAAAAAAAGATGATTTCCAAACCGAGAGCAAATTATTAAGAAAAGAAATAAAACTAAAATTATTTTTGACCGTATTTTTGAAAAGTGTCCACCTCCAAATTTTGTCAGGAAATGCCTTCTGTACTCCTTTATACAAAGGATTTTTTTTTGATGTGGTGGAACAATGTGAAAAAAATTAAAACCATTTTTTTATCTTACATTCCAATGAACTAATATTATACTAAAAATACATAAAAAAACTATTTTTCGACCAATAAAATTAAATTTTTTAACCTAACACTTTATCATTATCAATCTTCTTTTTATTTGTATTCTGGTTTTATTTTATTTACGCAGCGGTTACTTAAAAAATTAAGTTTCAGGTATGTAGAAAAAAGCAATATTTTGCAACCATGTCGACGAAAAATAAATTTATTTCATTAAAACTTTAATTAAAAATTGCGTTACTTGCTACGCTATTTACTCCTATTCAGTATTAATCCTTAAATATGTAAATATGATATTTAATATTATAATAATATAATATTTAAATATGATATTCTTAGGTATTAAATATAAATTACAATTGTCTTTTAGAAACAAAAAACATTTTACCATTGAATTTTGGAATTGACGCTGTCACTAGAGAAACTTTACTTTTTAATACTTCAAACATAGCTAGAAAATTATATGAACTAAAAGATGACCAACGGGTATTTATTTGTGATGGAACATATATATTCGCCATCAAAAAATCATATTGTTATCAAAAAAAAGTACCTCTGTGCAAACCATTTCCAATATGCACTACGAATGGGAAACTTACGCACATACTTGGGCCTTTACACGGCTAATATGAACGATGCTGAAATTATGAAAATCGTCTTGAGGAATCCTAATAGTCTCATTAAGTTACTAAATAAAGATGATATTATCGTAGTGGGTCGAGGCTTTCGTGATGTAACAGAATATTTAGAACAATTAGGATTCAAAGAGTTAATGCCAGCTCTTATAGGGAAACAAAATCAGCTTACTACAGTCGAGTCAAATCAATCCTGTTTTCTTACCAAAGTGCGTTGGGTAGTTGAAACAGTTCATGGTAATATCAAGCTTTTAGATCATGAGCTAGATAATAAACTACTTCCTAAAACTAGTTTTTTTTTTATCGAGTTTCCTGTTTTCCATACAATAAATTTGATACGAGACTTGATTCAGGTGTTGAGCTTTCTGGAGATATTATTGTTGCGATGAATTAAAAAAAAACATCATGAAAATACTTTGGCTTCGGTAGTTGAGACAAATCGTTGGGCAAGACAAAAAGTTCCATTTATAATGGTAACATCAAACGATTTAACAGATTTTCTAGAGTTAACGAAACAACAACTTAAAATTTTTTTTACAGGGTCATATCAAATACGAGTAGCTCAAGCTGTATCGTATTTAGGTGAGATGATAAATGAAAACGGAACAGTTACGCTTCAGCATGTTAAAATCATACCTAGTATTATAAAATTACAAGTCCGATCTCCGCATATCCATTCCAAGCATACCGTTGTTTCATTGATTTATTATTAATTATTATCGGCCAGACAAGAATGAAATTTCTGGTATTAGTCGATATTGTTGTGATTGTGTTAATGGAAGGAGTACTACTGGATGCTGCTGTCACGTTGCAGCGACTATATATTGTGTTTCCCATGCTCAATTTGGCTAAAATAATAAGACCTGCCGAAATATTAAGTTGTATATTTATAGATGAAAAAGTCAATGCTGTAAATGTAAATGAAGATAATGACGATTAGTGATGAAGATTAACTGACATGTTCTCTCGGTCAAAAATATTTATTTATGTATTTTTCTATCAATAATGAAATATTAGTTTAATGGAATGTAAGATAAACAAAATTTTTTTAATTTTTTCACTTTGTTCCACCATATCAAAAAAATTATAAAAAAAACCTGAGTATGAAGGAGTACAGAAGAAGTTTTCTGACAGGAAGTGGACACTTTTCAAAAATACGAACAAAAAATAATTTTAGTTTTATTTCTTTTCTTAAAAATTGGGAATCATGAAAAAAAAATCTCATGCCTTTTATTCGTAAGTATTGGTAAAAAAATCGGCACTTATCAAATTTCAATTTTATCATGGAAAAAATAAAATCGAAAAAATTGTTTTTTTTTTGAATAGATAACGCTTGAGATAAAAAGCTAAAATTTTGACAGAATTAATTTTATTTGGTACCAAAACGACTCATAAGTATATACGGCTATATCCGTTGTGCTTTTTTACTCTTGTAACCCCTTTCTTCCTAAAAAATACTTTTTACTCGTGTGTTTTCATTTGCACCCGAATTTCCATTCACTGGTATACAATATATAAGTATTCCATTTTGACCGCGTGCCTACTAGAGGGCGCCAGGCTATTCATTGCACACGGGCGCTACATGGGCTAGAGCCGCCTCTGATTGGATACCACATAGTTGATTTAATAATGGCTCCACTTGGACGCTGAAACTTTTCAACGGCAACTAGTAAAAAATTCGAATCAGGCGTTTTTATTTTTTATTAAAATAGTAAAAATCTACTACGAGAACTATCGAAATAAAAGTTAGCCATGTTTTCAAATTTGTGATTGAGAATCGGATGCTGTACAATTTATTGAATATCATTCAGTTACATTTCAGTGATACGCGATTGGAAATATGCCTGTGATTTAAATAAAGGTTAAATATTTTATTTATTCGACGGCGCGTTTGACTACTTAAGAGTAAATGGCCACTCAAACTGTCAATTTATAGCTATATCGATGAAAATGATGGGTGGTTGTCATATTTACTCTGATGCAGTACCAAACGCTAGCGTTGGCGAACGATCGGCAGCCAACATCAAGATTAAGATTGGCAAACGGTTTACATCGCTGAATATCGCGTTACGTGTGTGGTGGAATATCCTGCGATAAAGTAAGGTGTACTTGAACGTGATTGACTTTCGTATACAACGTAATATTATTACTATTATATTGAACTATCAGTGTCAAATTCTTGCATAAGAAGATTGTAATTATGTTTTATTTTATATAGTAACATTACATTTTCCTCGCCTGAATACCCACGTCCGGCTAAAGTTGAAATATGGAATTAAATGATAAAGTGGATCTACCTGATGTCCCTTTATATTTATTTATTATTATTTGTTTATATTATTTTTTTTATAATCTTTATTGCTTTTGAATTAAGCTTATATTAACATTTTTTAATATGATTTCGTTTTAATTAAGAAAATAGTTACTAATAAGTGCAAATATAAGTGGGAAATACAAACTAGTTGAAACGCACGCCATTGGTCAGGCCGAATGTGACGTCAAAGTATTATAATAACAGAGCGATTAGCGATTTTGTCGCCACAAACTGAAGTCGTCATTTTTCTATGTATGATATTTTGACGTCACGCCAAGCGCGCAAAGGCGGGCGTTTAAAATATTCGTATCGGTATATATATTTTTTATTTTTTTTTATACTACATTTTAGATTTTTGGAGCTGGATATTTTTTTACAGTTATATAATGATGTTAGCTATTAACATAAAGAATAAAAAAATAACACATAACATGCATAAACAAAATCTCAATTTATCTGACCTCAAAATTATTAGTAATTCAACTTGAAATTATATTTTAAATTATGTTAATAATAGTACATTTAATCGAATTGAGCAATTTTTTGTTGCCTTAAATATTTTCCTTTAATTTTATTAATATGTAATTTACATAAAAATCTTATATATAGAGTTGGTTTGTAGGTACGTGAGTTTGTCATTCATCTCCTTCTAAGCGGCTTATACGTCTCGGCAAAGTTCCGTCAGAAGTCCATTGAGAAAACTATACCAAGAAACTATAAGTCGTTTAGTTCTTTCATCTTTTTAAAGTACTTCCATGACACATTGAATAATTAAATGTTATTTTAAACACTGACTCAGCAAGGGAACACTTTTGCAAATTATAATAATTACTCTCGCATTTAAATTATAGTACTTGGGCGACCGAGCTTCACTCGGAGTTCTTTTTTGTTATTTTTTTAGATTTTTTAGAAAACTAAATACTACGTATTTTTAGATTTAAAAAAAAACTAAAAACTTGAATAAATATAAAAAAATACAAAAGTAAAACTGTGTATCCGACTGGAATTCGAACCCGGACACCTGTGAATGTCAATCTTGCGCCTTGGCCGCTTGGCTACGATGCTTATTCCCAAACGTTAGAAATTATCGACCATATTTTGTGTGGAATAATGCCAAAAAAAATCGCTTGAAAACTCGAAAACCCGTGTTTTCCCAGACATGACACTAATCTAGATCGATTTTTCGCCCCTAAAAACTCCCACATACCACATTCCAGCAAAATCGTTAGAACCGTTTCCGAAATCGCTGGTATAAATAAATAAATATACAAGAATTGCTCGTTTAAATATGTTAGATTATTACTTTCGCATTTAAATTATGTTTAGGATGTTCATTATTCGCAATAATATTATTGTACTTACTACCTCGGTGGCGTAGTGGGTAGCGTGTACGGCTGCACATCTAGAGGTCCTGGATTCGAGTACCGGGTCGGACCAAGTTTAGTTATTGAATCCCGGAAATAGTCCGGAGTTGGGAAGTTGACGGTGTTTCACCCCCATGCCTCGGAGAGCACGGAAAGCCATCGATCCTGAGCCTTAACTCTGGAGTATGATAGTGATAGGAATAGAGAATGCCCTTGTGTCTGTGCGTACACTTGTGTACTATAATATCTCCTGCGCAAATGGCTAGATTCAATAAGATTGGCCGCCGTGGCCGGAATTGCTCGGGAGGACATTATTATTATTGTACTTTCTATTATAGTTTAGAATTACTAATAGACACTTGGTTTACAGCCTCCGTACTGTCAAAGCCGAGTCGATCTGCTGTGAAAAAACATGTGCAGTTTCCCGATGAACAGAGCTGCATTGAAGAAGCCACTGAAGCGCCTGATGGTGGAGAAAAACCAGGTAAATATAATATATATATATATATATATATATATATATATATATATATATATATATATATATATATATATATATGTGTGTGTGTGTGTGTGTGTGTGTGTGTGTTTTAAATATTTCCTATAAGTTTGTTTCTTTCGTATTATGATTATGTCTATAGCCTAAACGTCTCGATGGTTTTATTAGACGTTACATTAATTGAATTGATTTAGAGTATATAATAAGAAACTCATTATAAGGAATCTTATAAAATTATGATGAATCATTTAGAAATAATAAAACCAATAACTCCAGTTTCATATTGAAAAATTGTAAGACGAAACGATGTTAGAAATTTACATGTTTTTGTTCATACAGCGTCATTTATGTACGACTCTTACTACCGGCAATGTATTATATAATGCCTAGGCTATATATATATATATATATATATATATATATATATATATATACTCACCCTCACTCCGCTCGAGTTCGTCCCTAGAAGATTTCAACGGTCAGTGTAGATTTCTGAATGATGAGATATTTTCCTGCAGTAAAAAGTTCCCAAATTTCATCAAAATCTGTCGATTAGTTTTCTCGAGATGTGTTCCCAGACAGACAGATAGACAAAAATTCTAAAAGCTATAAATTCGGCATCTGTATTGGTAATAATGACTGTTTAAATAAAATTTTCCAAAAAATATTTTTTGTACAGATTCGACTCAGAATTTTATTATATGTAATGTAACAAAATAATACATAATTTCAAACCTGAAATCAGTTAATTTTACAAATCACAAGCGCATTTCCTTACAGACAAATGTTAGTTACAAATGTCGGTAAACTTGAAGAAATATGTCATTTACTGGTCCAGCCGCTGTATTTCTCCCATACGATTTCATTCAAATCTGATTCACATATACTTTTCTTGTGTATAAAAATTTACAAACGACTTCAAAGAAAAGAGGTAGTAATCAATTCGGAAATAATTTTGTACCGTATGACGAATTCTTTTGAATATACCTAATTGAGTAGGTTTTACCGCAAAGGTCCCATATCAATTTCAATAAATAATCCTTAGTCTTCCATTTTACATATTGAACATTTTACAGGTTAAAAATATTTTAATTTACTGGCTCTCCTGGTCACCATCAACTTTTAATTTCGGATTGTTAATGAAAAACTTAATCAGAATAAATAAATAAATATGTTGGGACATTAACACACAGCACCATCTGGTTCCATGCTAAGCTACGAGGCTTGTGTTACAGATACCAGATAGTTGATACACTACACATAATTAACTTTAAATACATACACATTATAAATATAAACAGCTATGATTGGAGTACAAACATTCGTGCTCATCACACAAATGAATGCCCCCAGCGAGACTCCAACCCGCGACCGCTAGCATAGTAAGTAGGGCCACTACAAACTGAGCCAAACGTGTCGATAGAATAAATCCATAACTAAAACCAGCCCAGTGACTTGATACCAGGGCACCGTGAATTTGAGAGGCTAAGGCTAGTACTTCGAGGGAGTCTAAAAACCGGCCAAATGCGAGTCGGACTAGCGCACGAAGGGTTCCGTACCATTATCTATAAAAACGGAAAAAAAATCACGCTTTTTGTATGGGAACCCCCTTAAATATTTATTTTATTCTGTTTTTTAGTATTAATTGTTGTTATAGCGGCAACAGAAATACATCATCAGTAAAAATTTCAACAGTCTAACTATTACGGTTCATGAGATACAGCCTGGTGGCAGACGGACAAACAGACAGACGGACGGACAGCGAAGTCTTAGTAATAAGGCCCCGTTTTACCCTTTGGGTAAGGAACCCTAAACATAATAATTAGTTTCATTAATTAGAATTAAACTAAATATCATTTTGGATTATGCAGGAGCTGGTTGAAGCAAATGAGTAACATTTAGTAGTTACCTGTTTAATTGCGAGTCAAATGATACACTGAATAATTATATAAATTTTAGCTTTATATACTAGACACAAAGAATAAAATATAAACAGATAGGTTACTTTTGTAGGCATAGATTCTATGAACATTTTCTATAAACTTTAATACCTATGTGCATACGGCATATTACTTCCCCCTTTTTTTTTAAATATTTCTTTATTAGACCACCAATAAAGTACACACTAAACACATAGAAAACAAAACAAATTGAGCAGTACCTTAATTATAGATGACTAGCGGCTCACCCTCACTTCGCTCGGGTTCACCTCTAGGAAAACAAAAACAAACCTATCCCACGGGAAACGTACATTTTTCCGGTATAAAAAGTAGTCTATATTATTCAAGACTATGATCTATCTCTGTGCCAAATTTCATCCAGATCTGTTCAGCCGTTCTGGCGTAAAAGAGTAACAAACATCCATACTCACAAATTTTCACACTTATAATATTATATATTTGTGTAATAATAGTATATATAATAAGTAATAACAAGTAATAACAACATTCATAAGTTATATAAAAAGGCAAAACTACTTTAGAATATTGAAGAAGAAAAAAAATACCTATGTGAATACGGCACAGTCTCTATCTTGAGTCTTCTATAACAATATATGGTACTAGACGAAAATATGGTGATGCTATTGCTTGGTTCTGTTTAATTAATATCAGGGTTTTTAGGCCAACCTTAAATATTTTATTACTATTTTATAAATTCACGATATTATCCGTTATTTTTCAAAGGGGGCTCGTTTATCTAAAAACCCTAGGCTACAACCTAAAACCCCTAAATATAGTTTCGCCTCTGGATGGATACACAGGATTTCTGGACCCCGTGCATTATACATACTAGGCACTAGACCAATGAAACAAGTGTATAACATTTTGTACATCCAGACAAATAATGAAAACATAATTTTATGGCTATATACGTACTCATATGAAGACATAATATGTACATATGTAATTTTATGACTACCTATCTATACATATAAATACATACGGGCGAAGATTAACATGGAATACAATTTCCAAATGACAGGATGTAATCAAATATCAATTCAAATTTGACGATATTTTGATTAGAATTCGATAAAAGCGAATGTGAATTAAATATTAAGACGAAAATATAAGACCGCACCGCTAACTGGCGGAAATTGTGCCAGAGTTGTATTTCAACGTCTTGTATCTTTCTTTTAAGATATGCTATGAATTATCTATACATCTATACAGATAAATAAAATTGGAGTGTCGGTTTGTAATATTAAAATAAACGCTTTTTACTAAATGCATATGGATGTATACACGGTACACATACCAAAACAACATTTTTACAATTTTTGTCTGTCTGTCTGTTTGTTACGGCTAATCTCCGAAACGGCTGAACCGATTTTGACGGGACTTTCACTGGCAGATAGCTGATGTTATAAGGAGTAACTTAGGCTACTTTTATTTGAGAAAAAGGATCAGGGTTCCGCGAAAAAAAATTAAAACCCATGATTTGTGAACAAAATCCGCGTACGGCGTACGCACCCGAGTGAAGCGAGGGTAAATCGCTATATAATTTAAATGTATATCTTAGGAGTAGCAAGCTACTATTTATGTATAAACATAGCTAACCGTGAAGACGTACCTAGGGACGAACTCGAGCCAAGCGAGCGTGAGTCGCTAGTTTACATAATATAAATAACAGCGATCTTATCCGTGCATATTTTTAAACATGCGTTTTACTTTATAAGGAAACGCGTAAAATGCTAAGGTGATTAAATTAGTGGCTATTTTTGGAATTAACGACAGCACAGCAATACAACTTTTATGTATTGTATTCGCCTTTTTTTAACATTTATTACATCAAATATCTGAAGTCCGCCAACTCGCACTTGGCCAGCGTGGTGGACTTTATTCAAGGTTTTGAAGGGAGGTCTTGCCCAGCAGTGGGATGTTAAAAACGACTGAATACGATATGACGTTACTCTAGCAGGATAACAAAATTTACCGGGTATTTGAAATCTATACTAATATTATAAAGCTGAAGAGTTTGTTTGATTGTTTGTTTGGTTGAACGCGCTAATCTCAGGAACTACTGGATGGAATTGAAAAATTCTTTTTTTGTGTTGGATAGTCCATTTATCGAGGAAGGCTTTAGGCCCTATATCATCCCGAAAAATGTACGGTTCCCGTGGGATAGAGTTGTTTTTGTCTAGAGACGAACCCGAAGCGAAGCGAGGGTGAGCCGCTAGTCATACATAAGTATGGATTATATTCTTAAATTATCTACTCAAATTGCCAGTAAAAAATATTTGGTTTTTACAAAGATTGAACTCGTTACCGGCGGTTTAAGTAACTAATACACCATCATGGATGAGTAAATTCAACAAATGAATTTCGCATTGTTTTAACAAACATTCATACAGTATTCATAAATATTTAGTCGATGCTTTTTATGCTACGCTACCTATTAAAAAACACTCATTAATCTTCACTTTGAAAAACTTATTCAAGCGCGATTTTATATTAAACTTTGTTATAACTGATTTATTTGAATATTTTACCACTTTATAACGGATTTTCATTTTATTTATAATAAATCCTCGCTCCGCTCGGGTTCGTCCCTACTTACGTTTTAAAGTTTAGTATATAGATTTCTCAGTGATGAGCCATTTTCCCGCAGTAAAAAGTATCCTATATGTTGATCCGGATAACCAGCTATCACTATACCAAATTTCATCAAAATCCCTCCAGTGGTTTTTCCGTGATGCGGTAACAGACAGACAGACAGACAAAAATTCTATAAACTATATATTTGGCCTCTGTATCGATAATAAAATCTATTTCAATAAGATTTTTTTTTAAATCTATACTAATATTATAAAGCTGAAGAGTTTGTTTGATTGTTTGTTTGTTTGTTTGTTTGTTTGTTTGTTTGGTTGAACGCGCTAATCTCAGGAACTACTGGTTGGAATTGAAAAATTCTTTTTCTGTTGGATAGTCCGTTTATCGAGGAAGGCTTTAGGCTATATAACATCAAGCTACGACCAATGGGAGCGGAGCATAAATGAAAAATGTTGCAAAAACGGGAAAAAATGATTCCTTTTGAGAGCTTCCGTTGCGTGCGCTGCGTAAACGGTTAAAGTTACGCAAAAATAGTGTATGACGGTATTGTTCTCCTTTAAAAGTTCTAAAAAAAAGTCCGCGACAGCATATGTCTATCTTTTAAGGTTGACTCAATATAACCCTTTTTATGGTAATCAAATTTGTTCTAAAATAATGCATTACTTCCGAAGGTGTTTTCATAAACATGATATTAATCCTTATCCAAATAAATATGTTGTTCATCACAAGTATTTAATTTTGAACAAAATTGCCCTTGACATCATTTGATTTCAATGAATATCTTAGGAGATATCATAGTTTTAAAATATACATATTTAACTTTACGCGGACTATGGGCGCGCTCTCAGCCCGATGCAAGGCGAGGGCGGGGCGGTCGTGAGGGGGGAGGGCGCTGGCTGTCTATTAGTTAAAAATAATTAAAATTAATTCCGTAGTTTGAGAGTTTATTGCCCAAAATTAAATAAACATACAAAACAGTAGTATAGACTTACATAAATGTTATTGCTAAAACAAAAAGTGCAATATTACTAAATCAACATCAACTGTGAGATTAACGGAGGAACCTTTGTGGCATTGTCAATCTCTGCCATTATTTACCAATCATGCGGTGCGCAATGAAAGTGGTATATGTAAGAGTATACTAATGTGTAAAACCTAAGAATTTGGTTTTTGATCATCTGAACGCGGGCGGAGCCGCGGGAAATGCTAGTATTTAATATACAGATTCGGCTTAGTTAGAATTTTATAATATGTATAGATTTATTGGTTACACCAAAATGGATAGGATAAATTTTCCACATAAAGCACTTAGATGTTCCCAAATTTGATCTAAAACACAATTGGTGAAGAACTTTCGGAGATTTGTGACTTTGCACAAACTAACTTTCACATTAGATAAGTTCATGTCAATATATTTATGTTAGAATTTTGTTTGTCTATTAGTTTAGTTATACATATCTTAGAGAATAGGAATAGATAGACTGTATATGACATATAGCCTATAGCCTTTTTCAATGAACGGGCTATATAATGAAAAGGAATTTTTCAAATCGGATTAATAGTTCTTGAGATAAGCGCGTTTCAACAAACAAGAAAAAAACAAGAAAGACAAACAAGCAAACGAACAAACAAACAAACTCAACTTCTTTATAACATTAGTATAGATGAAATGTGTTAGTAGATTAAACTATTATATTCTACATATAATACTCTGAATAAATGATTAAATAACTTAGTTTCATTTCGATCAGTGGAATTTCAAATACATTGGCAGTGAACAGAACCTTCCGGCAAGTCTCAGAACTAACTTCGATGATAAAGCGTCCGTTTTCCTACTATTTCGTAATAGAAGTAGTAGTCTGTACTCTATACATATAATAAAATTCTAACAGAGTCGAATCTGTACATTATATATTTTTTGGAAAATCTTATTGAAATGGACATTATTATCGATGCAGAAGCCGAATCTATAGTTTTTAGAATTTTTGTCTGTCTGTCTGTCTGTTTCCGCATCACGGAAAAAACACTGGAGGGATTTTGATGAAATTTGGTATGATGATAGCTGGTTATCCGGGTCAACATATAGGATATTTTTTACTACGGGAAGATATCTCAATTCTGAGAAATCTATACTAACTGATAAAACGTAGCTAGGGACGAAGCCGAGCGAAGCGAGGATGAGTAGCTAGTCTATATATAAATAGGCAAATATAAAACAGATCACCTTTTTCTCCTCTGTCTGTCACTCGATTTTCTTTTTTTTTTTATTTAGTACCTACTTACGAGCTTAGTGTTATCAATAAAAAAAATATTGCTCAAATTACCGGGTAGTTCACCAATAGAATTTATAAATATATTAAATTATCCACTCTGGTAGTTAGTAATATTCTAGCGATTAGGATGATAGTATTTAGTTACTGCTACGTAACGGGGCAGTGGTAGCCCAGTGGTAACGTGCTCGCTTGGGAAACCGAGTGAAGCGGGTTCAAATCCTAGGTCTCACAGCTCTGATATTTTCAGGCGTGAATCATTTCTGTCATGATTACCATTCGTCTTACGGTGAAGGAAAACATCGTGATGAAACCTACATGTCTGAGAGAAACTAGCAAGTTTTTGAAAAACATGTGTCTCGTTACGTAGATTACGTCACATTACTATAACTAGTGATCGCCGCGTGGTTGAAAATCAACCATAATTCATTAAGTTATATATTTATTGTCTTACGTATATTACAATATTAATCTATTCTCAATTTGACCACAGACTTTAACAATAAACAAAAGAGTATTATATGCGTGTATGTCAAATACATGGTAATGTGCGTAATGTATTTTTTATGAATATTAAAAAAATATATTAGCATTCTGCACTCCTTCTCTATATCTACATATACTAATATTATAAAGCTGAAGAGTTTGTTTGATTGTTTGTTTGTTTGGTTAAACGCGCTAATCTCAGGAACTACTGGTTGGAATCGAAAAATTCTTTTTGTGTTGGATAGTGCATTTATCGAGAAAGGCTTTAGGCTATATAACATCACGCTACGACCAATAGGAGCGGAGCATAAATGAAAAAAGGTTGCAAAAACGAGAAAAGATGATTCCTTTTTAGAGCTTCCGTTGTGTGCGCTGCGTAAACGGTTAAAGTTACGCAAAAATCATGTATTACGGAATTGTTCCCCTTTAAAAGTTTTAAAAAAAAGTCCGCGACAGCATATGCCTATCTTTTAAGGTTGACTCAATATAACCCTTTTAATGGTAATCAAATTTGTTCTAAAATAATGCATTAATTCCGAAGGTGTTTTTATAAACATGATATTAATCCTTATCTAAATAAATACGTTATTCATCACAAGTATTTAATTTTGAATAAAATTGCCCTTGATATCATTTGATTTCAACGAATATCTTAGGAGATATCATAGTTTTAAAATATACATATTTAACTTTAATCGGGCTATGGGTGAGCGCGCTCTCAGCCCGATGCAAGGCGAGGGCGGGGCGGTCGTGAGGGGGGACTCTGCAAGCAAAGTAAGCAAACTATTCTACGCGGACGAAGTCGCGGGCAAAAGCTAGTAAACTATAAGTGTGGGAAATTTTATACTCCTCCGTCCGCGCAATTTTCCTAAAAAGGGGTGCAAAGTTTTTGTTTCACGTAGTAATATATAGACGTAACATAATATGTATGATGACAACAACTTAGATGATTGCAAGTACTGTTAATTCCTCATACTGTAAAAGCTTAACGGTTTAGAGTGAAATTCGGAATGTGCAACATAGAAACGCTGTAATCCGATGACTATGTTTGTGAAAATTTGTATGTATGTACGTATGTTTGTTACTACACGGTGAACTGACGTCTTTGGCTTTAGATGCAATTTGATCTCCATCAGTCCTTCAGCCTTTTCAGCCGTATCACAGTGTTTGTGGTCGCACTGCTCCGAAACAGTTCGACCGATTTTAATGATTTTTTTTTTGTATATTTAGTAGGCATGAGAATAGGTCGTAAAGTACTTTTCACCCTCCTACCGCCACCCCCCATTTTTTGAGTAACTAGGAGCGAACGCAAGCGGAGCGAGGGTGAATCGCTAGTTAGTATATAAAATAGATATAAGAAATAAATATTACGGATTTATAAAATACAATAGTATTTGTTTAACATTATCCACATACGAAACACAATATTAAAAATTTTCGTCTATATTTTAATTCGCACAAATCTAGCAATAATTGGTCGAGATTTTAAAATTTTATTCATAGCAGAAGTAATGACCTGAATTATCATAGCTGAAAATTATTTCAATGAAGTAAACCTAAAAATATAAAAGACTAAATATAAAGAAATACATAAACTGAAAGACAAAGCTTTAGCTCTTGTTTTATGAGTTCTTTTCAGAACGGAGGTAAAACTCAGTGGTTGCAAACATATAATATACACTAGTGACTCACTCTCGCTGCGCTCGGGTTCGTCCCTAGAAGCTTTTTAGTGGTTAGTATAGATTTCTCAGAGGTTAGATATTTTCCCACAATAAAAAGTATCTTACACGATGACCAGCTATCATCATACCAAATTTCATCAAAATCTGACCAGTGCTTTTCTCGTGACGCGTTCCCAAAAAAACAGACATACTGACAAAAATTCTAAAAACTATAGATTCGGCCTCTGTATCTATATAATGACTATTTCAATAAAATTTTCCGAAAAATATTTTATGTACAGATTCGACTCAGTTACAATTTTATTATATGTATAGATAAATTATCCTAACAAATTATATCAAATATATGTATACAAATATTAGAAGGTTTTGGTGTACCCAAAGCGTCTCTTTTAATCCATAATAGTTGTAATAAGACTTTGATCTTCAAGCCATATTAACATTTTTATTATCTAATTCGTAATACCTACAGATAACACAATGCAGATTGTGGAGATAATGCACCCTAAAATATTTTATGCAGTACTAAAATATAAAACTAGAATTCTAATAAAATCCTTATAAAAATGCATTTTAAGAGCTAAATTTTAGTATCTCTATTAAAATGGAATTAAGATGTCGGGGAACGCCGGGTGAGAATGTACAGTGGGCAAGATCAATAAATCATGTGAACTCCAGCGTCTAACTACTATCCACTAAAATAACACTCAGTATATGAGAATAATAAATAATTCAAGTAAAAGCCACAAAAAGTTAAGAATCACTTTAGAAAATGGTCCCTTAAATATTTAATTTACTATTCTAAAAAGGAAAATGTAATTATTTGTTTGTTTAACAACACGCTAAAAATATCTTGCTATCCCATCTTGCCCGGCCTTCCCATATTAATTATATTTTTGGCCATTAATTGTTACTTGAGAAAAAGCAATTAGTAACCTTAATTAAACAATAAAATGTAGACTAATGTATACATATAATAAAATTGTAACTGAGTCGAATCTGTACATTAAATATTTTGTGGAAAATCTTATTGAGTCATTATTATCGATACAGACGCCGAATCTATAGTTTTTAGAATTTTTGTCTGTCTGTCTATCTGGGAATGCATCACGAGAAAACCATTAGACAAATTTTGATGAAATTTGGTATGATAATAGGTTACCCAGGTCAACATATAATATTCTTTTTACTACGGGAAAATATCTCATTTCTGAGAAATCTATACTAAACGTTAAAACGTAACTAGGGATGAACCCGAGCGCAGCGAGGTTGAGTCGCTAGTTCATATCTATAACTTATGGTTTACATCTTTACATTTTCTACTTCTTTCGATATCCAGTTAAAACAAAGACGTTATTTTAGTATAATTGTTCTCGAGGCAAAAGAGACGAGGTTAGTTTGTAAACAAAATAACGATTTCCGTCATGTGACACACTTGTGCCCTACGTCACATTTAATGACCTGTCTAAAAGTTTTGGATAGGTCTGAAGCTTTACTAACGAAGATCGCTTTAGGTCTATTTAATCGTTTCATTACGCGTTTTGATGTTTCAAATTTAGACTAAATTGATTTTAGTATGTACTGATGAGTACTATTGGGTGCAGCTTTTGACAAATAATTATTTGTCAAATATTATAAATTATTATTATTAGATTGACGCTGATCATAATCAGCGTCAATCTAAATATACAATATAAATAAATATATAATAATCCATATATATACAGGGTGGATTTTTGAGACGGGACAGTAAGGGCAGGTACCTTAAATACTATAGTTACAGGAAAACGTTTCTAGGAGTCCATCCATAACTTTTTGAGATATTCTGAACTGCATTCACAGATTTTGGGAAAAATGTACAGTCAGCGAGAATAATGCTAAAATACCAAAAAAAAAATTTTTTACGTCAATCGATCCTATTTCATGTAGGGATCAAAAGACTCTATGGAAACATTTAAGGTATGAGGTACTAGAAATGACAGAAATCGCCAAAATCTTTTCCCATACATTTTGTACGGAAAAACGTTTAATCAACTCGAAATATTTTTTGTTGCCAAACGGTCCTGTTTTTTAATGCGATCAAAAGACTCTTTGAGGCCAACTGAAGTTTGAGTATAGAAACACTAAAAAAATTTTTCTAATGCCCGCTGCATAAATTGCCGGCGTGTAAACCCGGTCTTGTGACTTACCGTAGTTTCCGAACATAGTAGTATAAATTCGAAAGTATGTTGTTATGTTGTTGTATGGTTAAGTTATTTCTTCAAGTCGAAACAAAGGATCGACGTTAACATTAACATATACAAAGATAGCTCCTAGCTTGGAAAGTAAAAAGGTCGCTCTTAAAACTCCTAAAGGTCTCTTGGGATATTGTCCTATAGTGGTTTATTTAAAATACTAACATTTTATTTGAATGTAAAGAAATGCGTGTATAAATCTGTTTGATGTAGGATACTTTGATTTGATTCAATATGCATACTTTGATATAATTATACGCACATCTATACATGTACCTGTAAACACACTCTATAATGTTCTTATCCAGTAGTTATGAGTTCGATTCTCGATCCTGGCAATTATTACCATAGAGCTTAAATAAACTGTTAACTTAACATTTCGATCCTAACGGTCGTTCTCGATCGTAGTTAGTTCCAATTTGAACCACTACACGAACGAATAGAACACCACTAGTACGAATCCTAGCAAAATCGAGCCAAACTCGATTGATTCAGGGCTCGAAGCATTCGGGAGTAAGCCAGCTATTATATTAAAAAAAGGAAATTAAAGAATCAATAACTTTACAAGTTTACTGTGTCATTATCTATAATACAAAGAAATCGAGTTTCAACACTTCACGTAACCTGGCTATTATTAGAAATGATAAATAAGTAAGCCAGTATAGGCCGGGGCAAACTAAGCGAATAAGCTCAAGGGAAATACAGGCTGTATGGCTTTTGTAACCATCTTTTGTCACTAATAACGTTGACTTGTTATTATTAAGATTTAATTAAAATTAAAAAAGTTTATATTTTCATATACAGTATTTATCTAATATACATATATGTTACAGTCAAAACTATTTTTAAGTCAAATCTACTTTTGATTAGAAAATATTGGTCAATATCAGTCTAAAATGAACCAAGAGCGTTATCCAAGATGACTTTTAACAAATAAAAAATAACCTAACCTAGCCTAACCTTGCCTTATCTATACATATAACAAAATTCTGAGTCGAATCTGTACATTAAATAATTATTATAATAAATTATTATCTATACAGAAGCCGAATCCATAGTTTTTAGAATTTTTGTCTGTCTGTCTATCTGGGAACACATCACGAGAAAACCACAGGATGGGTTTTGATAAATTCTGGTATGATGATAGCTGGCTATCCGGGTCAACATATGGGATACTTTTTACTTACTGCGGAAAAATATCTCATCTCTGAGAAATCTATACTAAACTTTAAAACGTAAGGGATGAACCCGACCGGATCCAGGGTGAGTCGCTAGTATATTAATAATTTCCTTGATATCATTAGTAGAATTTTTTGCCGTTTTCTTCAATCTACTTACCTAAGAGTTTTGAACGATATGACAGTCAGAACTACTATCGACCGAGATCTGCAGTCAAAAGAAATTTTGACCACGAAGGACTTTTGACTGCAACATATATGTACATTTAAAAATGTAAATATAAGCATTTGTAGGTATAAGTTTTTCCTTAAATTACAATAATTTTAACAGTAAACTATTACGTGTAATTCCAGTCGCTTATAACGTCTAAACGTGACTCCCGCTTCATAGGGGAACGTATAGTGTAGAGGTCAAGGTCTATATCGTTAAATCTATTATATTTTAAACTTATATTTTAAATCTTGGCTACTATCAATGTGTTCGATAGAAAATAGGTATAATTCCACAGACTTCATCCTAAGGCGATTGAATGAATAAATTGAATTTAAAATAATGACCAATGGAATTCAGTCCGCCTTTTTTGACGTCCCACTGCTGCGCACGGGCCTCCCTTCAATACGAAGGGGATCAGGATATTGTTTTATAATAATAATCATGAATCCAGCTCTTTGTATAAAAACTTTGTATCCAACCGGGATTCGAACCCGGAAACCTGTGATTGTCAATCTTGCATCTTATCGACCATATTTTGCGTGAAATAATGCGAAAGAAAACTGCATGAAAACTCGAAAACACGCGTTTTCCCAGACATAAGACTAATCTAGATCGATTTTTCACCCCCGGACATCCCCACGTACCAAATTTCAGCGAAATCGTTAGAGCAGTTACCGATATCGCTGGTATAAATAAATAAAGATATAAATATACAAGAATTGCTCGTTTAAATATATTAGATTATTTTAAGATAACCAAAATAATTATTAAATATATAATAATCAGAGGTAGTTTCTTTGAAATTTAGACCATTCTACATTCGGCCGCCTGTCGTCGCTAGGTTACGGGGAAGGCATTTGAGCAATTTGCGACAATCTCTTGAACAATTTAGCTTACATTTTGTATGAACATATTTTAAAGGTATTGTCTTAACGGGATTGAGGTACGGATGGATAAAAAAATTTAAATGCTTTAGTAATACTCTATTACTTTCGTAATATATTCTCTAAGCGCTGTTATTTGAAATTATTATAGGAAAAATTAAATAATAACTTTTTTAATAAGAATAAAAAATCGAAAACTCATTATGAATCAAACGATATTACGGAATAGAGTACCCTAATTTTGAAGATGGCTAGGTATTTTTGTCGAGTTTATTTCTATGAAGACCGAATAATATTAATATAACTAGCATTGCCCGCGGCTCCGCCCGCGTCCAGATGATCAAAAACCAAATTCTTAGGTTTTACACATTAGTATACTCTCACACATACCACTTTCATTGCGCACCGCATGATTGGTAAATAATGGCAGTGATTGACAATGCGACAAAGGTTCGTCCGTTAAATTGCACTTTTTGTTTTAGCAATAACATTTATGTATGTCTATACTTCCGTTTTGTTTGTTTTTTTTAGTTTTGGGCGATAAACTCTCAAACTACGGAATTAATTTTAATCATTTTTTACTAATAGACAGCTATTGATTAATTTAATATTTAGCGGATTATTTAAATTACATGATGATAACTTTTCTTAATTAGCGCTAGTTGGAACTCGTAATATTTTCCAAAACGATTTTCAAAAGAAAGTGTAATAAGTAAATAATTCTAAGCAAATACTTTTTATTACTTCATGTGGCTCAGCTAATATGATTAAAGTCGTAAGCATTTTATTGTGTCCTTTAAGCCTTTACCTTCCAAGAAAAGGTGTCAAGAGAAAGTGAAAAAGTTGAGGTATAACAGTTCTTAAATTACTTTTTCATAGTTTTTGAGATATGAAATATTTTTAGTTATTCTCTTTGGCAGTTTAACAGCCATAAACTTGTTTTCCGTAAAATGTTATAAAATAATATAAATCGAACTTATTTTTATGTTTGAAAAAATGAGTAGATATTGTGGAAAGGTAAATATTATTCGTATTTATTTTAGTGTTAACCTAACAAAACACGTAAGTAAGAAAATCAACACAGCATTTTGCTATACGAAACCTAAAATGCGCGAGTTGGATTTTCATTTGCCCAATTTTTACATTAAAAGATTAAAAAACATTAACATTATTTACTAAACAATAAAAATTTACAAATATTCTCATTTGAAAATTGTTTCGGCCAACAAAATATCACTAATATGTTACTAATTTATAAAGCCAAAAAGTTTGTTTTATTAAAAATTTAAACACGGACAGGGCCGCTGGTAATTTAGTAGTAATTCTAAAAAATTCATAGAAAGGTTATATCTGTTAATTTTTTTTTAAATTAAAACTACGTATTTTAAAAACACATGGCGACATCTATTGTCAAATATCTAAATAACACATTAATAAATTCTCATTAAAATAACTAATTTAATGAATAAAATAGCGCTATTGATAATTTGATTTTCAAGATAAGCTATTTTTAATAGTTTTTACCATATTTAGTAAGTTACCTTGCTAAACTGTTTACAGACAGTATCATCGTGATTTTGTTCGAAAATGAAATATTTTTCCGCGGTAAAAGGTATCCTATATGTTGACCCGGATAACCAGCTATCATCATACCAAATTTCATCAAAATCCCTCCAGTGGTTTTTCTGTAATGCGGTAACAGACAGACAGACAGACAGACAGACAGACAGACAGACAGACAAAAATTCTAAAAACTATAGATTTGGCCTCTGCATCGATAATAATGTCTATTTCAATAAGATTTTCCAAAAAATATTTAATGTACAGATTCGGCTTAGTTAGAATTTTATAATATGTATATTATAATATGTATATAGATTAAAATGTTATGTCACTATAATTGAAATGTTCGAAGGCAGTGGTAGCCCAGTGGTAACGCGCTTGCGTGGGGTAACCGAGTGAAACGATTCAAATCCCGGGTCTCGCACCTCCGATATCTTCATGTGCGAATTATTTACGATTACCACTTGTCTTACGGCGAAGGAAAACATCGTGAGGAAACCTGAATGTCTGAGAGAACCTAACAAGTTTTGAAAGACATGTGAAGTCCACTAACCCGCACTTGGCAAGCGTGGTGGATTATGGCCTGATCCCCGTCGTATTGAAGGAAGGCCCACCCCCAGCAGTGGGACGTTAAAAATGCCTGATTACGAATTAAAATGTTATAGCATATACGGAATTAAATCCTCATCAAATATGTTAACATAAATAGTCGTATGAAAAAAATAAAATAAAAAAAGATTCTCTTTTTGATACTCTTACTTCTCCAACTCTTACTGTTGATAGATAAAACTTTTATAGTAAATAACTTTTTTAATTTATTTAAAAACTAGCGGCTCACCTTCACTTCGCTCGGGTTCGTCCCTAGGTACGTTTTATTATAAATGTCAAAGTTTATGAATATGGACGTTTGTTCCTCTTTCACGCCAGAACGGCTGAACGGATCTGGATAAAATTTCGCACAGAGATAGATAATAGTCTGGAATAACACATAGTCTACATTTTATCCCGGAAAAATATACGGTTCCCGAGAGATAGATTTGATTTAATTTTTCGCTAATCGCTAGTATTATATAACGTGTTTTCCTGTGAGTATGAGATAATCTCCCATAGTAAAGTAGCCCATGTCACTCTCCAGCCCTCCAACTATCTCTACACAAAAAATCACGCCAATCCGTCACTCTGTTTCGATGTGCAAGAAGGACAAACAAACAAACACATTTTCACATTTATAATATCAGTATGGACAACAGGCGCTATATCTGATTACCACGATTAAAACAAACTAATTTTACTTTATAAAATAAATAACTAGCAAATAAATATTAAGGAAACAGGTGAAATGGAGAAATCGGTACAAATAAACCTTTAATATGTTAGGAAACTCATTATGGGGTATATATTATACAATAGAGGGGTCATCGCCACAGCGTTTGGATATAGGAGTAGGCGTGTGATTTCGTTACCTTAGTTGACAATTTCCTTTTGATATAACAGACTCAATTTAAAGCACTCTTAAGATAAAAGCATTCAAGCTAAATTTAATTATATAATGATATCTAGATGTTCTTTTGCGAGTTCTTCATGCGAATGTTATTTTTCCCTTTTTTTATTTCACACTGCCTATGGTTTAACTTTCATTGAGAGTATATTAAGACGTCCTATTTATTTTTTTTATTTTTATTTATTATAGGGAAACAAACAGTATTATAGTACATACAATTTACAATAAAAATACACACATTTACCAGTTAAGTTTCCACAAATAAGAAACACATAATTAGAAGAAAGAGTAGAAAACATAAGGCTAAATTAAACAAAAAGTTGACACATACGTATACTCATATAAGTATACTATAAACACAATTAAGTACATGAAAATATTATGAAAATTATTGGACTATATTATTAATTTTCTTGAAATTTTAAACAGAAAACAGTTCATTATATCTATATGGTTACAGTGAGTATTATAATCACGACATGACCTAAGTAAGAACAGAGCAAATTTTGTTTTGGTAAAAGGTACATGGATATGTGCTTAATATAATTATTACGTTTTAGAAATATTATTTGATATATATTATATTTTTGTTTAAAATAAATAAAAATATTTTAGAAACCCAAGTTTTAAAAACCATATATATATATATATATATATATATATATATATATATATATATATATATATATATATATATATATATATATATATATATATATATATATATATATATATATATATATATATATGTGTGTGTGTGTGTGTGTGTGTGTGTGTGTGTGTGTGTGTGTGTGTGTGTGTGTGTGTGTGTGTGTGTGTGTGTGTGTGTGTGTGTGTGTGTGTGTGTGTGTGTGTGTGTGTGTGTGTGTGTGTGAAAGCCTTATTGACTCCTCTGCTGCGAGAGAGTGTCAAATGAAATAAAACAACGTTTTTATTGGACTTACAACGGTATAAGAGTTGTTTATTCTTAACTAGCTTTTGTCCGCGGCTTCTGCCACATTAATAACGTGAAAATTTTCTTCTCAAATATATTTTATATATGTTAGTTGTATGTTCTCAAATATATATACAAATTTTTATGGTAATCAATTAAACAGTGTAGTAGTTCGCTCGCTGCAGCGCCATCTTGTAGCGACCTACCACAAAATAAACAAAAACTACCATGAAAAATATACATATAAAGCAGTCGATGAAAAATTTTTATTTTACTATTTTGTATAGACTATGCTACTACTACTACGACTACTTTGCTTTTTATATGAAATAACTAGCTGACCCGACAAACGTTGTTTTGCCATATAAATAATTTCCTATTAGTAAAATGGCTATTAAAAAATAAGGGTTGATCGTAGAAGGGTGAAAATTGAGGATTGTATGTATTTTTGTATGTTGTATCATAAAAAAATAGAAATTAAAAATTTTGTCTAAAAAATAAAATAAAAAATTTAGGGGTGGACTACCCCTAACATTTAGGGGGATGAAAAATAGATGTTGGCCGATTCTCATAGATACCGGATAAGCACAAAAAATTTCATCAAAATCGGTCAAGCCATTTCGGAGGAGTATGGCAACGAAAACTGTGACACGAGAATTTTATATATTAGAAGATATATCTTATACATTTAAACGAGCAATTCTTGTATATTTATTTACTTATACCGGTGATCTCAGAAACGGCTCTAACCATTTCGCTGAAATTTGGTATGTGAGCGTTTTCGAGAGCGATAAATCGATCTAGATTAGTCTTATGTCTCGGAAACCGCGTGTTTTAGAGTTTTCATGCGGTTTTCTTTAGCATTATTCCACACAAAATATGTTAATAATTTTGCACACTCAAGTATAAGCGTCGTTGTCAAGCGGCCAAGGTGCAAGGTTGACTATCACAGGTTTCGAATCCCGGTCAAGTTTTTTTTTTTTGTATTTATTATTTTTGTATATATACGTTTACAAAGTTATTAAACCTATTTTATAACTTAGCGTAAATATCAAATGGACGATAAAGCTATATACGTGTATATTGTATATATATGTATTCATCATCCATTTTAAATAAAACTTTTCATTACATTCTTGGATTCTATGAATTCTTAACAGCAATGATAGAATCAAAAATGTAAATAAAACCACAAAAAAACTTGTCTAAAAAAATAATTTTATTTAAAATTAGCGACTTACCCTCGCTTCGCTCGGGTGCGTTCCTAGCTACATACGTTTTAAATAGATATAAATCATGAATAATTATTTGCCAGCGTTAGCCATATAAATTTTTATGTGTTTTAATAGTTATTCTGCTATTCGGGGCGGAGACAAATGCAACAAATCAAAGATTGTAAAAATCGGTCCACCCGTTCTAGAGTTATAAGTGGTGTAACTTACCCGACTTGGTTAATATTGTTACGTTCTATGAGTTCGGAGATTCAGAAATTTAAGCACGTCTTTTGCACTATTGATGTTTGATTGCTCTTGGTTAACAAGAGCGACTTACGAAGATTCACTCTAACACGCGCAGTATATACACAGTTCTGGTTAAACTCAGCCACTGAACACTAATTTTCACCACTAGATACATTTTCACTATAACTTCACTACACTTTTCTTCACTTTTTCGTACTTCTTCTCAATCTTCACTTAGCTTCAAATTCAACTGATCTCTCGACACTGCCGGACTTTTTATTTGCATAAACAAAGAACATTCTAGTATTCGAAAATTCGAAACGTTTCTAGTCATTTCGAATATTTTGTTCCCCTCTCACTCTTACACACAGCAATTTACAATTAACTGTTCTTGTCTGAATTTCGAACCTTCTAGTAATTTCGATGCCTGTCTAGAAATGTTTTAACAACTGTCTCAGGATGTATAAAGCATGCTTCAGACGTGTCTTTTTAATTATTATTTTTGGTGTAATGACGTTACACACTGTCCATTACGCGACAATCTATTCAGATAAATATACCCTGTACAAGTTAGCTTGATCTTTTTGACAGACGGGCTTATGATGGGAAACAGAAAATATCGAGTAGTCTAAAAAATAACGTTTTAAAATACTTGTAACTGTGACGAGATGGTGTGTAGATAAGCGACGGTGGGTCAATATTCATAATAAGTACCTATTTAATGTTACAGAGTTATTTTTGGGTCTCCCGCCAAATTTAAACAGGTGGTTCAGACCATGAAAGTAAACAACTTTCCCAAAGAAACACGGGTCGAAAAGTGAAAAAAAAAAATTCAGACCTTCCATACGAAATCGACCGCGTTATCGAGCAGTTTTCTATGGAAGGGTCGAATTTTTTTTTTCACTTTTCGACCCATGTTTCTTTGGAAACAATAATAATGTTACGGGCAGGTAGTCTTGCTTCCTCTTAACTTCTTCCTTTAACCTCTTCTTTCCTCTTGACTTTACTTCACACTACTGACCCCGAGTGTTCCTGACGTTCGGCTTATATGGCCAGTAGATGGAACGATGGAATGCGTAATTCAAATTGGAATTCAATTTTTTTTACCTTATTTTTCTAAAAAGAGTTATACCAGCTAAAGAAACCCCAACCACTAGCCAAAGAGACCCCAACCAAAAGGACCCCCGTTCGTAACAATAACTTAACAATGATCTTTAATAATGATTTTTTGTAATCGATATTTGTAACAGTTACTGCCTGTTATTCGTGTCCCATCCGTATGTACCGACCGATGTAACATTGTACAAGCGTCTATTATTTTCAGTGTTCCTATTTAAATTTTACTTTGAAGCAATAAAAAGTCTTAAAATTTTCGGATAACGCTTGAATCTATAGGGACTTTTGTGTTATATGTATTTTTTAAATATTTTTACAATTTTTAAAATCATGAAATTAAGAAAATAATATGTTCGTCATTGCAAAGTTATGTCGATCAGAAAAATTTACATCTGTCAAAAAGATCAAGCTAACTTGTACAGGGTATAATATTGAAGTTTCTGTTTGTAATGTCAAAATAACAGCTTTATTCTAAATGCACAATTTTTAAAATTTTGTCTGTTTGTCTGTTCGGTCCGGCTAATCTCCGAAACGGCTGAACTAATTTTAACGAGAATTTCACTGGTAGATAGCTGATATTATAAGGAGTAACTTAATCTATTTTTATTTTAGAAAAAGAATTAGGGCTTCGCTCAAAAACATTAAAACGTACCTAGGGACGAACCCAAGCGAAGCGAGCGTGAGTCGCTAGTATAATATAAAGATTTTAAATATTCACAATAAGAAAATTCCGTCGTTCTTTCTAAACATATAATTGACACAGTCAAAAATACAACATTGACAGTGTAAAAGAGATTTCGTAAAAGAAAACGTCTATTTGTAATCTCATTTTCAATTTCCTTTTGAGCATTAAGTTTATTTCGAACAATATTAGGTAAGTATGTAAGTCCGCCATTGAAAATTGAATTTCCCATTATACGTTTTACTATTTTTAATCTCAATATGAGGCAATATTGACTTGATCTTTTGTTGCTCCAAATATGCTTCAGAATAGAAATCTTTAATGCGCTACATTAAACTTTAAACCGTTCTTTTATTGGTAATTTTACATTTTTATACCAAACTACATTTTGCCCGTGACTTCGCTCGTTTATTACGAAGATTAAACGTCGCAAACACATAAACTCAGTATGAAATAGCCATTTTGAAATGAAAACCATAGGGTACTTCTTACCCATTGGTCATCATGGGTGTCAGTGGATGTTTCAGATATAGCATAAGTAGTCACTAGGAACGCTTTAATACATTTTCTTGAAGATACGAGTACATTAGCTATGTATTGAGTTATAAATAAACTTTTTATTATAATATTTATTTTCTAGATTATGATTTGAACATTCATTTTTATAGCTATACTATATATGGCTATGTATATACATATAATAAAATTGTAGCTAAGCCGAATCTGTACATTAAATATTTTTTGGAAAATCGTATTGAAATAGACATTATTATCGATATAGAGGACGAATCTTTAGATTTTAGATTTTTTATCTGTCTGTCTGTCTGTTACCGCATTAAGAGAAAACCATTGGACAGATTTCGATGAAATTTGGTATGATGATAGCTGGTTATCCGGGTCAAGATATAGGATATTTTTTACTGCGGGAAAATATCTGATCTCTGAGAAATTTATACTAAATGTTAAAACGTAACTAGGGACAATCACGAGCGGAGCGAGAGTGAGTCGCTAGTAATATCTAAGTATGTGATTTTTTAAGTTGTAGAGGGTAACCTCTGGATCTACTGAACCGATTTAGATAAAATTTGGTAAGAAGATAGTTTGAGACCCTGGAAAGGACATAGGATACTTTTTATTCCGGAAATCTTCCCTTAAGGGGGTGTAAATGGGGATGAAAATTTGAATAGGGAAGCAACCTAGGGACGAACCCGAGCGAAGGGTGAATCGTCAGTGTATAATATTTAGATAATTTTACAAACTTTGTATTAAATATTTTATATTAATTTATATATTTATTTCATTTACATTGTTCTCTTACAGATACACGTGTAATCAGCTCTCTGTGGATGGAGCTGGAGTCCGAAGCCCCGGCCCCGGAACGCTGACGGCGGAGAAGCGAGCAGTACTACCGGCCGGTGTCTCGCGCACGTATAGAGCGTCGCAAGATGTCCGCGGCCGGAGTACCGCCCGCAAACACTAAGGACTCATATTTGTAAGGCAACACCGCCTTAAAGATATCCCCTACATAAAATATCATCAAGTCAAAATCTCTTCGAAATTTCTAATCTCATACATACGATGGTCATACAATTATCTATTTAATGAATAAATTATCTGTTTGTACTTATGTACGCACGTAAGAAGTTATACTTCTTTGACGTAACAGAACAAAAATAGCTAGAAAATTTCATCCCGTACATTACAACTTTGTATGTAAAAGGAATGAAGGCATATTACAATCATATATTTATAGAATATAATTTAAGGAAAGAATATAATATTATATATCATTTTTCAGACAATAACAAGGGTTACCATGGCAACAAACAGTTGTCAGCTAACTTCATCATGTCACTCTTTGGCTGTCGATGTTCGTAAACATCGTAAAAATTTTATCCTCAATAATTTTTTCCAAACATCCTAAAAGAAGTATAACTTCAATAATTTCAAGTTATCAAAACATCGATTATTATTTCCATATCTATATCAATATTTGAGTAATCACATCATTATACAGTTTGGAATACGTAAATACACGAAACTCATTCATTATCCTCTAACTTTCCTCCGACTTGTTAATTTTTACGTGGGGGGTAAGAATTCAAAACTGTAGTCCGACTAAATGTGAAACATCTGAAAATATATAGCAATTCAATATTTTTTTATTGAATTATAAGTTTTAGTTACTGAATTTCTTCAGTGTCTTTTATATTAGCTAAAAAAATTGAATATTACGCAGTACGTTAAAGATTTCTCATCATCTTTGAAAGCGTGCATCACGTTTTTGACGCTGAATGATAGTATTTCAATCGTCAAAAATACTCTTTATTAGTTATAACGAACGAATTCAAATACTTAAACTTAAAAAACTTAAAATTATTACTAATAATATCTGACCGAAACTCAATATTTTCTATAAAGCTGATTATTCTTTTTAGGTAAAAAAATATCTTTTGTGTTAGCTAAAAAAAGTGAATATTACGCCATAGCTTTCCCATCATCTTTGGAAATCGATGAGTGTATAAGACAAAATTACAACCTAACATAGTCGGACTATAGCAAATCAGATCACCGAACAATGGATTGACTCATTAACCGAACGATTTATGCATTGCAATTACGGATACCGTTATAACATCTAATTTTAAGGTAATATTCTGTTAATAACACTAAATATAAATATACATGTCCAAATATATTAAAAGTTTTGACAACTTTAAGATCTTTGCTAAATTTTTTGCTAAGAAACTGTCTTTTCTAATATTTGTCTATACACATCTTATAGATACGTAACTCTGTTATACACTGATAAAGTTTAAAAAATGTAGTTGATGCTTGATGTTAGGTTAACTGTTAGCTGTTCGATTTAACTGATAGTTGTATTTCATGTGCATGAACAAACAAAAACCCTCCTTTTTATTCCTTCCCTCTGACATATCCATTAATTCACATGGTTTTTCAATGATGTATGTATGTATGTATTCAGCCCTTTTTAACGTCCCACTGCTGGGCACGGGCCTCCCTTCAATTCGATGGGAAATCAGGCTATAGTGCACTACGTTGGCCAAGTGCGAGTTGGCAGACTTCACATGTCTTTCGAAAACTGGCTAGGTTTTCTCAGACATGCAGGTTTCCTCACGATGTTTTCCTTCACCGTAAGGCAAGTGGTAATCATGTTAGAAATTATTCGCACATGAAAATATCAGAGGTGCGAGACTCGTGATTTGAACCCGCTTCACTCGGTTTCCCAAGCGAGCGCGTTACCACAGGACTACCACTGCCTAGTGACGTTGTTACTTAATGTAAAGTCGTCCGCAATAATAGTCCATCTGAATTTTTCTGTCCCCGTACATTTAAGAGATTTGAAGTTTATAGGACACTCAAAGTCGAGTTAAATTATTTAAAGTAGTTTATGCTGTGTCTTATCAAATACTCGGTATGCGAGACAGGACGTACGGACGACGTTGTGCATAACAATACAATTACCATATTAAAAGCGAAACTTGCATAATATCTCATATTGAATTTCAATATTTACGAGAATACCAAAAATATTTACTGTTAAAAATTTAATAACTTAGCAGTTATAAATTTATTATAAATTTTAGAAGCAATATTATAACAGATTTTTTAATAATATAAAGGAATATGATCTATCAAAGTTAATTGCTATGTGATATACGATTATGTGTAATGTGTATATCAAATAATAATAATAATAAGTTGGGACATGAACACACAGTACCATCTAGTTCCATGGTAAGCTACGAGGCTTGTGTTATGGATACCAGATAGTTCATACACTACACACAAATAATATTAAATACATACATATTATCAATATAAACACAATGACCAAAAAACACAGCACACAAATGAATGCCCCCAGCGGGACTCGAATCCGCGGCCGATGACACAGCAAGTACACTACAAACTGAGCCAAACGTGTCGTCAAATAATATCTTACATCGATAGTTTCGATTGTCTTTTTCTTCTGATATACGACTGGATTTGCTCTAAGAGTGGATGAACAACATATTTCTTTATTTATTTACTTTCTGGACATATTGGATCATTTACGTCACTAGAAAAATATGATTTTGGGAAAATTAAATACAATGAATGAACTTTATTATACAAAAACCCACGAAAGTTGAAGATAAATGATTGGTGGGGTTTTTGTGTAACAAAAGTCAAATTTGATAAATCAATGCCCCAGTTGTGTGTTTCATTTAAAATTTAAACTTTATTTTAAATTTTATTTAATTTAAATAAATATTTTTTTATTTTTTTTTTTTTTTAATTTTTAATGTTTATAATATTATAATGTATCCTCAATATAATTAATGTAACTAGATTTTTGAATTAAGTAATAGTAAAAATTTGGTATTTATCGTATAAATATAGTGAAATCAAACTATAGATATTTTTCTGATTGAAACACGTGACCAAATTTAAGGACCATTGGGTTACCCATAAAATTAAGAGAAGGATGGATATACTCTTTGGTTGTTAGGATCAATAGCTTTTTCTTCTATCTAAAAGGATAAAAGCTAATAAGAAATAACTGTATACTCGAGCATTCCTTTATATTGGATAATGGTTCGTTCAAATTTTGTACACAAAATATCTTTTTTAATTAATAATTAAAGATAATACTTAGGTATGTGAACACGTCCTTTGACCTTTTAAGGGATTTGTTAAAGCGCTTACGTACCACATGCAAAATAAATATATTTCGGATAATAATGTTGATAAGACTACATTACAGCGAGTTTCGGAACTAACTGCCAATAAATTTTAAACTTTAAAAAATTAATTATAAGAATCTGTGTTAAATCAAAATATTTTGATCACTTTCGAAAACAAAAACATAAACCATTATTGGCCATCACTTAGATTGTTGATATGTTATTGGATATTGGCCAAAGTTTCAAATTTAAACACCATATTCCCCCTATCGTGTACGTTGTGAACTCTGAATTCGGAAGTGTCACATATTTTCAGTTTCATAGCCTAAAAATACGTAAAGACCATCAGTTTTGACATAAAGCGTCGGGTGGAAAAAATATATATTTTGCTAAATGTAGTGTTATCTTTAAGGCGAATGCGTTGCGAGAGAGAACAGGGTACTGAGTAAAGTGATGTAATATATGTACGTTGGGAAAAGGTTGTTTTATTTAAGATCTATTTTAAAATCAAAATTATTGTACTTTAAGCCCGAATCACAGTATAAATGTGAAAGTTCATGACGGAAAGTATGATACGGGCTTAAATTTTATTTTTGCTGTATAAAACTTGATTTTGCCTCAGAATTTATAGTCCGGGAGGTAGCGTAGCAGTTTTCTTGGTATTTGAATACTAAACGTCAAGTCACGCACACGCGGAGAGCGTACGTCACGTTTTTAACGCTGAATGATAGTTTTTCAATCGTCAAAAATAATATTTTTTTTTATTAGTTAAAACGAACGAATTCAGCTGTGTAAATTGCGTGCGAAAAAAAAATTCAAACTTAAAAATATTACTAATAGTATCTGACTGAAACTCCCGTTTTTCTGTAAAGCTGATAATTATTCTTTTTAGGTAAGAAATGTCTGAAAAAACTTTCATGATTTTTGGAGAGGTATGAAAATACTCAAGGCCATTTCAAAATATTTCACATGCTGTCACATTTGATGCCACCGCTCATTGATTTCACCAGACGCTTAAAGCTCCTCTGTAACAAAAGTATTGTTCAGTCACAGTAAAATGACTTTGTGAAATTCTGCGCTACCTCCCGCACTCCTCATTAAGTTTTATTTATACCTCATTAAGTACGACCAACTCATAGAGTGCGATATAATATTATTTTCCATTCTCGGATTTAATTTTTATGCAAAATAAATAAATAAATAAATAAATAATCACTTTTAAGACCTTTATTGTCGCTGTATTATTAATTTTAATGTAAGTATATTTTACACCAAGGATATAATTTTAGATGTTACATCCTGCTGCAAGGCAGCTGTTACGTTACTTCAAATATTATATTCAAATAAACTATAAAGCTTAGTAAAAAACACTAAAGTTTTAGATCGCTTTGAATCAGGGAATGTAATATTTGATTCTAGATAAGTCTATTTAAGGTAATGTAAAAGAACTGAAAGTTTTACTATATAAAATTAATGGATAGCATCCACCGACATTATTAACATTAGTAAGCAAAGCATGTTTCTATATATGCGAGTGGCAAGTGTTCGAAATGATAGCAAAAAAAAAAAATATGTAAAATCGATATTTTATTATATTAATACAATCGATTGAATCGATAACGACCTAATATCGATATAAAATTGAAAAATTACATTCAATATTATCATTCGTTGAACGCTCGACCGCTTGGCACTGGCGAAAGACTTTTCATATAGGAACGTTTGAATACTGTTAAGTCTTTAACGAATTTCACTATATAACTAGTTGTTATACAATAGTTCAATATCTCATGTATACCTGCATTGTATCCTCTATTAGAAAGAAATAAATGATGAAAAATATTTGTTATATTTTATTTAACTCCTCTAAAACCTATTACATTTACGTTTACAGAAAGGTTTTTGCTGTATCATATAGTTTTACTTCCTGTTTTATAAAAGCGGTAAGTATCGAATAGATAGACTATAATATACGAGTATTACAACCATATTACCATAATATATAGCCCATATATAGCCCTCTTCCATAAACGGGCTATCTAATGCAAAAAGAATTTTAAAATCGAATAAGTAGTTCCTGAAATTAGCACGTTTAAACAAACAAACAAATAAAAACAATAAATTTGCCAGAGTGCATTTTTTATAATTATTTAAAACTATAATTTTTTTTCTATTCCTATGTTGTGGCTTTCAGATCAATATCTACACATATAATAAAACTGTAAAGGTCGAATGTTTGTACATAGAAAAAAAAATGCTAAAAACCAAGTCAAGGGGATGTAAGAAAAAAATTAGAACAAATCCAGATTATTTTCAATTTTTTTTGTTTCTCTGTTTGTTTGCATGGGCTAATCTCCGTAACTGTTAAACTGATTTAAATGAAATTTTGTATGGTGGTACCTTATATCCCCTGTCAACATTTTAGATACTTTTAATCCCGGAAAAGAAAGATTTCCGGTAGGTAGTTAAAGAACTATAGTAACATATACAGCTTAGTACAAAAAACTACTGATTGGATTTTAATGAAATTTCACAATAATATAATTCATACATTAAAATAACAAATAGGCCACTTTTTATCTCGGAAAACGTTATAAAATATATTTATTTCAAATATTTTCTACTATTCACATTCATTTGTACTTAATAGTGTAGGATATATCAGGAAAAGCCAGCATCATGTTTCAAAAATTATATATTTTAACTAGTTTTAGTTACAACTAGCGACTTACCCTCGCTTCGCTCAGAGGCGTCCCTAGGTACGTTTTAATTTTCTTGAACAAAACCCTCATTCTTTTTCTAAAATAGAAGTAGCCTAAGTGGTCCAGCCATTTCGGAGATTAGCCGGAACAAACAGATAGACAGACAAAAATTTTTTAAATTGTGTTTTTCTTATAAGTACCGTATATAATTCCATACATTTAGTACAAAACTGTTATTCTGACATTACAAACAGACACTTCAATTTTATTTATCTGTATAGATTTATTGTCAAACACTTATTCTCAACGATTTCTTATTTGTTTGAACCAGTTAAAAATCACGGATCGCATCTACCCATGTCAACTCACCGCCGACCTATCCCCACTTATCTTTTATTTATTTTTTCTATTTTTATTTGTATTTTATTATTATTTTTCAGCCTGTCCATTCTCGTCATTTTCAACTGCCTAATTTATAAGGTATCATAATTTGAGCGTTCGCATCGTCAGTGTCACCAGTAGGTATAATCAATTAATAACTGATTTATTATACACCACCGACTTACCCTCGTTTCGCTCGGGTTCGTCCCTAGCTTGATTCCCCACACAAACTTTCATCTCTATTTTCACCCCCTTAAGGGATGATTACCGGGATAAGAAGTATCCTATGTACTTCCCAGGGTCTCAAACTATCTCCTTACCAAATTTCATCTAAATCGGTGCAGTAGATCCAGAGATTACCCCCTACAACGTCACAAACTCACAAACTTTACCTCTTCAGAATATTAGTATAGATTAAATTAGCGAAACCTTACAATACTGTAAATGAGAAAAAGTTTGTCCAGTCATCCTTCTTGTATGCGACAACAGACAGATCGGATATCTACAAAAAGAGCTTTAACAAGGTAAGGATCTATTAAAAACGTTTACGAATAGTTTAAACCAATTCACGGGAGTGACGTTTAAAAATAACCTTTCAAGGTGGGTGGCAAAATTATTTCCAGGGTGCATCTGCGTCTTCACATTAAACTACTAACTAATCTTTAGATGATTTATAATTTTCATTCATATCTTATTTATCGTCTTTCCTTTGAAGATCTAAATTTAAACATGGATTTTAATAACACAATTTTATTCCTTTAACTTTTTCTATATATTTTCCTTCATGAGTGGGGAGAGTCCAGGGGAGTGCGAGCCCCCCCCCCCTTGCACCCCTCTCCCACAGCGCCCACGCCTTTCAAATACGATGTCAATATTAAAATCTTTTATTCGAAAGTGATTGTAGGATGTCATTTTGTCAGATGCCAGGTTACTCTTTATCCCGGTATTTCAAATGATACCCAACTTGATAAGATACTAATAAAACAAAAAAGTTACTTAGATACTAATCATACACGATATAGTGGATTTGCCTCCTCATTTCACTAAAATCTATTTTTAAAAGCACACATTCTATACATATAATAAAATTCTGAGTCGAATCTGTACATTGAATTTTTTTTTGAAATTCTTATTGAAATAATCATTATTATCGATACAGAGGGCGGATCTATAGTTTTTTAGAAATTTTGTCTGTCTGGCTGTCTGTCTGGAAATGCATCACGAGAAAGCCACTGGACAGATTTTGATGAAATTTGGTACTATGATAGCTGGTTATCCGGGTCAACATATAGGATACTTTTTACTGCGGGAAAATGTCTAATCTCCGAGAATTTATACTAAACGTTAAAACGTAACGAGCCCGAGCGGAACGAGGGTGAGTCGCTACTCGCTAGTATAAAATAAAAGCCTACGATTTGTAAACATTTTTACATCCAAGTATAAACCCAATATGCTGAAACACTGGCGTATAATATAAAAAGAAATTGGCTCCCGAACGAACCCTATAACGTTAATTGGCCCTAAAAGATACGTTTTTTGGGATTTGATTAGCAAATATGTGGAGTTGCACGTTGCTTATAGATTTTACAAGGAGAAATTGTGCTTGGAACTTAGTTGATGAATAAATACAATTTAAAAATTGTATTGTTATGACATTTTAAATAAAACTATCTTTTCGGTTTTTTTTTCGGATTTATTTTGATTTTTGGTTGTTGTGGTTTAATGTTTAAAATTAAAATTAACAAATATTGTGTGAATTCATTTTGTTATTTTGTGGATAGGCTGTCTGTAACAACTATATAATAGGTATATTTGAGACATCTAACACATTAGTCTCTCCCGTGACCATGATTGCTGTAAAGCATTCGAAACGTCGGGAACCAAAGATCAAAATAAATCCGTGAAAATATCTGAAAATATAGTTTTTTTAATATGTCAAATATTCGCATAAATCTAAGTAAGTATTATGTATTGTTATGAGTTATAACAAAAAACGTTATGTATGGGAAAGATGTCATGAACGGAACAAATTTTTTTAATATAAGATTTTGAGCAATAAATAAATGAGGTACAACGAAAAAGTTTTTGTATGTTATGTAACTATATCTATTCATTTTTCATAATATAAATCAAAAACAATATCTTTTTGAAACATTGTAGCGTTAAAGTCAAATTTTAAAATTCTTAAGATATGTCCCGTTTCGTGACGACGTGGCCTTCAATAGGACATTGATGATCATGATAGGGATATATTATAAACAAATTCTTTGTAATTATTATATAGAAGGTCTCATGTTTTATAATCGTTTATTAATACACCTCTAATCTACACTTCATATTATAAAGTTGAAGAGTTTGTTTGATTGGTTGAACGCGCTAATCCCAGGAACTATCTAAGGCAAAAATTCTTTTTGCATTTGATAGCCCATTAACTGAGGAAGGCTATAGGCTATATATCATCCCGGAAAAATGTACGGTTCCCATGGGATAAATTCACTTTTGTTTAGGGACGAAACCGAAGCGAAGCGAGGGTGAGTCGCTAGTAACTTTATAATTATTGTGCACTCACCTTTTAAGTAGTTAAACCATTGGTCAGTTAGCGGTACAATAACTGTCAAATATTATTTAAATAATCTAATAAACAAACTTTACAAACAACAAATAAAATATTTTTACTCACGAAATAATTAAACTACGCTTCGCCATTTTCTTTGTTTTGAAAATCAAATGATATTTACCTCAATATTGTTACTCAGTAAATCATGAGAATGTAGAAAACAAAAATCTACAACTTGCTTCCTAGTGCCGTAAATTTAATTTGTCCCATTCTGAATCTGTCCCTTTCATAGCACTTTTCCCCTAATTTAAACATAATAAGTCATTCCTATAATAAGATTTTTTTTTGTTTTATTTTTTTAATTCTATTTTTCGATGATTGTATAATGACATCTTTTATAATGACTCTTACTAGTAGTACAGTGCAATTAATCTAAAAAAACAGCCTAACTTCAACATGTAAAATGAAAATTTTCCTCCAACTGAAAATTTTTCTATGTAGTCCACATAATATTTGGTAAAAAGTTACACCATTTTAAGCGACGGGTTTAGAGGGAGGGGGAGAGGGAGGTTATAAGTAGGTAAATTAGTAGTTTTCATCACTTTTTCTTAAAAAAATTCGAAAACTATTCGGTTTAGCGCAAAAAGTGTTATATACAAGAATAATCTACATTAAATTGTGAACAAAAATGGTTCCGTGCATAATCTTGCTAAACTGAACGGTTCCAGAGTTACGGAGGATGTAAAAGTAGCAGTTTTTCGTATATAAGTACATATTATAGGTATCTGTATAGATCCAATTGTATTTCACAAGGAATCGCTCTATTTCTACATCTAATCTAGTGTTTTTTATCACTTTTTTACCGGCCAATTATATATAACGTGTATTCTCCATTCTACGCGACATTCGTGAAGTAAATGGTGCCCAAATTGCACCCCTAGGAGCCACTGAACAAAAGAATTGAATGGAATAGATTTAATTGTCAAACGTCAGATGATGTCAAAATGGTCTTGCTGTATTGCTTGAAAGCTTGGCATTCGATCTTAATACAAAATTATAACACCACATTTTTTTAGGACTCGATTTGGATCTGTATCTTGCAGATGTAATAATTATTATCATCTTCCTCGAATTTTTATGAGTTATTTATTATAATATTATTTGATAATTATTTTTTTTCTCTAGAATAAGTTTTTATTTTAGTTTTTGTATAGCAAGATTATTTTCACTAATAACCATAAATAGTAATTATTCAGACAATTTCACTATCAAGCTAGAGTCCAAGCTAATATCTTGTATTAAGCCCTTTTTAACATCCCACTGCTGGGCACGAGCCTTTCTTCAATACAAGAGGGATCAGTCCATAGTTCATCACGCTGGCCAAGTGCGGGTTGGCGGATTGCACATGTATTTCGAAAACTTGCTAGGTTTTCTCAGAGTCACGATGTTTTCCATCACCGTAAAACAAATGGTAACCATGTTGAAAACGACATGTAAATATCAGAGAGGCGAGACACGGGATTTGAACCCGTTTCACTCGTTTTCCCTAGCGAGTGCGTACCACTAGGCTACCACTGCCTCAATATGGCAATGGCAATAATGTATTAGATGATGTTAAAAAAGCTTCAGTAGTCAAAACAAAAGCAAATGGTAGACTGAGTAAATATTATTAGAAAATAGTATGAATTGCTTCTATTACATAATAGTTGTTCCAAGAGCACTAGCTTTTGCTAGACATCTCTCTAATTGACGCAGATTTATAGGCTAACTTCGCTATAATTGGCGTAATGAATGTATTGCTGTATGTCTTTATACAATACTAGCGACTCACCCGCGCTTTGCTCGGGTTCGTCCCTAGGTACGTTTTAACGGTTAGTGATTCCCATACAAAATAAACAGTTCAGAACTTTTTGATTTTCCAGATGATTTTTTTTGGTTTCGCTAAAAAAAATTATATTTAAATCATCCCTGACACAACCCCAAGAAAACAAAAAAAGAATTATTCAAATCGATCCAGCCGTTTTTGAGTTTTAGCAAGACTAACGAACAGCAATTGATTTTTATATATATAGATACAGTAATGTTAATGGTATCTAATCAGTTCCGCTAAGAGAAATTTCATTCAAATATAGCAAATATCAAAGCAATGGTATTCAATGGTAGCTTGGAAAACCATATGAAGCGGGTTCAATCCGAGTTTAGCACATCTAATATTTCATATGCGAATAATTTATTTTTGTTGATTTCTTTCTATACTTTGTGATATCCTGATTTTTTTTTTTTGATTATAAATTAAAAAAGAAAAACAAACTGGTTGCTTTAGTGAAGACAGTTTTCAATCATAGATAACAGTTATCCATTAACTAAATTGTAAATTATAACATGACTATGACTGAACGTAAAAGTGAACGTTTGGTGTTGGTTGAAAATTCATTCCCTACTGCAGTCATTTTTAATTATTTTATGTTGTATTTTATTATATATCCCTAGGTACGTTTTACTTTTTTTGAGCAAAACCCTAATTTATTTTCTAAAATAAAAGTAGACTAAGTTACTCCTTATAATATCAGCTATTTGCCAGTGAAATTCTCGTTAAAATTGTTCCAGTCGTTTCGGAGATTAACCGGAAAACACAGATAGACAAACAGACAGACAAAAATTTTAAAAATCTGTTTTTCCTATAAGTACTATCCTATCCTATAAGTAAGGTGATTCTTAAATTATTTAAATATTATATCTTTTGACGATATAATAGAGTAAAACCCTAGCGCACTATTCTGTCAATTTCCATGGATTTCTTAAATTTGACTTTGGGGCTTTAAAAAGCATGTTACAGTCTGAAAATATAAATCAAACAGAGTTAAAAAACCAAAAGACGCGATGAAGGTCAGCTTTATGTCTATACACGCGACTCATCCTCTCAAAAATTCAAAAAACTATAGCACTATAGATGCGACCTCTGTATCGATAATAATGACTATTTCAATAAGATTTTCCAAAAAATATTTAATGTACAGATTCGACTCAGTTAGAATTTTATTATATACAAATAGATTAATAATGTAACGATTAATCTAATATATTTAAACGAGCAATTCTTGTATATTTATTTATTTATTTATACCGACGATCTCGGAAACGGCTCTAACGATTTTGCTGAAATTTGGTATGTGTGGGTTTTCGGGGGCGAAAAATCGATCTAAATTAGTCTTATGTCTGGAAAAACACGTATTTACGAGTTTTCATGCGGTTTTCTTTCGATTTATTCCACGCAAAATATAGTCGATAATTTCTTACGCTTGGGCATTAGCATCGTGGGCAAGCGACCAAGGTGAAAATCAGAAGTCCGGGTTCGAATCCAGGTCGGATATAAAGTTTTTACTTTTGTTTTTTTCTTATATTTATTCAAGTTTTCAAATTTTTTTTATCTAAAAAATACGATATAACAAAAAAGAACTCCGAGCAAATGTCGACCTCCCAGGTACTATAGGAAAAGTGCTCCATTGTTTTACACTTAATTTGTATATCAAAATGGTAGTAGTTAGTAATAAAACCATTAATTCTGCGAGCCTATTCATTACATGAGAGCTTCAATCCATTTTGCTAATAAATTCCCATTCCTGTTTAAATACAATGGCTACATTACTGCGGGTAGAGGCTCGTCGATGATAGCACTAACTAAATATTGAACTATAGATCTTATTTAGGTATTTGCGATTGATTTACTTAATGGATTTCATTGATTGAATGTACGGCTGTTGATGAGATCCTGAGTTTGAATCCCGGGTGGGGTCAAAAACTAAAAACAGTTCCACGATTCCTTCTACGAAGTCAGGGAAAAGGAGACTAATAAAGTAATCGGTAGTTTAATTTTTCTTTATAGACTGCACAATTTTGCGGTTAAAATTAGAAATCTATACTAATTTTATAAAAAGGGAGTTTGTTTTAACGATAATCTCAGGTACTACTTACTAATCTGATTTGAAAAATTCTTTTTGCTAAGGCTAAAGCTATTATAGGCTACATACATCGATTAAAAAAGTACTAGACACACAATCAGCGACAAAAAATATCCTCACTGTATGAGCACTCATTCGAATTCATTAAAAAAAATATGAATAAACTACACTACATACATACGAGTTTGTACATCTGGCGACAAGGATGAAACGTGTATGTCTGCGACTGCATAATATATATATTCCATCGTGAACTTGTTTTTTTTTATCGTTTTAGTTAGCTTTTATGCAGTCGGGTTTTTTTTTATATTTATTTTTATGATATATTTATTTATTAAGTTTATCTATAAAACTGTCTTTTCTAAAAAAAAACACCATATTTGACAAAAAATTTATAACTAATTAATATAGGATTCCAATTCTATCTGCTTTCACGCAGACAATGTCGCACAGTGCCACGACGTAAATGTATGGGATACTTACATGTCGCCAATGGATGATGACCTACTGGACAAGCGAAGCGAAGGTCTTCCATGTACAGATAGGATTAAACATGATATAAACTATGAATACTTTGACGATAGGTTTGGCTCAGTTGTAGTAACCCTACTTGCTGTGACAGCGGTCGCGGATTCGAGTCCCGCCGTGGCATTAATTTGTATGATGAGCACGAATGTGTGTACTCCAGTCATGGATGTTTATATTTATAATATTTAGGTATTTAAAGTTATAAATGTGTAGTGTATCAACTGTCTGTTACCATAACACAAACCTCGTAGCTTATTATGGAACTAGATGGTGCTGTGTGTTAATGTACCAACATATTTATTTATGAAAAGGCAAGGAAAATCAAACAAAGCATTGTAAATATGGGATTATATTCTTAAGTATAAGATACAGTTGTTAACGGAATTCGGTTTAACACAATTTGTTCGACGTTAGCTTACATACAATCGTAACTTATTAATAAAATATTGGGTTCCATACATAAAATATATAGCATTATTTAAGTATATAGACTCATTTTGTGTGCATTAAAAGTTTTTGCACAAAATTACAATGTTTGTCAATTTAAACATATTTTTCAATTGGATTAAAGATAAATAAAAAAAAAATAAACATTTGTGCAAAATCCTGTACATTTAGTCTGCATTCGCTCGAATTCTACATTAAGAACACCTGCCACAGACAAATACAGGCTATAGTTTAGAATCAGAGCGGCAAATCTATATAATCTTTAATATTATCAATTAATTTTATTAATAATTCTATCAGGCGATACATTTATTACAACAATTACTCAATTATACTCTACATAAAGCAAAGCTATTAGTAAATTTCATATAGTTTCAATTAATATTTTTAATATTAAAATCATTCATTCAGTCTCCACTAGCGCCATATTTAGTCTGCCTCATCTAACGTCAAAGTGACAGCGTAAGTCACGTTTGATCAATTTCATTCATCGATAAAAAAAGTATTAGATACACAATCAGCGAACAAAAATGTCCTCACCGAATGAGCGCTCATTTGAACATTTGAACGCGCTTTTAATTTATTTATACTTATGTGAAAACAACTTTGAGCATTGCATTTAGAGTTTAATTTACATTGTAGTATATTTATTTCAACTGGAATAATTAAGTAAACACAATTGGTGACAGTTTTAAGAGAACTTTTGCATGGGATTGTGTACTTAGTACTTTTTTGATCGATGATTTTATTTGTCAAATTTTGAAATTTGCTTAGTCGAATAGAAAGCACGTGAACTTTACGTTAACTTACGTCATGTGGGAAGGTATATGTAAATTACACTACGAATCGCTACATTTACTCTTATAAATGGGGACTTAATCGATTATATATTATGTAATATTGACTGAGAGGCGAGAATTAAAATAAAACGGAGGTCTTAAAATAGGCTTATTGTTTATATATTGTATTTTTGGCGTGACGTTCAACGCATTTACATGGAGACAGTTCCTCGCCTTAAGATAGTATATATGAATGTCAAAAGAAAATATTTAATAATACAAACTGTACCGTATGTGATAACACATACGGCAAATATTACAATTTACTGTTTTTATATTTTATTGGTATTCATACCTTCGAGGATGATAAACCTACGTACGTGTAAATTGTAGCTTAATGGTTAAAGAGGTATTGCTAAATATTCAGCATCACCTAATCAATATAATATATATATATATATATATATATATATATATATATATATATATATATATATATATATATAAAGGGCCTTAGCAAATTTTTCTATAACATTTAATTGGTCTTTTACACAGTGTTAAGGCAACCTAGATTCGAAACTTGCTATTGGCGCTAAACACTATAACTATGAGTAAAAAATGACAGCAACAATATTGATGAATACAAGCCTCTTGTAATTTTTATAAAGACATTAATAATACTAAGTCCTTACTCCTTTATTATTTCCTATACAAGACGACGTCACACCAAAAGTACAGTGTCACGAATCGTTAATTCAAAGCGAACGATTGAAAAATGACAAATATTCTAACGTTATGTACCTATATATAAAAAAAATATTTGATGTTTAATTAGTAGAAGTTAAAAAGACTCTGCGATTTTCAATAACATAACCATCGATCAAAAGAGTACTAGATACACAATCAGCGACAAAAAATGTCCTCACCGAATGAGCGCTCATTTGAACATTTGAGCGTGCTTTTAAATTTTTTTTTTGTGAAAACAACTTTAGGCGTTGCGCGTTAAGATTCAATTTACATTGTAGTATATATATTTGCAATTAGAATAATTACCTAAACACAATTGGTGACAGTTTTAAGAGAACTTTCGCATGGGATTGTGTATCTAGTAGTTTTTTGAATGACGAATATAATATATAAATTTTTGTGACAAACCCCTGTAAGTCAGATAACTATAAAGCATCGTCACACTCACTAAATCCCTTAGAGAATTTACCTCAATGTAATTTTTTTTAAATCCTTAAAATTCACTCTAAAATAGCACTACAAAATTATATAAAAACGCAGATTTAAAACTTCTTTAACCAAATACTATTTGAAAAAAAAAAACTGAACATATTTTTATGCTTGTTAAAGGCCAAAAAATGTTGAACTAAAGTACATATATTATTTAATATTACAATACTTTCAAATGTCATGTACAATTAATAGCCTTTTAAAGTAATTTTCCCAATAGAAAGTGACGTCCACAAATCATTTTATAAACGCCTTCACCACATCGAAAATAAAATAGTATACAGCAAAGATATTATAACTGTGACACTTTGAAATATTTACTGTCGATACATTAGTTTATACGCACGAATAGTACTGTCAGGTCTAGAATATTCGATAGAAAAGTTTAAGTGACTTTATTATAATACATGTATTAAATAAAACTATTTTTTTTGGACTATTTCGCGGATTTATTTTGATTTTTGGTTCCCGACGTTTCGATTGCTTTATAGCAATCGTGGTCACGGGAGAGTCTCTCCCGTGACCATGATTGCTGTAATCCGCGAAATAATCCGAAAAGATAGTTTTATTTAAAATGTCAAATATCCGCGTAAACCTAAGATTGTATTATAATACATGTATATATGTATTTTATAAAAATGAATGTTAAATTATAATGTACGTATCGCATATCGAACCTACGACCTCTGTCTTAGTGAACAATTAATGTTGACACCGCACCGTATGACAGTCGTTATGTAAAATATAAGAAATTAAAGCTTTCTAGTCAAATGATACAAAAACGCACGTTGCACGTTTAAGCACGTCAATGCAATGACAAATGTCATTTCAATAGAAAAAAAAAATCAAATCTAGATTAAGTAAGTACATTAGATATAAAGGTAAAAAAATAAATAGAGCAATTACAACAACACATTCACATATTGAATTCTCCTGGCAAAATGTACTAACTAAAACACTAAAAATAAAAAAAAAAATAAAAAAAATTGACAAAATGAAAAATGAATTTTGCAATTTTTTGGCTTAACACTGTTTGCATAACTCAGTCCAATTCTGACATTGTACGGTTTTGTGACATAAAGGTTCATTTACATTGCTTATTATGGATTTTAATTGTTAACTATATTAAGTATTTTAGTTTAGAATTGCAAAATAGAATGTATTCCACATGCATTCACGGGAAAATAAAAAATTGTGCTAATAACTCGTCACAATTTTGTTTCTAGGTTTCTTCCCACGCACGTATACATAATATACTATATTACAAATTATTGTACACCGTATAATCGTTAAAATCAAAGGCCATTTTAAATAAAACTACTTTTCAACTATACTCCAGTCTCTCCCGTGACCATGATTGCTGTAAAGCAGCGGTCGGCAACCTTTCAGCAGGCAGGGGCCACAAGGTGGCAATATCTAGTAAAGGCGGGCCGCACTTGTGATATTAAAAACGAAAAAACATTTTATTTGTGTTTTATTTAAAGAAATGAGCAAAAAATAACAAAAAAAATATATAAATATATAAAACAAATATATAACTACAAACCTCAGTGTGACGTATTTGTTGTAAGAATCTTAGCTTTCATGATAGTAGTTACAATTCGTAAAATGACTCCTAAATGCTCATCTGTGAGACGAGAAGCATATTTATTTTTTCGGCAATTAAGGATTGAAAAAGTTTGTTCGCAAAAGAGTACTTATAGAAGTTTTATTTGTAAAACAGTCACGGGCCGCATGGAGGCAGCTCGCGGGCCGCATGCGGCTCGCGGGCCGCGGGTAGCCGACCGCTGCTGTAAAGCATTCGAACCGTCGGGAGCCAAAAAATAAAATAAATCCGCCAAAAAAAATCCGAAAAGATAGTTTTATTTAAAATGTCAAAATATATTCGCGTAAATCTAAGAAAGTATTATCAAATGCATTTTGATGTCTTTTTTTACAATCAACGTTCATTCAATCGTATATATATATATATATATATATATATATATATATATATATATATATATATATAAAATCACGCATTTTGAGGAGCAATTTAATATAGTTAACAATTCAAAATCAAAGCCGTTAAATCAAAGGGATTATATAAAATAATATGCCAGACACAATGTACTTTAAAAATACAACTATATTGAAACATAATTTATTCCAGGCAAAACTATAATTAATCGAAACATGAAAAAAATTTAAAGCAGCCTCTTGAAATCTCTTTTTGCGCCATCTAATTAAACCAATTTCGGTGAAATTCACTTCTATAGGAAAGTCAGTTATCACATTACTAGAAGATAATGATGCTTGATATTCGATGGGTGTCATACCGTTATGAAAATTCGTTCTTTTTAGACGAAACAGTTAACTGTATTATTTTAAAAATAACTTTAAATTTGGGTTTTAACTATTAACCGACTTCCAAAAAGGAGGAGGTTCCATATTCGTCTGTATGCATGTTTTTTTTTTCAAGTTCACAAAATGTCACTCAAATCACACTCGACAGTGTGATAAAATGAGTTCGAAAAATTGATAAATGTGAAATAAATTATCGCATACTCATATAATAGAATCATATTAATATAAAAATGAAAAATCATTCATTCCCTACTAACACCAAACGTATTCGAGACATACAATACTGAAAAAATAAACTAAACATATTAGAAGAAAAACACTCATATCATACACATAAAATCTATTTATGCATTCGAACATTATCATTAATAGTTCAGTAAAATAGAAAAAAAAAGAAAAACCTCACATTTTAAACATCAGTCGTGTTAATAAACATTATATTGTAATAGCAACGCGAATCTTCTGTTGAAAATATATTATTCTAAAGTGGACTTGATACCGATAACGTTATGATTACTTTATGGTCCAGACATGGTCCAATAAGCAAATATATTAAGTGTAATGCACCGGTATTTGACCGACATAGAAAATGTATATGATCTCATGAAAGTTTAGTAGTAAGCCTATATTGGACATACAGCAAAAAAGCGGCCAAACTCAGAAAATATCATATTTTACATAATCAATAGACAATGTGTAATTATTAATTAACTAATAATATGGCATATATTATTAGTTAATTAATAATTAATATTACAGCAAAAACTGAGTTTAGGTCAGTTTTGGCTAAGAAGTCCAAATATGAATTTTATATGTTAAATAGGACCAAACTTGGTCCAAGACCGATATTAGCTTGGGCTGAATAAATTTCGATCTAGGTTTAGACCTAGTCTAGGCCGTCTTACTTGATTTAAACAGGTGGTATGGTCCATAGTACGGCGGTTTTGTCGGCAGAAGTTGATAAGAATGAAAAGTCATCTGGGTGCCATCTCGCAGAAATGACCTTGTCTGGATGTCGCGCAACAGGGACGCTTGGTAAGGCGCAAGTTAAATCACCTGTGAAGAAATAAATTTATAGCTTAAATTAATATTCTTTATAAGAATAACAATTATATTTAGTGATATTATAAATGACGACGACACGTTTGGCTCAGTTTGTAGTGAACCTGCTTGCTGTGCCAGCGGTCGCGGGTTCGAGTCCCGCTGGGGGCATTCATTTGTGTGATGAACACGAATATTTGTACACAAGTTATGGGTGTTTATATTTAAAATATGTATGTATTTAAAGTTATATATGTGTAGTGTATCAACACTATCTGGTATCCATAACACAAGCCTCGTAGCTTACCATGGAACTAGATGATGCTGTGTGTTAATGTCTCAACATATTTATTATTTATATATCCCAACATATATATTTAAATATTATACATTAGTCTGCTCGTGTGCTCTTCTTTTACGTTGCATAAGATTGACGTGAATTTCATATTAACCACGCTGTTCTTAGATTCATTTCTAACTCACTGACGTGATATGTAATTTCGGAAATCAATTTTAAGTTACTTTTAGCTGTCATGTAGATTTAAAATTATATACCTATGTGAATGCTAATATTTTTAATACAAAATTATTATAATACACTGACGCCTAGTAAAATCAAACTTGGGGTCATTTCATTCGTTTTGACGAGCCTTATATGTTTGTTTTTTCAAAGCTTTTTACATTTATACGATTTTGAAAAGAAATGGTACTACTAAATTAACTGCCAAATAGATATGCTCTTGGGATTAAAATCTATACTAATATTATAAAACTGAAGAGTTTGTTTGTTTGTTTGGTTAATCTCAGGAACTACTAATCCGATTTGAAAAATTCTTTTTGCATTAGATAGCCCGTTAACTGAGGAAGGCCATAGACTACATGTTATCCCGGAAAAAAAATGTACTGTTCCCGAGGGATAATTTGTTTTTGTCTAGGGACGAACCAGAAGCGAAGCGAGGGCGAGTCGCTAGTATTGTATAAAGTTTTATTGTATTCCGTTACTTAATTTCATATTTTTGCTTGGTTTTTAATATGTACATTATACTGTAAGCCTCGTTTTAAGCATAGTGGGATTAATATATTACTGATATCAATTTATATTTTAATCCAATACTAATGATGATACAATGCTTTAAAACTACTCGTTGTTATTTTTGATCAGCTTATTAAATGTCGTACAGTTAAAGTGGGTTATTGTATATGTTTTTTTGACATTGTAGGGTAATTAACTGAATTAGATTCTTTAGAAATTACTTGTGCGTCTGTCTGTTACTATAATGTGCATCATTAAGTTTCATTTCAATTATGTATATTATAAACTAGCGACTCACCACTCCGCTCGGGTTCGTCCCTAGTTACGTTTTAACGTTTAGTATACATTTCTCATAGATGAGATATTTTCCCGCAGTAAAAAGTATCCTATACGTATACCCGGATCACCAGGTATCACCATACCACATCAAAATCCGTCCAGTGATTTTCTCGTCATGCTTTCCCCGTTAGACAGATAGACCAGACAAACAAAAATACCAAAGATTATAGAATCGGCATCTGTATCGATAATAATGACAATTACACATTCAGATTGGGGTCAGATAGAATTTTATTATAGACTAGCTTTTGCCCGCGACTTCGTCCGCGTGGAATAGTGACTTTGCTCGCAGAGCTATCGGGCGGCAGCCAGCGCCCTCGCTTTGCATCGGGCTGAGACCGCGTTCACCCATAGTCCGCGTAAAGTTAAATATGTATATTTTAAAACTATGATATCTCCTAAGATATTAATTGAAATCAAATGATGTCAAGGGCAATTTTGTTCAAAATTAAATACTTGTGATGAATAACGTATTTATTTGGATAAGGATTAAGATCATGTTTATAAAAACACCTTCGGAAGTAATGCATTATTTTAGAACAAATTTGATTACCATAAAAAGGGTTCTATTGAGTCAACCTTAAAAGATAGATATATGCTGTCGCGGACTTTTTTTTAGAACTTTTAAAGGGGAACAATTCCGTCATACACTATTTTTGCGTAACTTTAACTGTTTACGCAGCGCACGCAACGGTAGCTCTCAAAAGGAATCATTTTTTCCCGTTTTTGCAACATTTTTCATTTATGCTCCGCTCCTATTGGTCGTAGCTTGATGTTATATAGCCTAAAGCCTTCCTCGATAAATGGACTATCATACACAAAAAGAATTTTTCAATTCCAACCAGTAGTTCCTGAGATTAGCGCGTTCAACCAAACAAACAAACAAACAATCAAACAAACAATCAAACAAACTCTTCAGCTTTATAATATTAGTATAGATATAGATGACAATTTTTTTTATTAATTTATCATTTTATTGATTCACCAACATGATTTTGACTTTACATAGAGACATCTTAAGGTTTAGAAAGTAGTGTAGTAAATATTTACTTTAACACACACTTTTATTAGCGTATTACTTTAAGCCTACGTCCGCACAGGCAGGCGGCTTGCTTAGCGCCTAGAGCCTAGCGAGTCACCCAGCTAGTAGCTTAGTGAAACGAACGTTTTAAAATGTTCGCAACCGGCCGCACTGCGCTCTTGGCGCTTCTTGCTAAGCGACTAGCTAGGCGCCAAGCGCGCAGTGCGGCCGGTCGCGAACATTCTAAAACGTTCGTTTCACTAAGCTACTAGCTGGGTGACTCACTAGGCTCTAGGCGCTAAGCAAGCCGCCTGCCTGTGCGGTTTCAGGCTAAGAGATAGCCGAGGCATATAACACGGATGTATGGGAGGGATGTTGACAAACTTTACCTAAAGGCCTAAAGGCCTATGCACATCACGTTTTTTAAATGCGCCGACTACTTTACTCTACGTTGCTTGATGAAAAGGGCTTTACACATTTAATAAAACGTCATCATTTACGTATATTCTGCATTGATAAACTAAAAAACGCATATACTACACTTACGTTCAAATTGATACATGCGCGTAGAACGTACGTTAAAAGGTCTTCATGTGTATAGACTCTAAGAACGAACGCTCCACGCAAAACTAGGACGAGTCACTAGTTTTGAAAGTTACCTTTAATACCACTAGAATGACTGCCATTTAATAAAATATTATACGCTTAGGATATAAAATCTTGTTAATTCTTCAGGTAATAAAATGTTTACGATTGTAGGAGTAAATAACATATGTCATCTTTTACACTCTTAATAACTTTGATATGGAACAATAAGACCTTTATATATAGTTTTGGGGTTATTTTATTTAGCAACTATCCTATATGTTGACACAGATAACCGGCTATCACCATAGCAAATTTCATCAAGATTTCTCCAGTGGTTTTCTCGTCATGCGGTCACAGACAGACAGACAGACAAAAATTCTAAAAACTGTAGATTCGGCCTCTTTTTCGATAATATGATTTTCCAAAAAAATATTCAATATACAGATTCTACTCAAAACTTTATTATATGTATAGATAAGTAATACTGTATGCGTCTTAATTTTTACATTCTTTATACAAGTAAGTCAATTTCATAGTAATAAGATTTATCTGTCGTTACTTTAATAAATTACATACTTTTAACACTTTTTTGTTCAAACGGCGGAGGTGATATTATTGTCAATATTAAGCTATCCAATTTAATTTCGGCTGTAAGCCTTAGTGCGAGTCGACAAATACCTGGAGCAGACACGCTTTTTAAGTACTAGGTATACATAATACATTTTACATATTCATCATTTTATTTTGCCTGTTTCATTTGATTCGTCTTAAAAAGAAAAATAAATTACAAAAACGTAAAAGCCGACGGCGTAAAAAAAGCTTTAAAAAGATGGAAAAAAGTCGACGTAGGAATATAGTATTATTCAGTCGGAGACATACACATAGCAAGACTAGCAGCAAGTATTATTCACAATTTCGTTGCAATCTGCTAAAAAGCTACAAATATGAATTAGAATTGTGAGACGGTGCGAGTCTCCTTTACACGTTATGTCCAAACTCTCGTTGCCTCGAACGTGTAGAGCTGCCTTAAGCCGACTGGCTTACCGTGGAGGCTTTAAAAGTAAACTAAATTATAATATCTTGACAGTTTTATATTGTATTAGCGACTCACCCTCGCTCAGCTCGGGTTCATCCTTTCGTACGTTTTAACGGGTATAGATTTCACAGAGATGAGATATTTTCCCGCAGTAAAAAGTATCCTATATGTTGACCCGGATAACTAGTTATCATCATATCAAATTGTATCAAAATCTTTCCAGTGGTTTTCTCGTGATGCATTCCCAGATAAACAAACAGACAAAAATTCTAAAAACTATAGATTCGGCCCCTGTATCGATAATAATGAATATTTCAATAAGAATTTCCAAAAAAATATTTAATGTACAGATTAGACTCAGTTACAATTTTATTATAACTAAGGATAGATATTTAGATTTGAATTGTGCAAGTTATTATGTAGACCTAATCTGAATAAAAGCCAAATAAACTTTAATAGTCTTATTCGTCTACGACGTTTTATTTTATCTGTGTTTCGTTTAAATTTTACTCTACGAAAAAGCGAGAAAGATTTTGTATTTATAAATTACATTTGTTTAACTTTAATTTCAAATAACGTCACTAAAAACTGTTTAAAAAAGAAAATATGTTTTAAGTAGCTATCGTTAGTAAATATATCATATATTTCTGTTCATATAAAAAAAATCCTATAGAAAAAATCACTTTAATTTTTTTTTCCCACTCATGATTCGGACTATGAAACACACACACACATATATATATATATATATATATATATATATATATATATATATATATATATATATATATGTATATATGTATATATATATATATATATGTAAAAACAACCAGCCGTTACCCAGCGATGCGTTAACGAACAAACGGCATTTCATTTATAAAGATAATTGACTAAAATTCAAGATTAAACCCAAGTTACACCTAATGAAATATTTCTAGACAAATACAAAGCAATAAAAAAAAAAACGTGCAATGTTTCAACATGTAGGCCTTAATAACAAAACGACAAGTATAAAGTGTCCCCCAAAATGGCGTACAAATAAAAACTGAAGCGGCCGTCAAGACACAGCGCTTATCTTAACCGGCCAGTCATGTCACGTAACGTTTGTTTTGTGTATTGTTACAGCGGGATTACTCTGCCAATCTGTCTCTTGTTTATGACACGACAAAATTATGACATTAGTAAGGATTATATGGATACTAGCCGACTTAACCTTGCTTCGCTCGGGTTCTTCCCTAGGTAAGTTTTAATAGTTATCATGGAATAGGTAGACTATATATATATATATATATATATATATATATATATATATATATATATATATATTTGTGTGCCTCGCATACATCTTAAAATATCTAGTCGTTTAGTAAAAAAATATAAAATATGTATACAGATAAATAAAATTGAAGCGTCTGTTTGTAATGTCAAAATAACAGCTTTTTACTAAATGCATATTAAATTATATACGGTACTTATAAGAAAAAAAACAATTTTAAATTTTTTTGTCTGTCTGTCTGTTCCGGCTAATCTCCGAAACGGCTGGACTGATTTTGACGGGACTTTCACTGACAGATTGTTGATGTTATAAGGAGTAACTTAGGCTACTTTTATTTTAGAAAAAGAATTAGTGTTCCGCTCAAAAAAATTGAAACGTAACTAGGGACGCACCCGAGCGGAGCGAGTGTAAGTCGCTAGTTTATTATAAAACTACGAGGAAATTCTAACAGATATAGCAACACTGATCATTTAAAGGATTTTTATTGACACAAGACAAAACTTATACGTTGCAATATATCAAACGTTAAATCATAAAAGTAATTAATCAACATCAATACAAAGGACGCGCGGTAGAAACCCATCAAATTAATTTTCACGAAACGAATTGAGCTCGTGATGTTTTAAATTTTTAATACAATATGTGTACATTGTACATATGTATGTATACATATGTACCTACGTGTAACGAACATGTCATGTTACGTGCAATAAATGTGAAAGGGAAGACGTAAGAGAGAGAAGTAATATTTGCACTTAACACTATTATTATTGTCAACACGTTTTGCTCAGTTTGTAGTGACTCTACTTGCTGCGCCAGTGGTCGCGGGTTCTAGTCTCGCTGGGGGTTTTTCATTTGTGTGATAAGAACGAATGTTATGGGTGTAATATGTATGTATTTAAAGTTTTATATGTGTAGTGTATCAACTATCTGGTATCCAAAACACAAGCCTCGTAGCTTACCATGAAACTAGATGGTGCTGTGTGTTAATGTCTCAACATATTTATTTATTACTTATTTATTATTAAACAATAGATAGTTTTTATAAATGCGAAAGTGTGTCTTTATGTATGTGTTTGTCAGTATGTTTGTTGCTCCTTTTCACTAAAACATCTGGACGGAATTGGATGAAATTTTGTATGTATGTATTCAACCTTTTTTACTTATTTTGGGCCTCCCTTCAATACGAGGGGGATCAGACCATAGTCCACCACACTGGCCAAGTGCGGGTTGGCGGACTAGAGAGAGTAGGTTACTGTTAAACAAAACAAAATACCATGGAACGCAACCGAGCCAAGCGAGGGTAAATCGCGAATGTACGTACACAAAAACGGGTTGCGAAGCCAAAATTAAAATAATTAAGCTAAGTTACACGAGAATCGAACCCGTAGGCATTAGCTTATATATTATGTGCTTAATTTTTAGTATTTAAAAGGAGAAATTGGATTCCAACGAAGGATAAATGATGTAGTGTATTTAATATTGATTCCACTTATAGACTACTAGCAACTCATTCTCACTCCGCTTGGGTTTGTCCCTAGTTACGTTTTAACGTTTAGTATACATTTCTCATAGATGAGATATTTTCTCGCAGTAAAAAGTATCCTATATATTGGACCCGGATTACCACCTATCATCATATCAAATTTCATCAAAATCTACCCAGTAGTTATCTCGTGATGCGGTGATAGACAGACAGACAGACATACAAAAAATCTAAAAACTGTAGATTCGGCCTCTGTATCGATAATAATGACTATTTCAATAAGATTTTCCAAAAAAATATTTAATGTACTGATTCGACTCAGTTAGATTTTTTTTATATGTATAGAAATATTTATTCTGCGGTAATGGATATCTAAAACGAAAATAGAAAAATTCTAAAACAGTGTTCCATTTCCTAATAAATGTAAATCATTTATGTAACAAAGACTAAGAATAACTTCAAATATGGGTAAGCCTTATCTCTGCGGTACAGACAGCGACAGCGCCGTGTTAGTTTTGTGCGAGTTTATTACACTATGTATATTAGTCCGTCAATCATGGTCACCCTAATTTATGGCGAGATAATGGAGCGTGGTTCAATTAATCACCTCATTGTTGCAGTATAGGTATTCACGAGTATAATGCATTTAGTATGAGGAGAGAAAAATTATATATATATAATTAATAAAGCTGAAGAGTTTGTTTGATTGTTTGTTTGTTTGTTTGGTTGAACGCGCTAATCTCAGGAACTACTGGATGGAATTGAAAAATTCTTTTTGTTTTGGATAGTCCATTTATCGAGGAAGGCTTTAGGCTATATATCATCCCGGAAAAATATACGGTTCCCGTGTTTTTGTCTAGAGACGAACCCGAAGCGAAGCGAGGGTGAGTCGCTAGTATATATATATATATATATATATATATATATATATATATATATATATATATACTGCCTCGGTGGTGTAGTGGCTAGCATGTACGGCTGCACATCCTGAGGTCCTGGGTTCGAGTCCCGGGTCGGGCCAAGTTTAGTTATTGAGTCTTTCTGTATAGTAAGCCTCAGTAACAGCCCGGAGTTAGGAAGTTGGCGGTGTTTCACCCCCGTGCCTCGGAGAGCACGTAAAGCCGTCGGTCCTGCGCCTTAACTCTCACCGGTCGTGTCGAGTAGTCGTCCCACCGGAGTATGAGAGTGACAGGAATAGAGAGTGCACTTGTGTCTGCGCGTACACTTGTGCACTATAATATCTCCTGCGCAGTTGGCTAGTCTCATTGGCCGGAATCGGTCAGGAGGACATTATTATATATATATATATATATATATATATATATATATATATATATATATATATATATTTGGGTCCCATATCTTTTAAAACAAGTCAAGTTATGATTATTATTAATGACTAGCGACTCATCCTCGCTTCGTTCGGGTTCGTCCCTAGGTTGTTTCTCAAAACAAAATTAATAAATTAATTTGGTTTTAAATTTTTTTCGTGGGACCCAATTTTTTTTTTCTAAAATAAAAGTAGCCTAAGTTACTCCTTATTACATCAGCTGTCTGTCAGTGAAAGTCCCGTCAAAATCAGTCTAACCATTTCAGAGATTAGCCGGAACAAACAGACGGACAAACAAAAATTGTAAAAAATGTTGTTTTGGTATATGTACCGTGTATACATCCATATGCATTTAGTAAAAAGCGTTTATTTTAATATTACAAACAGACACTCCAATTTTATTTATCTGTATAGATTAGATGTTTTGCCGACGCATCGACTTCTTTGTTTTTGACGTCTCAAGAGTCATACTTATCATAGACCCACAAAATTGTAGATTTACCAGGTAGGTACTTTCATATGCATTTAGTATAAAGCTGTTATTTTGACATTACAAACAGACACTTCAATTTTATTTATTTATATATAAAAAAGGGAACTACAAAAGCGAACCCACCTTGCAGATCAGTGAGCACGACGCGTCCATCATATCCAGCAGTGAGGAGGTAGTAGGCTCCGGGAGAGAACCGTACACTTCGCACGTCGCTTGAGTGTGGGGTGAAGCGTTGCAACGCCCTAGATCCACGCACGTCGTGTAACGCACAAGAACCGTCATCGTGGCCACATACTAGCAGACGCCCCGATGGATCTACTGCTAGGGAAGCCACTGCTGAGCCCTAGAGGATAATAGTTGTATATAAATTTCTACACTGTGGCAAATGTGGGAATATGCATGTGATATAAATAAATTATAAAGGTGAAATATATTTTTTTATAATCTGTATTTCTTTTAAATTAAGCCTATATCAATATTTTTATTGTGATTTCTTTTTGATTAAGAAAATAATTATTAAAAAGTGCTAATATAGGTGGAAAATTCAAAGTAGTTGAAACGCACGCCATTGGTCAGGCTAAATATGACGTCAAAGTATTATCATAAGAGAGCGATTAGCGATTTTGTCGCTACAAACTAAAGTCGTCATATTTCATTGTATGATACTTTGACGTCACACCAAGCGTTTAAAGTATACGTATCGGTATGATATTTTTTTTTATACTAAATTTTAGTTTTTTTGAAATTGGATTATTTCACAATTATATACCGTGATGTATGAATTTTTGTTTTTCCTTCACGCTCAAACGTCTGTACGGAATAAATTTAATGTACAGATAAAATTAGAGCTTGAGTAACACGAAAGCTCTCACTCAGTTCTTAAGAATATTACATGATTTTTTTTTAAATTAAAGTAATCGTTTCAGAGATTAGCGTATTGAAATGAACAATAACTAAGTCATTCAAAGAAAACTAATGAGATACACATATATAAATATATTTATTCTCATATTATATAAAATATTGAAAAAAGAAACATATAATAACTCAAAAGAAAAGTTAAAAACTTAAAATAGACTTATACAGCTATCGTAAATAACAGAGCCGAGCACAAAGATTCCATTAAAATTTCACATTTATGGCAATACATTCAATAAATGATGGTTAAGAGTTATGTGATTGATTTATATCAGAATTCTCATTTGAAGAACAGCAATAAAGATTTCCGCTGACGAGCTAACATTGAAAGTTTTTTTTACGACTCCTCCAATATCAGAGGTAGCTTGAAAAATAAAACTTGCTATTCCAAACACGAGTCTGATGGCTATATTATATGTCTATAAATGACTCAATTCAAGCAAAATAAAAAAAAACATAATTAAATGAAAATATCTTATGTAATACAATTTTATCTATACATTGAATAATAACATTTTGAGTCGAATCTGTACACTAAAGATTTTTTTTGGAAAATTCTTACTTTAATAATCATTATTATTGATAAAGAGGCTGAATCTATTGTTATTAGAATTTATGTTTGTCTGTCTGTCTGAGAAGGCATCACGAAAAAACCACTGGACAGATTTTGATGAAATTTTGTAAGATGATAGCTGGTTATCCGGATCAACATATAGAATACTTTTTACTGTGGGAAAATATCTCATCTCTGAGAAATCTATGCTAACCATTACTAATATTATTCAAAGACTATCTTAACGCCAAGAACGGAACACAAATCGCCATTATCACAAAATACATTTAATGTGTTTTGTTTTAAGTAAATAACCCAAAATTACCTTTTAAAATCACTCTTGCTTTACTCAATCCATGTGAACTTATTATTAAAAGGAATCTAAACTAAAATATTTCTTTACGAAATCTAACACCTTAAATTTTAATTAAAAAATTTCAACACATACTTGAAAATATTTGCGAGAACAAAATGAAAAATCATTAGACTTTACACTAAAATTATAAATACGAAAAATGACTAGTCAAGAGAGCGAGTGCATGTATTTGTTCCTTAATCAAGACATAATAGCCCAAAAAAATTAGTGAAATTAGGAATGAATATAGGTTATATTGACGCGTAGGCTAATTTTCATATAGGCACCTACATCATGAGCAGAGTCGTGGGAAAAACTTAGTATAATAATTAGTACTAGGCAATATAATATAAAAATAAAACTGTACCTTGCTAGCATGTCCTGTAGGTGGAGAGATGACGTTAACACAGCCTCCCGTACGGAGATCCCAAAAGCGTACAGTCTTATCCTGACTGCCGGAGACGAACATCGCACCGCCCCAGTTATATAGCGATAGAACATGACCAGAATGCCCGCTCAGTGCCTGATAGAAAGAGATAAAATCGAAATATTACTAACTAGCGACTTTGGTCTTCACTACATCTGATGATATTTAGGTTGAAAACCTTTATTATGGACAATACATATTTATTGTATAACATGTCACAGACAAATGTAACATGGTATGGAAATCCATACTAATATTATAAATATGTGAAAGTGTGTTTGTTTGTTTGTTCGTCCTTCTTTCACGTCGAAACAGAGTGACGCATTGGCGTGATTTTTTGTGTGGAGATAGTTGAAAGGGCTGGAGAGTAACATAGACTACTTTTTACCGCGGGAGATTATCTCATTCCCACGGGATAACACATTATAACACAACCAAAAAAAATATTTATGATCAGAATTATGTACTTGAAACTTGATATTATGATCTTCAATACAATTAAATAAATACGTGTTTCACCATTTTTCTGAATTCATCCCATAAGGGGGTAAAATAGGGGATGAGTTTTAACGCGAGCGACGCCGCGGGTTCGGCTAGTAAATAATAAAGAAAAAATTAATAGAAAAGAGTATACAGCCTACAGTCCTATAAAAATATAGATATCTAATATTGATACGGTCTTTATAATATGTTGTTATTTAACTAATTAGGTAACAATTTATGAGAAAATTGTCGGATAGATGCTTCCATATACAGGTACTGAACAAATTAACCGACTTGGTTTTACATCAGATCTCACATCTTTTCGCGGTAGAAGAACTGCCTTTCGAGACTTGCATTTTTTTTACATGTTATGTTTTTGATGGGATTTAAAATATACCAACATAAGAGTGAATGTTATGTTAGTATTCAAAACACTTGACAATATCACGTGCCAAATTCATAAAGCTTGTATCGCACGGGAATCCTTTCGTATTCCCTGGATAGAAACAAGCGTATGTCAGTCACTGTTCAACCGAATCCTCTACACGTACACTTAACAGACCAAAAAAAATTTCGCTTAGGCTTTGATATCGTGAAGCAAATCATTATATAATTAAAACATACTGTAGTTGCATTTAAATCGTAGACAGGCAGATCGATTTATATAAATCTAAATAAAGATGTATATGTTACAGTCAAAACTATTTTTTAGTCAAAACTTCTTTTGACTAAAGAGCTTGGTCAAAAGTAATTTTGACTGCAGGCTTTGATCAATAGCAGTTTTGACTGGCAAATCGGTGAAAACTCTTAAAAAGTTAAGGAGGTAAGAAGGTTGAAGGTTACTCGGAAGAACCCTTTCTTTCTTTCTAGGGTAGGTTAGAACAGTGACCCCAGCGCACGAGCCGAGCGAGCGAAGCGAGCGTGCTGCGGTAAGGCCTGCAGTCAAAACTACTTTTGACTGTTTTTGTCAGTCAAAAGTAGTTTTGACCACGAAAGAGTTCTGACTGTAACATATATAAAAAATGTTTTTAAAATTTTCTTGCACCTTTGCGTCTGTTACTCATGAATCTATTGTTGAAAATACGTATGTACAATGTACCTACATATATTATTACACACATTGACATATGGGATACGAAAAATAATACATTATTCAAAATATAAGTTAATCAATACAAAGGTTATTTATTTGAACAAGGAGTATGCCCGATGGAATTTCCCAGAGGCAATATAAACAAAAGCTTCAAGTACCAATTTCCATATTTCTGACTTCTAAAATGATGAATTTCTGTACAAAATTTTTATACCCCATTATACCCTTTTAGGGGATAAATTTTCAAAATCTTTTCTTAGTAGTTCACTTTTATTATTATATATAGAACTCATGTACAAAATTTTAGGCGTTATCGAACAGTCTGTCATTCTTAGTTTAACGTAGTAGTACCTGTGCGACTGAGCTCCTTTTGGCGTTTTTCGGTACAGATATAAAAATTACGTTCTTTTTTGAAAAGACACCTATAAATAAATAAATAAATATGTTGGGACATTAACACACAGCGCCATCTAGTTCCACGGTAAGCTACGAGGCTTGTGTTATGAATACCAGATACTTTATAAACTACACATATATAACACATATACATACCTACATATTATAAATATAAACACTCATAACAGGAATACAAACATTCGTGTCCATCACACAAATGAATGCCCCCAGCAGGACTCGAACCCGCGACCGCTGGCACAGCAAATAGGGTGATGACACGTTTGGCTCAGTTTGTGGTGACAAACTGAGCCAAACGTGTCATCAAAATATAGATAAAAAAAGCAAAATCTTATCTAGATACAAAATTAGATACAAATCGTTAGGAGTGTGTGCGAGATACACGAAATAAATTTATAAAATAAATTTATATACACGCTAGCGATTCGCTCTCACTTCGCTGGGATTTGTTCCTAGGTTGATTCCCCATACAAACTTTCATCCCCATTTTCACCCCCTTAAGGGGTGATTTCCGGGATAATAACTATCCCATGTTCCTCCCAGGGTCTCAAACTATTTTCTTACCAAATTTCATCCAAATCGGTTCAGTAGTTTCGGAGCCTATTCAATACAAACAAACAAACAAAAAATCAAATCTTTCCCCTTTATAATATTAGTATAGATACTCGTATGCAAGAATTGCTCGTTAAACAAAAACTATGATTTACATTTTACACAATAACAAACTAAAACCTAACACTACACGATTGTGATCCAAAGACAAAAAATAAAACAACGTTCTAATATTTCATTTAACAACTCGACTAACAAGTTGGAGTATCATCGCATTAGCCATATCTGATTTCGGTAACAAAATCTCCTTAGGGCAAATTCTAATTTATAGCCGACCGACTTTAAAAAGACAACTTTTTTAATTGGATTTAATAATCCTTGCAAAAATTATTATTGCGAATCTTATTTTGTCTGTTTATCCGCACTTACGCATCTTCCGTCCAAACCAGTTACGTCTTTACTATAAGGGCACACGGGGACCGAAAGGATAACATTTTTGTTTACATGGAAAAGAGAGAAGCTTAATGGTTAAGTCTATAAACACTACACTGCACTGTATTATATAGACTGCACAATATTGTTTCTTCGTCTACTTAATCCCATCTTTTGTTCAATTCTCTACGTCGTTTTTTTTTTTGCAATGCACTTAATTTTTTTTATCATTAAATTTTTTTTACCTTCTAAAAGGACCCTAAATGTTTGTGTGCCTTAGACAGCACGGCACACAATACAATGAATGGACAAGACTCTTTGCATATATGTACGTATGTATGTATGTAGATAATATATTCTTTATACAAAATAGACCCCAAAACAATAGTTATTAAAATTTTTATCTGTTTGTCTGTATGTCTGTTTGTGTGTTCGCGTTTCACGCAAAAAGTACTGGAGCGATTTTGACTAAACTTTGTGTAGTGAAATCTTATTACTCGGATCAACATTTAGGATATGTTTTACTACAGGAAAATCTTTAATTCCTACGAAAAAACGCAATAATTGGTTCTATCGAGTCGTCCTTAGAAATTTATATGTTTAACGCTGGCTTAACCTTAAGAGATACATCAAAACAATATACTAGAAAATTGTAGGTCTTTATAAGGCTTAAAGAGAAATCTGCAATAGCATAAGTCTTTATCCTAAAGAACACTACAAGGCCTAAATAACCCTATAAAAATAGCTACCCATAAAATATTAAAATAAAAATCTTACTTGATATAAGCAAGTAAAAAGAATATTATGTTATATTTTTGTTTGAATTTGATGTTATTAAATATATAATTAGAAGAAATGTACCAGTTCAAATCATTTTCACGTTTCCGGAATACTTTTCCGTTGTTTCCCTTTCCATCATAATGTAAGATAATTTGTTGTTTATTATTATTGTATTGTGTATAAAAATAACAAAAACCTCCCTTTATATATGTAATACATACTATGTATACAGGATAATATCTCTACCTAGCGACTCACCCTCGTTTCGCTCGTGAAGCTTCAATACATTAGTGAAAACCCAAATCGGTTAAGCCGATTCTGAGATTAAAGCGCACAAACGCACATTTTATATATTTATTACACAAAACTTGGATTTAATTTTTAATATTTTAATTTAAATTATAGATTTCATTATATTATTATGGTATATTGAGTAGTGTTAAAGGCATCATTTTTACTTAAACTGCATCTTTCTGAAATTTGGCTTGGACTAGGAAAGAAATATAAAATAATATATATACATAATTAACAAAACCACTTCTTTTTAAGCTATTTTGGTCGCAATATTCACTTCTGCATCCGTTTACAGCTAACTTCAACAGTCAAAATAAGAATACTCTAGGCTAAAATTATTTTCCACACGGATTGTTCACATCAAAACCCTACTTTCTTACCTGGAAAGTTTTTCCTGTAGCGCAATCAGTGACGTATATTTTGCAATCACCTGCACCCCCACTCACGAGGAGGCTTGTCTTGTTTGACGTATCTTCTATGAAGCAAACATCACGCACGGTACCATCGTGCATTGTGAGTTCCACCTGTTACATGACAAAATAAGAATAAATTAAAATCATTTATTTTATTTATTACAATAATTAAATATTGTTAAGCAAACGTTATAATCGTAAGTGTTGGTATAAGTAAGTACTAAGTCAATATCGTATTGTAGACATATGTATGTGAATACTCACAGATCATATAATACTATATATTATAAGGATCTTAATATATTCATATCAAAACCTATTAATTTATTGACGACACGTTTAGCTCAGTTTGTAGTGATCCTACTTGCTGTGTCAGCGGTCGCGGGTTCGAATCCCGCTGGGGGCACACATATGTGTGGTGAATACGAATGATTGTACTCCAGTCATGGGTGTTTATATTTATAATATGTATGTATTTAAAGTTACATATGTGTAGTGTATCAACTATCTGCTTTCCATAACACAAACCTCGTAGCTTACCATGGAACTAGATTGTGCTGTGTGTTAATGTCCTAACATATTTATTTATTTATTATTTATTTGCAGTAGAGAAAAATGTATTTATAAAGAGGCAAAGACAAAACAGTTTAGCACCTTTTTCTCTTTCTTTTTGTTTAGTAACTATTGTCGAGGTTTAGTGTTATCAATAAAATGGTAGCACACTAGGAAAATGAAATATATTTCAATATAAGGACGAATTAAATAATATAATATTCAAGAAAGCGATAACGTGAGCCGTTTTCGTGAAAAATTGAATTACGTCACAAACTGAATATGTGTGCGTATATTTTTCATTTGATCCGTTAATACGATGAATTACATTGGGAAAATGATATCGAATTTCAATTTTATAATTTATTACCACGTAGCGATTCGTATTTCAATCGACGTATTAAGACCGACGCGAACCTTGACAGCTTACTAATTGGCTTAAAATTATTTCATTGAAACTCAACAGATTTTTTTAAAGATATTTTCATTAAAAAATATCTTTTAAAAAAATATCTTAATAAAGATAGTCATTTAAAAAAAAATGCAAGAACAAATAAATTGAAATGCAAACTAAGAAAAAAGAAAATTTGAGACGCGACGAATGAGATTTATGAACCGACCGGTAATAAAATAGATGGGAAACTTTTATGCCGAATTGTATTAAAAAAATGATTGCAAAGTTCAAATACATAGAGTGACTTAATTAGATTCCTTGAAGGGATTCGTCACAATTTAATTTTCCTTCTGTAGTGATTCCACTGTAATATTATGTTGAGTAAATTGGATCACAAGTGACGATTGAACTTGCTTCATATTTTAATTGCTTCTTCATCACCATAGTGCAGGACTGTTCTTTGAAATATATATTAGTTTAACGAGCTAACTGATGTAGACAATGTGTGACAATACTACAGTTAAAAATATAGCAAATACATATCCAACTAATATTATAAATGTGAAAGTGTGTTTTTTTGTCCTTCTTTCACGTCAAACAGAGTGACAGATTTGTGTGATTTTTTGCCTGGAGGTAGTTGGTCTGGAGAGTGATATAAAATGTAGGCTACTTTTTACTGCGGGGGATTATCTCATATCCACGGAAAAACACGTTATAATACAACCCACAATAACTCGTCATACCTATATACATATATATGTGTATATATATATATATATATATATATATACTAAGTACTCTATAAGTATATTTGATCTCATAATCACATGGAGCCTTGTAGTTATTTACGTACGAGATATTATAGTGTGTATGTGAATGCTTTATTTCTTTCACTTTCATAGTTGGTGAGAGGGCATCCTGTCATTACGGGGAAGAGATTACCAATCAATTATTACTTAATGCATTAGACCAAAAGGTACCTAAGCTACTAGACTAAAAGGTAAGGGATGTAATATCTATTTAAAATCTAACTTCTGGATACAAAATCTGAATAACTATTTCTGACCCCACCTGGAATTTGTACAGTGGACTGTAAAACCTGTTATGACCAGAAATAAAGTATATATTTATTTATAGGGCTCAAACAAAATGTCATAACTAGCAATATTTTTCTAATAAAAAGGGCCTGATTTTTGTATATAATATGTTGGGACATTACCACACAGCAGTATCTAGTTCCATGGTAAGTTACAAGGCTTGTATTATGGATACCAGATAGTTGATACACTATACACATATAACTTTAAATACATACATAATATTATAAATATAAACACCTATGACTGAAGTAGAAACATTCGTGCTCATCACACATAAATTTCCCCAGCGGGACTCAAACCCGCGACCGCTGGCACAGCAAGTAGAGTCACTACAAACTGAGCCAAACATGTCGCCAATATAATATTGATCTGATAAATTAAAATTTTTCAGTGACATTGTCTTTGCACAATCTAGTAGAATTTTACCGCAGAAATCCTAATAAATTTTACCACATTTCCACTTATCTAACGGACAATACAAAAATATTTTCCAAGCGAATACAACTATGTACTAAAAAAAAACCTAACCCACGCATTTACATGGAGACAGTTCCTCGCCTCAAGATAGTATATATGAATTTCAAAAGAAAATATTTAATAATACAAACTGTACCGTATATGGTAACACATACGGCACATTTTACAATTTACTGTTTTTATATTTTATTGATATTCATACCTTCGAGGGTGATAAACCTACGTACGTGCAAATTGTAGCTTAATGGTTAAAGAGGCATTGCTAAATATTCAGCATCGCCTAATCAATGTAATATTATATATAATAGTAATATAAAATGTCCACCAGACAATAGAAATTTCGGCTCTGCGTGCACACAATAAAAAGTGCATGGAAACGATATCAGGCAATTACATTGATTACTAGCGATTCACCCTCGCTCCGCTCGAGTCCCTAGGGACGAACCCGAGGGTGGACCACCCTTATCACTTAAGGGTATAAAAAATAGTTTAAGTCCAACTCTCAGACATACTGAATATACACACAAAATTTCATACGAATCGGTCAAGACGTTTAGGAGGAGTTTTGTTACAAACACTGTGACACGAGAATTTTATACATTAGAAGAAGATTGATAGTGTAAAAGGAATTTCATTTTAAAAAAGTGAGGATTTTTAAAATAAAATAGAGTTCATTTTCATAAATATACTAGCAGCTCACCCTCACGTCGCTCGGGTTCGTCGCTAGGTACGTTTTACATAGATATTTAAAATAGATATTTGCCAGCATTAGCCATATTTTTAATATATATATATATATATATATATATATATATATATATATATATATATATATATATATATATATATATATATATATACATATATCTGATGTTTTAATACTTATTATCCCATTCCGGACTAAGAGGAATCCAAAAAATCAAATATAAAAATTGATCCAGCCGTTCTTGAGTTATAAATGGTGCAACTAACACGACTTTGTTTTATATATATAGAGAGAGTTTTTTTTACATTAACTATAATATGTAGGTATATATTTTTATTATTTGTTGAATCATATACAATCAGTACATCATCCAGGAACTGAACAGAAGAAAAATATTTCTGTAATGCCTGACGCTACCGAGATACCAAACAACTAATAATTTTTTATAATACTTTCTTAGATTTACTCGAATATTTGACACATATAATAAAATTCTATCTGATTCGAATCTGTACATTAAATATTTTTTGGAAAATCTTATTGAAATAGTCATTATTATTGATACAGTGGCCGAATCTATAGTTTTTAGTCTCTGTCTGTCTGCCTAGTAACGTCATGAGTACCTACGCAACAGATCAGATTTTGATGAAATTAGATATGATGATACCTGGTTTTCTGGGACAACATATAGGATAGTTTTTACTACGGAAAAATATCTCATTTCTGAGAAATCTATACGTAACGTTAAAACGTAACTAGGGATGAACCTGAGTGGAGCGACGGTGTGTCGCTAGTTTTAAATAAATCTATATTTTCAGATTTTTCGCGGATTTATTTAGATTTTTGGTTCCCGACGTTTCGAATGCTTTACAGCAACCATGGTCACCATGGGATTTAGAATACCAAAAACCGTTATTAATTGTGTATCTGTTATAACGCAAAGACGCAAAATGACAAACAAATGCGACTATGTATTTATATCACTTAATATCTTTAACATTCATTCACAAAAATCTATTTCTTTACGTCGTTTCATGTAAAACTTTTTACTTTTTGTAAAAATGTTTCCATCTTCTTTTGAATAAACGAATACCGCGAACATTAAACATAAACTAAGATACTGTTTATTTTAACAAGCAAAACTGAGCGTTTAATGTCCAACAAAGGGCATTGCCCTTTAATTTGATGCAGACAGCTATTGACACTGACAATAATTTTATATATCACTTTAATTCAAACTGAAAATTTGCCATCAGTGTATTAATTCGTTTGAACACCTATGCATATAATAAATTAAATATACATTTTTAAATCTTATTGAAAGTCATTATTATCGATACAGAGGCTGAATCTACAGTTTTTAGAATTTTCGTCTGTCTGGTAACGCATCATGAGAAAACCTCTGGACAGGTTTGGATGAAATTTGGTATGATGATAGCTATTTATCCGGATCAACATATACGATATTTTTACTGCGGGAAAATATCTCATTTCTATATAACCACTAGTGACTCACCCTCGCTCCGCTAGAGTTCGTCCCTACTTACGTTTTAACGTTTAATATATGTAGATTACTCAGGGATGAGATATTTTCCCGCAGTAAAAAGTATCTTATATGTTGACCCGAATAACGAGCTATCACCATTTCAAATTTCATCAAAATCCCTCCAGTGGCTTTTCTGTGATGCGGTAACAGACAGACAGATAGATAGACAGAGAAAAAATCTAAAACCTATAGATTCAGCCTCTGTATCGACAATAATGTTTATTTCAATAAGATTTTCCAAAAAATATTTAATGTACAGATTCGACTCAGTTAGAATTAGATTATATGTATACATGTTGAAAACCTTAGCTGACCTCTCGATCTTCACGAACAAACAATTCATCGTACTAAACGGCGATCAATTTTACAAGATGATAATCTTAAGAAAGAGATAATCTGATGTCGACATTATTAATAGGGGTCAATCGAGGTCCTTTTTCATGTCGTTGGGTATAATATTGGATTGATTATTTCTAAGTTATTGGTTTCATATTTACGAAATCAAAGTTTAAATTTTAACAAACTTTAAAGTAAAATTAAATAATAAATCTAAAGTTCACCGTTACTCTTGTTCAAAGAAAGATCACGTTGATTCAAAGAGGGATCGGTGTCTTAAACATTTCTTTTTCCATCCACTTTAAATTTATCTTAGTCTGATTTATGTTTTCTTTTGATTACGCTTTTAATATTTGTATAAAAGGTTTAACCTATACTAATATTATAAAGCTGATGAGTTTGTTTGTTTATTTGTTTGGTTGAACGCGCTAATCTCAGAAACTACTAACCCGATTTGAAAAACTCTTTTTGCATTAGATAGCCCGTTAACTGAGGAAGGCTATAGGTTATATTTTATCCCGGAAAAATGTAAGATTCCCGTGGGATACATTCGTTTTTGTCTAGGGACGAACCCGGAGCAAAGCGAGGGTGAATTGCTAGTGATTATATATTATTAACTTCGTATTATTAGTTTCAAAACAACACTTAAAACTTTATACTCCTTACGATGTTAGATATAGAAAATATATTTATTTTATTAAAACTTTTTACAGACGACGGCAATCATAACTCAATCATTCGTATTTCTTTTTAGACTAACAAAGTTAAATATCAAAATAACTCTTAGGGTGGAGCAAATAATTTTTTTTCGTAGCTTGGGGGTAGAATAGCTTATAAAAAAAGCAAAATTTTTGAAAACAAAAAAAAATACTCAACATTTTGAGGTGGCCCACTGATTTTTAAAATAATTAATTTAAATTTTTGGTTTGAGTGGAAATTTTTTTTCGACTGATCTTTCATCTTCTCTTTGAAAACATTCAAGAATTGACAAATATAGTCATTTTATACCCAACTTTCACTGTAATTATTTTACTGTAGTTATTAAAATTTTAAAGTTGAAAAAATAACATGTTATTTTTTTTATTACAGTTAGTACAAATCTCAAAATGTTGAGTACCAAACTTTTTTTTCTTTTCAAAAATTTTGTTTTTTTTTATACGCTACAAATTTTACTACCAAGCTAAGAAAAAAATATTTTTTTTGTTCGACCCTAATAACTATTGATATTATTGATTTAAACCTAAATAAAATATTAACTAAATGCATCACTTGTAATGTATGTATGTATGTATCTATTATTAGCGCTGACGTGTTAGATGTAAGAATATTCTGCGAATAATTAGTGTTATATTACATACGTGGTACTTAGATAAAAACAATATCAAATTCTTGAAACGTGTCATCATTCTAATCAATATATATGTTGTCACCATATTATTAGTAGTTCATTACTAACTACGAATAAAGCCTTTTATATTTTATAAGATAAAAATTAACTTAAAAATTTGAAGATTTTAACATTTATAACTAAAATGAGTAATAAGGTAACCAACAGCCAATCTGTATGTGACGGATTCACTGTTCGAATAATTCAAGCTAAATGTGAAGAAAATGTGAATGTAAAATATATCCGAATAATTTTCAAAAGATGGTCTTATATTATAATTATACACAATTTTTATACAGTTGTATTTTCCATTTACTTTTAATGAAGAATATTATATAGTAGCGGCTCACCCTCGCTTCGCTTGGGTTCTCCTCTAGAAAAATAAAAACAAATCTATCCCACGGGAACCGTGCATTTTTCCGGGATAAAAAGTAGCCTATGTGTTTTTATGTGTTATATGAGCTATAGTACCTATTGTAAAATTTCATTAAAATCCATTCAGTCGTTTTTGCGTAAAAGAATAACAAACATCCATACATCTAGACACCATACATACTCAAAAACTTTCGCAATTTATAATATTAGTAGGATGAAAGAGTGAAATTACAAATATGTTAAAATGTGCAGTAGTAATGCAGTAAAAAACGTAGCCTAACTTTCTCTTTTTCTTAGATTTAAATTAAAACTATCTTTTCTGATATTTTCACAGATTTATTTAGATTTATGTTCCCCAACGTTTCGAATGTTTTACAGCAACCAAGACATAGACAGAGACATAGATAGAGATAAATAAAATGGAGTGTTTGTTTGTAATATTAAAATAACCGCTTTCTACTAAATGCACGGTACATATACCAAAACAACATTTTTTCCAATTTTTGTCTGTCTATTTGCTCCGGCTAATCTCTGAAACGGCTGGACCGATTTTGACGGCACTTTCACTGGCAGATAGCTGATGTAACAAGGTGTAACCTTAGGCTACTTTTATTTTAGAAAAAAAAATAGAGTCCTACGAGAAAAAAAAAAGAAAAGAAATAAAAACAAAGGAACTGCTTCAAATGAATCAATCGTTTTCAAATCAATCATCATTGCAGTACTAAGTACAAAGTATATTAAAACCACCTTCAAGTTTCATATTTCATAATGGCAGTGTAGCAGTAATGCAATACGCGTATTCTGGGATCATATTACAGCAGCATTAGCTGAATTAAGATGAAGTAAACAGTATTTTGAACCACAGACAGAGTAGGTATAAAAAGTCTTTTCAAAAGTAATAAAATCTTTACAGTTTCTTTACAATGTAATGTACTGTGTAATATGTCATTTATTCATCAAAGTAGTAATTATATGAAGTGACAAATGGTAAACAACAAAAACAAAAATAGACCATATCGTCTCATCTATACATATAATAAAATTCTGTGTCGAATCTGTACATTAAATATTTTTTGGAAAATCTTATTGGAATAGTCATTATTATCGATGCAGAGCCCGAATCTATAATTTTTTGAATTTTTGTCTGTCTGGCTGGGAACGCATTACGAGAAAACCACTGGACAGATTTTGATGAAATTTTGTATGATGATAGCTGGTTATCCGGGTCAACATATAGGATACTTTTTACTGCAAGAAATGTCTTATCTTTGAGAAATCTATACTAAACATTAAAACGTAACTAGGGACGAACCCGAGCGGAGCGAGGGTATGTCTCTAGTCACCTATATATTACTGTCAATTATATCAAAATTACGATAGTAATTAAGTAAAAAAAATACGATCACGAATTAAGTAAAGGCATACAAAAACAAATGCCAATAATAATACTTTGACGTAACTTCTGTCGTCACATTTTCTACTAAACTAAATGCGTTTCATTTAAAAAAAAAAAAAAAAAAAAAAAAAAAAACAAATAAATAACGGCCAGTCGCGTCTATAAAGATTCGGCAAGTTATATTATAATCAAGTATATAAACATGCATGTCCACGATTATTTAAGTTTTGATAATTTCTCATTAACCTACATATATCGGTTAAGGCCAACCTCACTGAGAGCAACCAACTGCGTACATACTCATATTTACCAAGTGTGTGCGCAGACACAAGTGCACTCTCTATTCCTTTTACCGGTGAGAGATAGGCGCAGGGGCGACAGCTTAACACGCTTTCTAGGCACGTGGGTGTACACACTGCAGTCTTCGCAATTACAGGTTACTATTATTTCATTTCAAAGAACAACCAGTGACTGAATTGGCCCGAACCGAGATTCGAACCTAGTACCTCACGACCTGCAGGCGTACATAATAGCCAATAATAGTTCAACGAGAAAGTTACCCAAAATAAGATGGATTTTTATATTTTTGCTGATACTCTGGAAAGCAACATTCAATACAGTGGTTATAGATGAAATAGAAATAACACACGAACAATAAATATCTAGTAGAGATCTTTCACTCCTAAACTGCACACAAACTTGGCGCAACTTACATGTTTATTTAAATGTGTGTAGAGAAATGTTTATTTCAAGCTCTTCCTATACCTTTTATTTATTTTAAACTTACTAGTGTAATGATTGGAATAAATATGTCCTCTCACACAATATAATAATTATGTAAATACTTCAAGGTCACCTGCAGTTTAAGAGTGAAAGATCTCTACCATCCATATTAATTTTATTATGACAGTAGTTTTCAAAATAATTTTCGCCGATTCGTTTACCTCATTAAGCGTTTTTAATTAAAATCTCTAGAGTACGATACGAGTTCATGCTTTGTTATATAAAAATCTATAGATTTAAGTGACAAGGTTAATTAGTAGTACTAATGAAAATGGTGCCGTAAAAAGCAGACGTCTGTTTTTTTTATTATTCATTTGCCCTTCATGAGTAGTCGGTTATACTGTAGGTTTTTATTACGTACTAGCGGCTCGCCCTCGCTTTGCTCGGGTTCGTACGTATCAGTGGTTAGCATGGAATAGATAGACTATTATATTATATTACTACTCCACTCCCTTGGGTAGTGGCATGATAATATATAGACTTCCTCAATATACGAGCTATCTAATGCAAAAAGAATTTTTCATATCGGATTAGTAGTTCCTGAGATTAGCGCGTTCAAACAAACAAACATACAAACAAACAAACAAACAAACAAACAAACAAACTCTGCCTTAAATGGAAATCCAAATTAAAAATTAGTTCAAATTAACTATGCGAAATACATTATTACTTTAATTAATACTTTCATAAAATATTTGTAGCACAACGTAACAGTTCCAAACTATCTTGTACGTAAAAAAACACATTCTCGCATTAAAAGTTAAAATATTAAATAATGTTTGCAAAACTATAGTAAAAAAGGTTGTCTCTAGGAAAACATGGTGCGTTAACTTGAACAAGACATCTATACTAATATTATAAAGCTGAAGAGTTTGTTTACTTGTTTGTTTGGTTGAATGCGCTAATCTCCTGAACTACTAATCCGATTTGAAAAATTCTTTTTGCATTAGATACCCCGTTAACTGAGGAAAGCTATAGGCTATAAATCATACCGGAAAAATATACGGTTCCCGTGGGATAGATTTGTTTTTGTCTAGGGACGAACCTGAAGCGAAGTGAGGGTGAGTCGCTAGTATACAATATACGTAATAGTACATATGTGCGAGTTATGTCGAATTTAGGGTTCCATACAATTTATGAAAAAACTCGTTCGCTTTAATTAATTTTCCCCCAGACCCTGTTTTCTGAAGTAACGACAGCAGTTTACAGAATTACCTAACAACTTCTAATTACTTTATCGTCCAAGGATAATTTGTCCTTTACTTTTACAAACATTATACACAGGCTTAATTGCGACTTTATCTGTCAACGTTACTCTTGCGACATGCACTATTTTATAGGACAAGTGTTTAGGGCTACTTTATCGCGGGACATCAAGCAACCTCCATAAAATCTGTACCAATTATTGTTCTTGTTAAATGTTTGAAGCTTAATACGTTCTTAAATTTACGCGAATATTTGACATTTATAATATTGAATTTTTTGTAATCATTTTTATAAAATTGTGGGTAGACACTGCCTGTAACAAGTATATAAAGCATTTTAAACGTGTAAAACCTTAGTTTCTCCCGTGACCATGATTGCCGTAAAGCATTCGAAAGGTCGGAAAATAAAAATCAAAATAAATCCGCGAAATAATCCGAAAAGATATTTTATTTAAAATGTTTGAAGCATATTTATTGAAGTTTAATTTACTTTACTGAATGTGGCTTCATATTACTGACTCCCTCTCTCTCTCACTAACTAATGTTAGTCCGCGACTTGCTTAAAGAGGGGTTCCTAACATATGTTACGAGCCTAAGGCCCTATACACATGAAGCCTTTTTACCGCGACGCGACGTCTCTTCGACGGGGGCTTGTCGCGCGTTTGTATTCTTACATTGGAATAGGAGCAACTAAGTAGGTTTTTTTTTATCAGCGCAGACAAGTCGGCACGTTTATAAATCGTGGTGTGTATATAGGCCCTTAAAAGTGAAGAAATGACAAATATTTAAATTACACGAGCGAAGTGGCAAGCAGAAGCTAGTATTAGTATATTTAAATAGAAGACGACCCGCGACTAACGGTTCAAATGAAAAAGGCACACAATCACGCTCTGTGACGTAATTTAATTTTATCACATTCTTGGATATACCTAATTTTACTATTTAAGTCGTTTTTTACGTAGAAAATTTATTAAATTAAATTTTCCTCTACAAAAAGTGAAAATTCCCTGATGATATTAAGCCTGTCAACTTATTACGAGGCTCACGTTGGGTACTTTAATGGTGCGCCGTATTGTCATGTAAAAAAGTAGTACGCAAAATTATTAATAATAACTTTAAATAAATTAGTAGTTGTTAAAAAATTGTTTTACGAAATATACTGAAAAATACATGTAATTACCTACGTATGATATCTATATATATAATAAAATTGTAACTAAGCCGAATCTGCACATTAAATGTTTTTTTGAAAAATCTTATTGAAATAGACATTAATATCGATACAGAGGCCGAATCTATAGTTTTAAGAATTTTTGTCTGCCTGTCTGTTACCGCATCACGGAAAAACCACGGCAGGGATTTTGATGAAATTTGGTATGGTGATAGCTGATAGTTGGTTATCCGGATCAACATATAGGATACTTTTTACTTATTAAACGTTAAAACGTAAGCAGGACGAACCCACCGAAGCGAGGGTGAGTCGCTAGTTAATATGAAAAATTTAGCTTTAAATGATTTCCGAAACGTTTTTAAAAAATACTTAAGTGCATTTTTTTTTAATAAACTTTTATATTTTGCACCAATCAGCCGATTAAGAATATAACGTCATATTTAAAAAAATACAAGCTATGGAGCCATTTTTTTAATAATTTATATGAAAAAGTTATATAATAATACTTTCTTAAACTGAAAGATTGGATGCTTTATGCTATCACTATGTTAGCTGTTGAATGTATTTACGAATGAGTTATCCCTTTTATTTTGTTATTGATGGTACAAATATTGCTGAGTAACAATCGCCATTTCCATCGACATACCACACGAGTGGATTACGCAGACGAAAAATAGTCGACAGTAAATTTCCCAACTCTAATTCAGACTGTAATTACAGAGCACTAAGCTGAACTAATTCCATGGCTGCTAAATTGGTAATATTGCCTGATACAATTAGAAAACACTAAAATGTAATGGAAAATATTATTAGAAAATATCTGCGTCGTAAGATGGCCGAGATTCCCTCTGTAGTAAGAATCTTGTAATATACAGCAAGCTTGAAAGATATTTAGTGGCTTCATATATTTTTAAACCTAATAAGATGTAGTAAATTACTGCAGGTTTAGATAATAACGTTTAGTATAGATTTCTCAGAGATGAGATATTTTCCCGCTTAAAAAGTATTCTACATGTTGACCCAGATAACCAGCTATCATCATACCAAATTTTATTAAAATCTGTCTAGGGGTTTTCACGTAATGCGTTCCCATACAGACAGACAAAGATTCTAAAAAATATAGATTCGGCCTCTGTATCGATAATAATGACTATTTCAATAGGATTTTTCAAAAAATATTTAATGTACAGATTCGACTCATTAAGAATGTCTTCATATATCTATTTTATGATATCTAAAGCCACTGAGCGATTTTGCTAACGTACGAAATAAAGCCAGAAACTTTCATATTCGTAGAGGAAAAAGAAAATAAAAATTTGGCAATCCACAGCTGCATCACTTCCGACTAAGCTTTTGTAAATCTAAAAAAGTAATGGGAAAGGAAGCAACTTGCACGAGGCTAAAAATATTTCCAGTTTTTCAGAAGATTTTTATGGAATTATGACTACGGCGATACAGATCTTATTTAACAACAAATAAAAAAAAATGCTAGCTTTACATCTTACACACATAGTACATTCGAGTATATAAAGAAATAGACATATTTTAGAAGCGAAGTGTTAGGAAGGGCACCAATGAGAAACAAGTTACATATGTCGAAATACAATTACATTATAAAAATAATTGCCGTTCTAAAACTCAAAAACGGCTGGACCGATTTGTGAATAATTCTTTATTTGTTTTGTCAGAGACGGTCTAAGTATAAAAAAAAATAGGGAAACCCAAAAAAACGGCTGGAAAATCTTAAAGTTCAGAACTGTTTATATAGTACCTATATACCTACGAGTATACAGGGTGGATTTTTGAGACGGGACAGTAAGGGCAGGTACCTTAACTATTATAGGTACAGGAAAACGTTCCTAGGAGACCATCACAGATTTTGGAAAAAATGTACAGCCAGCGCGAAAAATACTAAAATATAAAAAAAAAATTATGTCAATCGATCCTATTTCATGTAGGGATCAAAAGACTCTATGGGACCATTAAAGGTATGAGTACTAGAAATGACAGAAATCGCCAAAATCTTTTCCCATTCATTTTGTACGGAAAAACGTTTAATCAACACGAAATATTTTTTGTTGCCAAACGGTCCTATTATTTAATGTGATCAAAAGACTCTTTGAGGCTAACTGAAGTTTAAGTACAGAAACACTAAACAAATGTATCTTATGCCCGCTGCATAAAATGCCTGCGTGTAAACCTGGTCTTGTGACTTACCGTAGTTTTTAAAATAAAGTAACTTTAAATTATAAACAACTCATAAATATTACTATAACATACTGGAAACCCAACAATCGTCTCATAAGTCAATGACAACGTCTTTCATGTATTCTACTTCACATTTGTACTTGTTAGTGAAATAAATCGCTACAAAGGAAAACAATTGATGTTTAATATGTCCTTGTTATGTAAGAATTGTGCAAAAATTTTATTCATACGAGTATATACATATCAAATATTTCATTAAAAAACTCCTCGGCCCTTAAAATCTCCATGGCATCTAGGAAAAGGAAAATGGTACCTAATTATAAATGTAACGTAAATAATATCACATCGAATTACACAATGACACACAAAAACACAAATTGACGTCACGTTTGAATCAGTTTGTAGTGACCCTACTTGCTGTGCTAGCGGTCGCGGGTTCGAGTCCTGATGGGGGGATTAATTTTTGTGATGAACACGAATTTTCGTACTCCAATCATGGGTGTTTATATTTATAATATGTATGTATTTAAAGTTATATATGTGTAGTGTATCAACTGTCTAGTATCCATAATACAAGCCTCGTAGCTTACCATGGAACTAGATAGTGTTGTGTTAATGTCCCAACATATTTATTATTTACAATCGAATCATTTCTTTAAAATAGTACACACATAATATGAAATAAAGAGTAATTTTGACCTAAGAGCGTTCATATGAAATGGATTTATCGCTGTTGGCAGGCTCCATAGAAGTGCCCATTGTCCTTTAAATTAACATAGGACCTTTGAATGCGTCAAGATCCTTATTTTCAACCGCTTATTGTTTATCTAGGGGGTGACTATTCCAATCACTACATATTATATATTCAAGTCCCCGTCGTGCTGAGTCTGTGTTTGTTGGGGTTAAATTCAGAATATATTGTAAGGGTTTTCATACAGTTTTCATTAATAGGAAGACAGATCTACGAATGTTATATATTACAGGCTAACTAATAAACATATCATGAAAATAAACTCCCTCTATTATGATATTTTATTTTATTGTATTAAGGTGATAAAAAAAAAAAAAAAAAAAAAAAAAAAAAATTTTACCGAGAAATTTTTTGACTTTGATTATCACTAGTATATAAATCCATACTAACATTATAAATTTGAAAGTGTGTTTGTTTGTCCTTCTTTCACGTCGAAACAGAGTGACGGATTAGAATGATTTTTTGTGTGGAGATAGTTGCAAGGGCTGGAGAGTGACATATACTTATTAGCAACTGGAGGTCATCTCACTTCCACGGGAAAACACGTTATAATACAATCCACAACAACTTTTTATACTTATGTATATATATATATATATATATATATATATATATATATATATATATATATATATATACATATATGTATATATGTATATATATATATATATATATATATATATATATATATATATATATATATACATATATAGATATATATGTGTGTGTATGTGTGTGTTGGGACGAGGCTTGTGTTATGGAATAGTTGATACATTACACATATATAACTTTAAATACATACATAATTACTATAAATATAAATACCCATAGCTGGAGTACAAACATTCGTGCTAATCACACAAATGAATGCCCCCAGCGGGACTCGAATTCGTGAGCGCTGGCACAGCAAGTAGGGTCACTACAAACTGAGCCATACGTGTCGTCAATACCTATTCCATACTAATCGTTAAAACGTACCTGTTACCTATACCTAGTAGGTAATATATCTATACAGATAAATAAAATTGGAGTGTCTGTTTGTAATATTAAAATAACCGCTTTTTACTAAATGCATATGAATGTATACACGGTACATATATCGAAACAACATTTTTTACAATTTTTGTCTGTCTGTTTGTTCCGGCTAATCTCCGAAACGGCTGGACCGATTTTCACGGGACTTTCACTAGTAGATAGTTGATGTTATAAGGAGTAACTTAGGCTACTTTAATTTTTTAAAAAGAATTAGGGTTCCGCTTAAAAAAATGAAAACGTACCGAGGGACGAACCCGAGCGAAGCGAGGATGAGTCGCTAGTGTATAAATAAATTAAACACTTACCTCTTGCCCTTCCAAATTGCACGTATGACTGTTAAACCTCATCAGTTTGACAGTTTTGTCGTTGGAACCGGTCGCCAGCAGGTCGCCGGCGGGACTCCATGCTAAGCAATAGATACTGCCCTTATGATGTTTCGTCCGTTTGAGGAGGACTGTGGGGGCTGTTGGCGCGCTGTTATCTCTGTAAGTAAGAATGTGTCATGAAACTCTCTGCCGGAAGGTATTTTATATATCATTCAATAATTCATTTGGGATTGAAATAATAATTATAATACTTTACTATGTTATATAAATGTGCTTTGTGTTTGCGTATAACTTATTATTATTTGTAAAATGCAAGAAATGAGTTAGTAACAGTAAAATAAGATTAACCCAACTCTCCAGTTAGAAGACACACACACAACACGTAAAAGCTTCAACAAAGAAACACTCCTCATTCTAAATCGAGGTTAAAAACACAGATACACGTATATTTACAGTATGTTACAAACCATAAATTAACACTATAATTAACCTAACGTACACAAAACGCCTTAGGTACCTACTCTTTCACACGCCTAAACATATGGTATTACGCAAGATGCGGATCAAGAAAGTTCATCGTCATGCAAGAAACTTGACATGCCTCGAATGGTGTTAGTGTAATTGCTTTTTAATCAAGCTTTAGGAATTGCTGCAAATGTCGAATACGTCTCATTATCATATATGTTTATTGATCTATATGTAATTATTATTATATATAAATATTAAATAATCATTATTGAAGGGTTAGCACACTGAATATAATATAATTGGGAATCTTCTCGATGCTGATGATGTAACTGCATCAGTGATGTAGTGGCTAGCATGTACGGCTGCACATCCGGAGGTCCTGGGTTCGAGTCCCGGGTCGGGCCAATTTTCTGTTTATAAAGTGTCGGTAACAGCCCGGAGTTGGGAAGATGGCCGTATTTCACCCCCGTGCCTTGGAGAGCACGTAAAGCCGTCGGTCCTGCGCCTTAACTCTCACCGGTCGTGTCGAGTAGTCGTCCCACCGGAGTATGAGATGACAGAGAGTGACAGGAATAGAAAGTGCACTTGTGTCTGCGCGTACACTTGTGCACTCTCCTGCGCAATTAGCTAGTCTCAATGAGATGGTCAGGAGGTCTTATATGGGAATCTTCAAAAATAATCAAATGCATTTCATGTACACATCTTTGAAATGAATGCAAAAATTAGAAGTTGATTATAATATGTAATAAACTTCCAATATTTTATTACGTAGTAAAAAGTGAAGCAAAATGAAGAAAGTTCTTACTTTAGAAAAATAAAAATATATTGCCACATGATTCGAAGAACAATAAAAAACAATAACTTCTTTTCGACTCTTAATTCAGTGCCTTTCGAACTTAGGTACCATAGAATGAAATAAAATACACTCCATCTTTCATATGAGAATTATTATTATGTACCTTATGTTGGGACGTGGGCTCATGGTTCATATAAAATGCCCTTTCTCATGGTTTTTCTAAGCAGGATGGAAAGATATTCAACTAAATATATAAATATAATTAGTCAATAAGCCATTATTCATTTACAAAGCGATTATATTGGATACCAATATTGATGACGCAGCATCACTTTCTATAGACTAAACGCGTGACCGAGCATCTTTATCTCTACAAATATACTCGGTCCTTGTAATGTATACACGATCAACACTCTGTCTTTACATCTATATAATATACACATAATAAAATTCTGAGTTGAATCTATACATTAAATGTTTTTTTTTTTTGAAAAATCTTATTGAAATAATCATTATGAACGATACAGAGGCCGAATCAATAGTTTTTAGATATTTTGTCTATCTGAGAACGCATCACGTGAAAACCACTGGACAGATATTGATGAGATTTAGTATGAAGATAGCTGGTTATCCGGGTCAACATATAGGATACTTTTTTATTGCGGTAAAATATCTCATCTCTGAGAAATCTATACTAAACGTTAAAATGTAACTAGGAAGTAGGGATGAACCTAAGTGGTATAAAGTTGTAAAAAATAATAAAATTCAAAAAACTAAGTAGTTATAAGTATGCCGTTAACTTAACATATCCTGCAAAATTTTCTTGCAGTCTAATATACACAGTGAATTGTACGTATATAAATAAGGAAATAAAAATATTCAGCACTTAAAAATACTGGAAAAATAAGTTGGAACGCAGACGAACATGCAATAAATAAATAAAAAACGAATCAAACCCATTGTATTTCCTATGAGCCATTAGACGCATGACGGACGGACAGTACGAGCACACCTACAAGTGTATATAGAATTTCGAATGGGCAAGTATTGTTTGCTGAGTGTGAATCACTTTCTAGCTAGTTAATATTCTTGACGATCCATTACACAAAGTATGGCTTCGCATTATTTAACTTAGGAATTTGCATATTTTTGTAAAATAAAACTGTTCGGGAGTATTTGTGTAGCGGAATGATGAATTCCAAGATTATTTTGACTACGTTTACTGACTTTTATCAAGACGAAAAGCACAGCATCAAGACCGACTTGAAACTCCTACGTATACATATGTACATTAATCAAACGACATAGTATAAAAAAGGTTGGATTTTATATAATAATAACTAGCGACTCACTCACCCTCGCTGCACTCGGGTTCGTCCCTAGTTACGTTCTAACGTTTAGTATACATTTCTCAGAGATGTGATATTTTATCACAGTAAAAAGTATATTATATGTTGACCCAGATAACCCGCTATCATCATACCAAATTTCTTCAAAGTCGGTCCAGTGGTTTTCTCGTGATGCGGTCACAGACAGACAAACAGACAGACAGACAGACAAAAACTGATTCAGCCAATGTATCGATAATAATAACTACTTCAATAAGATTTTACAAAAAAATATTTAATGTACAGATTCGACTGTAAAATTTCATTATATGTATAGTTAGAAGATATTGTTCCCTTTACTTATTACTTATGGTACAAAACTAATGACGTGACGAGAAAGCTTAAGTGCCTATTTAGGCAAGTTACATGGCAGTTGAAATTACGTGAGCGAGAATAAGTAGTTTCTTTACGCCCATTATATAGATTTAAATTATACGTTAATGTATCATGAAATGTTCATTATTATGGAGTTGTTTTTTTTTTTTGAAAATGAAAACTACTGCCCAATACGTTTAGATACGATTTGTCTTGTATTTACATAATGTTATCTATACATATAATAAAATTCTGAATCGAATCTGTACATTAAATATTTTTTAGAAAATCTTATTGAAATTGTCATTATTATCGATACAGAGGCTGAATATCTACTATAATTTTTATTTGTGTCTGTCTGCGAATGCATCACGAGAGAACTACTGGACGGATTTTGATAAAATTTGGTATGATGATAGCTGGTTATCCGGGTCAACATATAGGATACTTTTTACTGCGGGAATATATCTCATCTCTGAGAAATCTATATTAAACCAAAACTCGCTAGTTAATCACTAAGACGTATTTAAAATAACGTCTTAGTGATTATTAATATTACATACAACATTGGCTATCACATAATATAGCAATCACGTAATATACCTAGCTATCACTGTTAACACTGATTCATCATAATGTAGGGGGAAACATTCGTTCTTAGTAATAACATAAATACATAAATGCGGAATTGTGTTGGTTCGTCTTTCTTTTACCCAGCAAATGATCGTCGTTATTTCTTGCAAATGATTGTTTATAGTGCTGAGAGTAAGTCTATCTTTTTCCCTGTATACATACTAACTCCATACTAAATAATTCCAAACAGACTCGAAACCATAATTAAAATTTTGTCGTTATTATTATAACACTTGGTAATAATATTATAGGGATATAAAACTTTAATTTCATTCGAATCCTCTATCCGCCATTTAAAATCCTATTCTTCATTAATTCTATCCTGCAGAAAAACTTGTTTTTCACGATATAATATATATTTATATAAATAACGAAAATATGCAAATTATTTTCTCAGCTCATCCTATATATGAGCACCGTCTTGGCCTAACACGTATAAACTGTAGGCGTTATGTAAGCAAAGTGGATCGATCCTATTTTGTATAACTAACGGTTCATAGGAGGACGTTGACTCGGGCATTATTAAATCCCCATATTAAAATATACTAATACTATTAATGTTAAAGTTTGTGAAGATGTTTGTGAGGATGTTTGTTACTCAATCACGCCAGAACGGCTGAACGGATCTGGATGAAATTTACCACAGACATAGATTATAGCATGGAATAGCACATAGACTACTTTTTATCTCGGAAAAATGTACGGTTCTCGTATGATACATATGTTTTTGTCTAGGGACGAACCCGAAGCGAAACGGGGATGAACCGCTAGTATGAATATGATTACAAGTACTGTATTGAAATTGAACAGTTAGTACATAATATGCAGCGTATTATTGACTTTGGTAAACTTCTCTCATACGAATAGAACGAATTTGTTTACCGGAATACAAAATTCAAATAGACCGTTACAGATTTCATGAGAACTTTTAATCTAATACAATAGTTCTGTATATAACGTAGTTATATAATAAAATAACATAAAATAAAAAAAATTGGTGCATACACATAGTCATACATATCCGCTAATCTTTATGTGACAGAAAAAAAGTTGACCACGAAATACGGTACAAGAATAAAAAAATTTGGTATAAGTGACAAATTTCATCAATTTTAGACTTTTAAGGAGTCTGCCCACTACCCCGTCTCATACCATGACCGTGCTAGGAGCGTGTCAGGCAAAAAAATATTCTTTGTATTGAAATGTATGAGACTCTGCCCACTAGACCGTTCCGTCACCGACCGGCACCGTCGCGTGCCGTGCACGGAGCGTCAACAATTGTCGGCGAGAATATTTTGCCGGTGCCGGTACGCTCCGTGCCTGACACGCGACGTTGTTGAACCGGTGAGCATACGGGTTATAAACGCGTATGATGACCGTTATAACCGCGTATGATGACCGTTCTAAGCCCGTCACGTATTGCCGCTTGTCTTGTAGAGATGGGCTGTAATCGTTATTAAAGATGGGTTAGTACCGATATTTCTCAGGATTAGGTAATATTAATATATTCGTCTGGCGATATTATAATATTATAACTCATACTTCAATATTAGTGATATTTATCTAGAAACAACATGTAATACTAAAACGGGAACCATACGGATATGACATGCGGATGATACGCGGTTGATACGCGGATGATACGCGGTTGATACGCGGTTGATACGCGGATGATACGCGGATGCTACGGTCACTATAACCGTTATGTACGGGCATGATACGCTGTTGATACGGTCTAGTGGGCATAGTAGTCCGTGCCGTGCTCGTTTCCGTGCCTGATACATTCATAGCACGGTCATGGTATGAGACGGTGTAGTGGGCAGAGACCCTTAAAGTAAAAACATTTTATACCTTAAGAATAAACTCACGGTATATCGATATTAGCAATATTTATAATTATTTAGTAAAGTATTTACATTAAGAAATCGCAAATATTTTATGTTATGTTATAAAACATCAATACAACACACATGAAGTCTATACTAGCTTGCCTATAATAAAAATTAATTACTTTAAAACTTGGCCATTGAAATAGTAATGTCTGACAATAACTTTGAATAACAAAAATGCTGTTTAATGGAAAAAAACGCCATCATTTTTAAATGATTTCGATTTCGTATTATCCAAGTACTAATATGATTTTTAAATTACGGACGTACTTCAATTTTACTTGTTATTATTATTACATATATGTACAAAAACACTCAGCAGCTTTAGCTAATAATATTTGATTACACAAAAATGAGTTAAAAAACGTAGAAATTTATTAGTTACTATAAATTCTTTTGCAATCAATGATTAAGTATAGCGCTTATGTTGAAAATCAAGTTATTTTAATGACATACTACAATGTATTGATGTGCTAAGATGTGACCTTTTTAACTGGTATTAAAATATCGCTTAACCTTGTTACGCGCTGCAATACCCTTGCATAAGTCGTTGGAAAACGTATTATGAGGTAGTTGAATTAATAATTTCTACTATAATTTCATCTTTCTTCATTATATTATGTAGATACAATAACAGAATGTATGGATAGCGAGAGGAAATAGCGACAAAAATTAATTTATTCTATCCACAATGTAGATAATTTATGAAGATACCTGGACGACCGAGCTTCGCTCGGAGTTCTTTTTTATTGTATCGTATTTTTTAGATTATAAAAAAAATAAAAACTTGAATAAATACCAAAAAAAAGTAAATCTTCGTATTCGATCGAGATTCGAATTCGACCACGATACTTATGCCTGAATGTAAGAAATTATCGAGCATATTTTGCGTAGAATAATGCAAAAGAAAACCGTATGAAAACTCGAAAACACGCGTTTTCCCAGACATGAGACTAATCTAGATTGATTTTTCGCCCACGAAAACCCCCACATACCAAATTTCAGCGAAATCGTTAGAGCCGTTTCCGAGATCGCTGGTATAAATAAATAAATAAATATACAAGAATTGCTCGTTTAAATATATTAGATTAGATATTTCAAAATTCAAATAAGACTAATATGTTAAGTACTAACTAAAAAAGTAATATAAATTACTAGCGACTCATCCTCGCTCCGCTCGGGTTCGTCCCTACTTGCGTTTTGACGTTTAGTATAGATTTCTCAGAGATGAGATATTTTCCCGCAGTAAAAAGTATCCTATATGTTGACCAGGATAACCAGCAACCATCATACCAAATTTGATCAAAATCCTTTCAGTGGTTTTTCCAAGATGCGGTAACAGACAGACAGACAGACAGACAGACAGGCAGACAGACAGACAGACAGACAGACAAAAATTCTAAAAAATATAGATTCGGCCTTTGTATCGATAATAATGACTATTTCAATAAGATTTTCCAAAAAATATTTAATGTACAGATTTGGCTTAGTTACAATTTTATTATATGTATAGATGAAATTGTTATATTAACAACAAAATAATATCTTACTAAGCGATTTTCAGTCACAGCGGCAAATTTCACAGAGATCTCACTTATGCGGGGGATATTATAACACATAAGACAGGTATTCTCGCAATTAATTAGCAAATTTCACTGGAACACGATTGAATAAGAAAATCTCCTTTAAGATACTAGACATAAGACCGCCATGTGAGCTATTACTGAGAATTTCTTTACAGAATAAACCTCTTAATATTTCTGCTAAACCGGGACTCGAATCTAGGACAACAGTTCCATGTTAACCACAAAACTAGCAAAGCGGTTACAAAATAATAAGTAGTTTATTGAGAAAGGAGATTTTATATCAGGGTCATGAAACAGGTACGACAAACTGCGGAATTCTATTGCCTCAGATGATGTATGAAAACAAGTTGTAGACAAAGAAAGCCTGTGAGAACTGAGAACATAATATAGAGCACAATTACATCACTTGGTATATACCAAACCTTAATCTATACAAAAAAATAAAATTGGAGTGTGTGTTTGTAATACTAAAATAACCCCTTTTTACTAAATGTATATGGATGTATACACGGTACATGTACCAAAACAACATTTTTTACAATTTTTGTCTGTATGTCTGTCTGTCTGTCTGTCTGTTTGTTCCCGCTAATCTCTGAAATGGCTGGACCGAATTTGATAGGATTTTCACTGGCAGATAGCTGATGTAATAAGGAGTAACTTAGGCTAATTTTAGAAAAGAATAGGGTCCCACGAAAAAAAATTAAAACGAAATTAATTAATTAATTTTATTTTAAGTGTTTTGAGTAGCAACCTAGGGACGAAACCGAGCGAAGCGAGCGCTAGTAAATAATAAAATGTATTTATCGTTCTATTGCTGAGCTAACACAAAGGAATATAGTAACGAAGAATTCTTCTATCACTAAATTGTCATATTTCATTGAAAAGACAAATAAGTATAGCTTTAACAAATAATTACAATCCAAAACGGTAATCTAAGGGCTACTTATTTATAAGTTATATTTAAATAAAATAAACTTTCATAAGGACTTTTGAATTGGAGATGAAATTATATGAGTTAGAATTGATCCCTAAAAAAACATCATATATATTTGCTAATGTAAAACAAATTATCACCTATATTTATATCAATAAATTAATTTAGAGTATAGGTCCGGACTTCGAAAGACGACCCATTTGTTTTAAGCCAATTTACACAGGCAGCTAGATAGTAATTTGAAAAGCGCAACACAATTTACAAAAAAATCAAAAACACATTTTAAAAATAAATAAGCGGCCATGCCACCACGCTGGCTTACTGCGGGTTGGCGAACTTCACGCCTTTTTCAAAAACTTACTAGATTTTATCAGACATGCAGGGTTTCTCAGGATATTTTCGTTCGCCATAAAACAAGTGGCAAACATGTTGGAAATGATTCGCATATGAGAATATCAGAAATGCGAGACCAGGATTTGAACCCGCGTCACTCAGTATCCCGAGTAGGCGCGTTACCACTGAGCCTTAAAATAATTAATGTAAAATTAAAGTATCATGAAATAAAAGACATTTAAAGGTAAGCTAAGATTCTGATATTAATAAAGTTTGTAAGAAGTCATGTTCTTAGACACTATTCAAGTAAAACAGCGTGGTATAACTAACACGAGTTTATATAAACTTTCTCCAAGTCAAAACATGCCTACACGAATGTCAAGATCTTGTTCGGTACTTGCGGTTTCAAATTTAATCATCTGCTTAATCAATTTGCTTAAGCAGCAAAGTTTTAAACTGAGTGTTTAAGATAACTTTAACTTTAAGACTAATTCAAAAGCGGTAGATGATAGTCGACAATATTATTAACTAGCGGCTCACTCTCGCTCCGCTCGGGTTCGTCCCTAGTTATGTTTTAACGTTTAATATAGATTTCTCAGAGATAAGATATTTTCCCACATTAAAAAGTATCCTATATGTTGACCCGGATAACCCGCTATCATCATACCAAATTTCATCATAATCTATCCAGTGGTTTTCTCGTGATGCGTTCCAAAACAAACAAACAGACAGGCGAAAATTCAAAAAACTATAGATTCGGCCTCTGTATCGATAATAATAATGACTATTTCAATAAGATTTCCAATAAAATATTTAATGTACATATTCGACTCAGTTAGAATTTTATTATAAGCATAGATTGTAGGAACATATATCAAAATATTTAAATTTACCTACCTTTTAAGGAAGATAGGATAAAATTTAATCAACAGTCGGTAAAATTTTTGTCTGTCAGTTGTATCAGACATAACTCGATAAGCTCGTTGCTTATTCTGTTAACTTCGAATCTAAACGAAATTCAATGGGACCTTGGGGGTGAAGCTAATGGTTTTTTTATTGTACACGTACTTCATGTATAATTTATTTGAAATAATACAATACGAAACTAGACACGTAAAACTACTGCTGTGACATCAATAATTTTATTTGTATTTTCAGGTCAATCAAAGAAAATTTAGTGTTGCGAATATTTATATAGTTAGGAATTAGATTAAATTCTAATTTAGGTATATTATGAAACTAATTTCAAGTGTAATTTACTTTATTATCTACTAGCGACTCACCCTCGCTTCGCTCGGTTCGTCCCTAGCTTGCTTCCCAATACAAACTTTCATCCCTATTTTCATCCTCTTAAGGGATGATTTCCGGTATAAAAAGTCTCAAACTATCAACTTCCCAAATTTCATCTAAATCGGTGCAGTAGATCCAGAGATTACCCCCTACAACCTCGCAAACTCACAAACTCACAATCTTTACCTCTTTATAATATTAGTATAGATTTCGTATCTTGCCTGTGAAATTACTAATGAAATTAACGTCATGACAGTAGTTTTACATCAATTATTTCATAAATCATAATGTAAGTTAGATTTAAGAAACCATGTTCGTGGTAATTAAATCTATTATCAAGGACGTGTTTCCAACAGGATTTTAACTTTAGTTTCTTTATCCATAGAAAATGATATCAAAAAAGGTTACGACAAACCCATAGAGCTCTATAGATAAATATTATTATGCTTGAAGATTATAAGAGACGTGATGACATGAACGACCCTCACAGCTGTAATAAGTTACAATCATAACAAGCAAACGTCAGATCTTCAATGCCTTACCGTTGAATATTTATACCAATAAAACCCTGCCACAATCACCAGTCAAAACTATATGGACGGACAAATACATTCTATTCAGTTCTATATCAGTTAAATTAAAAATATTTTGCCATAATGAGAGAGACCAGATGGATTTTAGCAAAATTTCAATAGATCTAGATAGATCTATTCGAAAATAGATCGAGGGTTAAATTGTGAATACTCTCACATTACGCCACCTCGTTGGTTTACTGGCTAGCCGCACACGGCTGCAAATCCGAAGTTGTTAAGTTCGAGTCCCGGCCCAGGTTAAATATTATTATTGGGTATTTCCGTCAAGAATCTCCTAGTAACAACCTTCGTATATCCATTGCTTCGGAGAGAACGTAAAGCCGTCAGTCTTGCAGCAAATCTCTCATTGATCGTGAAGAATTTTGTAAGTGAAAATAATAAAGAGTACCTACACTTGTTTATGTGTACAGTGTATGCACTTGTGCATATATCTCCTAGGAGATTACTCTTAATGAAATAACCCGTCGTGACCGTAAAATCGTTAGAAAAGGTAATATTATTATTTTAGTATAAAAATTACTCACTTGACATCTTCGATCTTGGGATATGTGCATATCCTCAGAGTCTTCGTATTCGAACCAACGGCGTACAACTTGCCGTTAGGATGGAACTCAGCGCACCGGACTGCTTGCAAATCTTCTAAAACTGTGACTGGCTTGAACGTTGGTCGTGTACCGTTTACCTCTGGCACGGCCGCTGGAGTCGATAGGGGAGCGCTCTGACCGCCATTTCGATTTTGTGTCTGTAATAATAATTATTATAAGTATTTATGTTTATACGTCAAATAGTAGCTAGCGTGGTGGGCTTTTGACTGATCCTACCTCGCATTGATGTAGGCCTGTGCCCAGCAGTGGGATATTAAAAACACAATTATTACTTATTATACCTGCATGTTTTTATCCAAATATATATTCCAAATAAAAGGTATTAGGAATATTAAATAGATATTGTAAAATTAAATACTGTAGCATCCGTATTATTAGAAATTCTAAACAAGAGAGATAAACGGCTTTACTTGAATTGGAAACGTTATTACATGGTAAATTGGCAAATTAGCAACAATTGGTATAACTCTATTAATTATACTTATGTATATATGAATTAAATCAAGAAACTGAATTTTCAATTATAAATATTCAAGTCATTTTTTGGATCAATAACATCTATACATACAGATAAATAAAATTGAAGTCTGTTTGTAATGTCAAAATAACAGCTTTATACTAAATGCACATGGAATTATATACGGTACTTATAGGAAAAACATAATTTTTAAAATTTTTGTCTGTCTGTCTGTTTGTTCCGGCTAATCTCCGAAACGGCTGGACCAATTTTAACGGGACTTTCACTGGCAGATAGCTGATATCATAAAGAGTAACTTAGGCTACTTTTATTTTAGAAAAAGAGTTAGGGTTTCGCTCAAGAAAACTAAAACGTACTTAGGGACGCCACCGAGCGAAGCGAGGTTAAGCCGCTAGTTATACATATAATTTAAATAATACCTCTGTGTAAATAAAATATAGTTCGACAGTATAACGTTTATATTCAGTCAGGTTATATTTTACTTGATGAATACCTTTAATAGGATGATCGAAAACAAAGGGAATTTATAAAGAACGACTTGAGTTCGACAGGTCAGTAATAAATAAATTTGTCTATAAAACGTATCATAAATCTATATCTTAGTTGATTTTATAATAATAAATTTTGTATAGGCTTATGAATAATAGTTGTTATAACAATAGAATGAGTATGCTTTTATTTAAGTGGCATTCTTCAATAAGTCTATATTATTATGTAACTCAAGAATTTGGTTGTTTATTTATTCGTAGAACTACGAAATAAAACTATATTTTCGAATTTTTTCGCAATTTATTTTGATTTGTTTTGATGTTTGATTGCTTATACAAGAGTAAGCAATAAGACAAATACATATAACGCGTGTAAGGCATCGGACAAAGTGTCTAATAAAAAGTACACGAGATAATCTGAACGCATGACGATGTTTCTCTTTTTCGCTCATTATGGCGCATACTATATTTATTTCCAGTGATACAATCTACACGAAGGCAACGCTCTATGTGAATAATAATGTTGACTTGGTATGTAATCATACATTAGAGATAGAGAAAAATGTTATCTTTTAGACAGTTCAACTATATGAAAACATTGTGTATAAATAAAAATGAATGTTGGTAAGCTCATAACTCAAGAATGCCTGGACCAATTCGGCTAATTTATTTTTTTGCATGTTCCTTAAGGTCCACGGAAGGTTTTAATACTTAGAAAAAAAGAAAATTATCCATGTTACTATATCCAAGCTAGGGACGAACCCGAGCGAAGCGAGGGCGAGTCGCTAGTTTTAAATAAATCAATACATTAAGGTTTTTCATTTATATTGGTATGGTATATTCGGGCTGATTTCCGCAACTCGACGACTTTGCCAATTTTGCGTGTGTGGGCACATTAATTTGTTACTCCTGCCACCCCAATTTCTCCAGAAAGCTTAGCAACCTATTTATTCTACTGAAGACCTTCTTGAGTATTCGGCATTAATTTATATTAATTATATTCAAATATAAAGGACTAGCGACTCATCCTCGCTCCGCTCGGGTTCTTCCTTAGTTACCTTTTAACATTTAGTATAGATTTCTCAGAGATGAGATATTTTCCCGCAGTAAAAAGTACCCTATATGTTGACTCGGATAACCAGCTAACATCATACCAAATTCCATCAAAATCTGTTCAGTGGTTTCTAGTGATGCGTTCCCAAACAGACAAAAATCTAAAAACTATAGATCCGACCTCTGTATCAATAATAATGACTATTTCAATAAAATTTTCAAAAAAATATTTAATGTACAGATTCGACTCAGAATTTTATACAAGTACGTATAGATTCTAATATATTTAAACGAGCAATTCTTGTATATTTATATCTTTATTTATTTATTTATACCAGCTATCTCGGAAACGGCTCTACCGATTTCGCTGAAATTTGGTATGTGGGGGCTTTCGGAGGCGAAAAATCGATCTAGATTAGTCTCATGTCTGGGAAAACGTGTGTTTTCGAGTTTTCATGCGGTTTTATTTTGCATTATTCTATGCAGAATATGCTCGATAATTTCTTTCACTCATGCATAAGCATCGCGGTCAAGCGACCTAGGTGCAAGATTAACAAATCATGAGGTGTGCCTGAGATCGAATCTCGATCGGATATTAAGTTTTTTTTTTTTGTGTTTATTCAAGTTTTCAGTTCTTTTTATCTAAAAAATACGATATAACAAAAAAGTACACCGAGCGAAACTCGGTCGCCAGGTACTAGTGATTAATTATAAGACTTGTCATAAGATCAAGGTTATAAATAACGAAGTATTAAGTATACATATGTATATGTGCATGTGTGTCATAACATACATATTTATATGTACATATGTATGACATAATACAAGAATCGAGTTAACGAGAAGCAACACCATTTCAGTCATTCTATAAATTTGACTTTAAAAAATAAAAGCTAAAAGAACTTCTTTAAATTCTTTAAAATATTTTTACATGCATTTTCAAATCATAACCCAAACGCAAGACACGGAAGCGACACCAGCAATAGATTTTGCAGGCAATATCAATATAAAGACCCAGATCTATTAAGTACACTAGCGACTCGCCTTCGCTCTGCTCGGGTTCGTCTCTACTTATATTTTAACGTTTAGTATAGATTTTTCAGAGATAAGATATTTTCCCGCAGTAAAAAATATCCTTACATGTCGACCCGGATAATTAGCTATCATCATACGAAATTCCATCAAAATCTATCCAGTGGTTTTCTAGTGATACGTTCCCAGACAGACAGACAGACAAACAAAAATTCTAAAAACTATAGATTCTTCCTCTGTATCGATAATAGTGTCTATGTCAATAAGATTTTCCAAAAAATATATAATGTACAGATTTGGCTTCGTTACAATTTTATTAAGTATATGTATAGATTGAAAATTAAAACATATATGGGAAGGTACAATAAAAATAGTTGAAACTTGTGGTCACGAGTAACAGCTATACGAGTATACATAAATTATATAAAAATATGAATGCTAAGCGAACCGTTAAACATATGAACCGCAAACCAAGCGACCTGAATCCTCTATGTACTTACTATTATATACATATAATTATATAGCGGAATGTAAATACACTGGAAATATAACTTGTCTACTTTAAGAATAACCTACAATAATTGCCCTTGTCAATGAAATTACTTTGTAATAAATTCCTTGGTGCAATATGTGATATTTTATAAAAAAAAATTACTCAAACAGTACGTCTGTAATTGTGAAATATAGATTATAATATTTATTTTTAACTGTACGTTTCCTGCACAAAGATATTTTTAACCATAAAAGGTAAAATAAAAATTACCGTTTGCAATATAACAACTTTCATGCGATTGCGATGGAACATTAGTGGCTTGTTATGTGCCTAAAGGATTATGCAATTGTACTATCAATGTGATATAGATGGCGTTCGAGACACGTCAAATAGTTTAGAAGTTAGAATACTACAAAAATCTATAAATATAATAAAGTTCTTAGTCGAATCTGTGCAATAAATATTTGGAAAATCTCATTATTATCGATACAGAGACCGAATCTATAGTTTTTAGAATTTTTGGCTCGACAGATTTTGATGAAATTCAGTATGATGATAGCTTGTTATCCGGGTCATCGCATAGGATACTTTTTACTGCGGGAAAATATCTCATCTCTGAAAAATCTATACTAAACGTTAAAACGTAACTAGGGACGAAACCGAGCGGAGCGAGCGTTCGTCATAATTCCTAAAAGGATTTAGTAACAAGTATACCCACTTTTAACAACATAACTATCATGCGAGCAAAAATTATACTAATAAGAGAGCAGAATTGTCTTCTGATCACCTTTTAAGCAAGTAGGATGCTATATTTTCTTTCTAATCAAGCACATTCTATTGATATATTTCCTATTTTATTGATCAATAACTTTATGTAAATTGCACTTCAAATATAAAAACATCGCCTCTATCTGTTTACGATGTGAATGCTTTTGTATGGAAGAAGTAAAAACGTGGGAACAAAGATTTATTTCTTTTGAAAAAGTTTTAACTACTATATTTACTCATGTGTATGAGATGGATGCAATCAAACATATAATTACTGTAAACAAGATGCTTAACTATATTTAATATTATAAACAGGCAGAGTTAGTTTGTTTGTTCGTTTGAACGCGCTAATCTCAGGAACTACTTAATAATATTTGATAAATTATTTCTGCATTAGATAGCCAGTTTATTGAGGAAGGCCATAGGCTATATATCATCATGCTACTACACAAGGGAGCGGAGCAGTAATCATAAATGTCAACAAATCGGGCAGACTTCCATACATTATCGTAAAACTATATATATATATATATATATATATATATATATATATATATATATATATAAATAGAGACGAACTCGAGCGAAGCGAGGATGAGTCGCTAGTCTTAGAAATTTAGATGAAATCTAATATACGTACTTGTATTACATTTTAATTTTATCTAAATAATACGCTTGATAAAGTTGACTACAAAGACATAAATAAAAGTAAAACATCAAAAATGTTACGTTCTTTTTCTGTTATAAAGCACCCTTTACTTAATAACTATACGAGTATATCTTATACCTATGAGCAGTATATTATACCTAATTAGTAGACAAAAAGTGCTTTTTTTAGAGCTTCCATACATCATGGAGTTTTTATATTTAAAAACTTTAAACGATATTCTATTCTATAATAATAATTTAGAAACGGACGAGATATAGCTAGTCGGAAATAAATACATTCTTTAGTTGAAATGTGCAAATAAGAAACTCACTTCGTAATATACTGTACCTAAATACCAAGCTGTCTAAGCTAGGACAAAGTATAAGTTTTCTCCTTAAAAGGCACAAGTAGAACTCGACTAGGCACGTCAAGTAACATTTAGGCATTATAAAAAATGATAAATACCTTATTACGATGGTGAATTCCTAACAAATAATAAATAAAAACATAATAACACTTAACTGAGAGTATATATATGTATGTACTTATAAGTCGAGTTGCACCATAAGATAAGTATCTCATCTATAGGTACGTATCATAAGATTCTGAGTAGAATATGTACATTAAATATTTTTTGGAAAATCTTATTGAAATAGTCATTATTATCGATGCAGAGGCTGAATCTATAGTTTTTAGAATTTATGTCTGTCTGGCAACGCATCACGAGAAACCCACTGGACAGATTTTGATGGAATTTGCTATGATGACAGCTGGTTATTCGGGTTAACATATAGGATACTTTTTACTGCGGGAAAACCTAAGTAGGGACGAACGCGAGCGGAGCGAGGGTGAGTCACCAGTTATATATAAATGCCAAAATTTGTATGCTTGTTTGTTACTCTTTAACTATAAAATTTCTGGATAGATTTAGACGTTTAGTACACAAATAGAATATGGCCTGGAATAGAACTTAGGCCACTGTCGGCCATAAGGAAATCTTATCTGTATATAATATTGTAAATACAAAATGTAAATACATCCGACTAGATCTCTTTGAAGTCGGTCAAAAAATAATAGATATTTACTAGTTTTTTGATACATTTTCTTGTCGCATGGCATTTTTAATAAGTCGTCTTCAAATGTCAGGTTAATGTAATGCAATATTGAAAGTGGCAGAGACCTCGGTACTGCGGTGAATACCAATACACCTGCACAAGTTACGTTGCCCTAGGTTAGTAACTGGCACTGGCAGTATTAAATAACTTTTACTTTCAAGTGACGTGAAAAAGTAAATACTGTAAAAATATTTTCTTAAAACGGTATTTGTCTATCTTCATATTTATAAACTTGCAAACAAAAACAAATCTATCCCACGGGAACTCTTTATTTTCCGGGATGAAAAGTATCTAAGATGTTGACCGGGGATAAAAGGTACTACCATACAAAATTTCATTTAAATCGATCCAACAGTTTCAGAGATTAGCCCGTACAAACAGACAAACCGACATACAGAGAAACAAAAAAAAATTGAAAAAATCTGGATTCGTTCTATTTCTCTTCTTACATCTCCCTGACTCATTTTTCAGCATTTCTTTTCTATGTACAGACATTAGACCTCTACAGTTTTATTATATGTATAGATAAACATGAATGTTCGTTCGTATGTTTGTCCTCTATGCATTGCTAAACCATTAAACCAATTGTGATGAAACTCTGATCTGTTATTCTGTATACGGTTGCGAAAGTTCCCGGCGTAAAAAAAGATTTTTTTTCTTTAATGCGTTCCTAAACCACTCAAGCTTAGGAACGCACTCGAGCGAAGCGAATATAATTTGTTAGTATAATAAAAGAATGATGGTATGTTTTATCGGTTTATCCGAAAGCAATTAAACTTAGATAAATTGTTACCTACTCGAAAGCAAAAAAACTATTAAAGGAATCTATACTAATATTATAAAGCTGAAGAGTTTGTTTGTTTGTTTGTTTAGTTGAACGCGGCAATCTCAGGAACTACTTATTCGATTTGAAAAATTCTTTTTACATTAGATAGCCCGTTAACTGAGGAAGGCTATAGGCTATATATATCATCGCGGAAAAATGCACTGTTCCCGTGGGATAGATTTGTTTTTGTCTAGGGACGAACCCGAAGCGAAGCGAAGGTGAGTCGCTAGTGTATGTATATACGAATGTGTATAACTGTAATTTTAATGAAACCAGAATGAGCAAATAATTACGTATTAAATTAAACTTACTTATACATATTTTTGCATTTAAGATATCCTTTTCTGTATTTTACATGTTGCATGAGACATTATTCGAATGACAAAAACAAATTTAAAGACACCCACGCTCATTTTTTATGTTTTAGCGAGTCATTCAATCATTGAATACATATTAAAAACGTTTTTTTAATATAGCCAAGCCTGAAGACTGAGATATAATAACTATTTGTCATAAAAAGCATTCTTATACCATATATTAGCCACAATGACTAATATAATCTAAGTTATTTAGGGAAAAACATAATAATAGCAAAATTTATTACTTTAACGAATATATTGGTAACACCCGTGGAGTTACAGTAATTAAAAAGAATTATATGAATTCAAGAGTAAATAAATACCTTCTCTTATATATATTATATATAGAGAACTGTAACAAGATCAAATAAAAAAAAATATATTATAAAAATTAAATAAATAAAAAGAGACTAGCAACTCACCCTCGCTTCACTCGGGTTCGTCCCTAAGAACATTTTAACAATAAGTATAGATTCCTTCGAGATGTGATATTTCCCAGCAGTAAAAAGTATCCTATATGTTGACCTGGATAGCCAGCTATCATCATACCAAATTTCATCAAAATCTGTCCAGTGATACGACTCAGTTAGAATTTTATTATATGTATAGAATAGATTATTTCTTATAATACCTCCAAATAGGTCAGGATAGCTTGCACCTTTTTGTTCTACACCGTCTTATATATACACTAGCATTTCCCGCGGCTCCGCCCGCGTTCAGATGATCATAAAACCAAATTCTTAGGTTTTGCACATTAGTATACTCTTACATTATACATTACTTTCATTGCACACGACATGAATGTCTATACTTCTGTTTTGTTTGTTTTTTTAGTTTTTCACGATAAACTCTCAAACTACGGAATTAATTTTAATCATTTTTTAATAATAGACAGCTATAGATTAATTTAATATATAGCTGATTATTTAAATTACATAATGATAACTTTTCTTAATTAGCGCTAGTTAGTAATATTTTCCAAAACAATTTTCAAAAGAAAGTGTAATAAGTAAATAATTCTAAGCGAATACATTTTTTTATTTCATATGGCTCTGCTAATATGATTAAAGTCGTAAGCATTTTATTGTGTCCTTTAAGTCTTTACCTTCCAAGAAAAGGTGTCAAGAAAAGTTGAGATATAACAGTTCCTAAAATACTTTTTCATAGTTTTTGAGATATGAAGTATTTTTAGTTACCCGCTTTGGCAGTTTAACAGCCATAAACTTGTTTTCCATAAAATGTTATAAAATAATAAAAATTGAACTTATTTTTACGGTGCAAAAAATGAGTAGGTATTGTGGAAACGTAAATATTATTCGTATTTATTTTAGTGTTAACCATACAAAACACGTAGGTAAGAAAAACAACATAGCATTTTACTATACGAAACCTATAATGCGCGAGTTGGATTTACATTTGCCCAATTTTTACATTAAAAGATTAAAAAACATTAACACTATTTACTAAACAATAAAAATTTACAAATATTCTCATTTGAAAATTGTTTCGGCCAACAAAATATTACTAATATGTTACTAATTTATAAAGCCAAAAAGTTTGTTTTATTAAAAATTTAAGCACGGGCAGGGCCGCGGATAATTTAGTAGTAATTATAATAAAGTCATAGAAAGGTTATATCTGTACATTTTTTTTTTGGATAAAACTACGTATTTTAAAAACACATGGCGACATCTATTGTCAAATAGCTAAATAACACATAAATAATTTTTCATTAAAATAACTATTTTAATGAATAAAATAGCGCTCTTAATATTTCTTTTAAGATAAGTTTTTTTTAATAGTTTTAACATAATATATAAGTAAGTTACCTTGCTAAAATATTAATAGCATCATCGTGCTTTTACTTTAACCAGTTTTAAAAGTAAAAAGAATCCTGTGTGTTGAGCCGGATAACCTGCTATTACCATACCAAATTTCATAAAAATCTCTCTAGTGGTTTGTCACATACAGACAGACAGAAAAAAATCTAAAAACTATAGATTCGGGCTCTATATCGCTAATAATGAATATTTCAATAAGTTTTTCCGAAAAAATATTGAGTTTACGGGTTCGGCTTAGTTACAATTTTATTGTATGTATAGTTACTAATTTATGAAGCGAAAAAGTTTGCTTTACTGATAATTTAAACACGGGCAGAGCCGCGGGTGATTTAGTAGTAATTCTAATAAAATCGAAAAAAGGTCATATCTGTACATTAATTTTTTTGGAATTAAAACTATGTATTTTAAAAACACATGGCGACATCTATTGTCGAATATCTAAATAACACATACATAAATATTAATTAAAATAACTATTTTAATGGATAAAATAGCGCTTTTGATAATTTGATTTTCAAGATAAGCTATTTTTATAGTTTTTACCATATTTTGTAAGTTACCTTGCTAAACTGTTTACAAATAGTATCGTCGTGGTTTTGTTCCTACCAGTTTTTGTATTTTTTTTCAGAAATGAGATATTTTCTCGCGGTAAAAAGTATCCTATATGTTGACCCAGATAACCAGCTGTCATCATACCAAATTTCATCAAAATCTCTCCAGTGGTTTTTCTGTGATGCGGTAACAGACAGACAGACAGACAGACAGACAGACAGACAGACAAAAATTCTAAAAACTATAGATTCGGCCTCTGCATCGATAATAATGTCTATTTCAATAAGATTTTCCAAAAAATATTTAATGTACAGATTCGGCTTAGTTAGAATTTTATAATATGTATAGATATCATGTTTAGGAATAGCTAATCTCATAGAAATATGTAACACATGACCAAACCCGCCGGCAACGTTTAGTAACTATTACAAATATATAGCAATTTACATTTCGAGTTAATATATTCAAGCTAAAATTAAACATGTTTTTAGATTTGAAAAATCTCAATTAGCTTTTGAGATATTTGCAAAAAACTAAACCCCCTTTTTTGTTTTCAGTTAATTGTTTATAACTTTTGCAATTTTTGCAAGCGGAACTTATTTTATTTTTTTCAAAAATCTTCTACATATCATTATCGAATGACATCTTGTTCATATTTTTCCGAGACTGCTAAAAAAAATTAACCTAAAATGCACTTGTTGCCTAGACGATAATCCATATTGATGTTATAAATGCGAAAGTAATTCCATTTGTTTGTTACCTTTTCGCAACTAAACGGCTATACCGATTAAGAAGAAAATTGGTATGGAGATAGTTTGACACCCTGGGAAGGACATAGGATAATTTTTACCCCGGAAATCATCCCTTGAAGGGATGAAAAGAGGTATGGAAGTTTGTATGGGAAATCAATTATTTCTCAAGTAACGGATACAAAACTCATCATACCTATGTACATATATATAGTCTATCTATTCCATACTAACTGTGAAAACGTCCCTAGGGACGAACTCGGGCGAAGCGAGGGCTAGTCACTAGTTTTATAATATTAATAGAATATGCATTAATCGAGTGAATGTAACATTTACATGACATAGTGGTAGAAATCAGTCACGTTACTTACAATAATAGCTTGTTTAAATAAACATGGCAATATTAACTGTCGCATTACGAAATATATTAGTAGTATTAAGAATTCGTGCGTTGTGTGTAAAATTTACGCCTATATCTATATAAATAAAAATTAATGTTGGTAAGCGCGTAACTCAAGAATGGCTGGACAAATTCGGCTAATTTATTTTTTTGTATGTTCCTTAAGGTCCACGGAAGGTTTTAATACTTAAAAAAACGATATCCATGTTACTATATCCAAGCTAGGGAAGAAACCGAGCGAAGCAAGGGTGAATCGCTAGTCTATACATATAATAAAATTCTGAGTCGATCGCATCTTAGTCCAAGCGAAATGCAGTTATTTTTAAGAAAAAATAAAATATTGAAAACCTGAAGTTTTATGATTTTAAAATGTTGGCAGGTATGTAAGGAATAGAAATTCATAAAATGCCCCCGATGCCCAGCCACCCCCGAGAAATGGCGGGACGCAAAGCGTTGAAAAATAGTTTTTTTCAATTTCCGGCTTACTGTGACGTTCTATCGAAAAATGTTTTCTACAAAAGTTGTGGGTCTAGTAAAAATCTACAACTTTTATTTATAACACTTTTTATAACAACCTCAAAGTTTTCGAGATATTTGCAAAAAACTCAGTTTTTAATTTTTTCTTGGTTTTTTATTTTTAATTTCTAGAATAGTCTTTTAATTCTCATGAAACTAAGGTGATGTAATCTACAATATATATAAAATAAATGAAAAAAAAAAGTTGAAATTGAAATGTTCAGCCATTTTCGAGAAAAGTATGTTTTATGGTCTCGAGAGGCCGAAAATCACCCCCAACTTCAAGTGGACGTTAACATTTAAAAAATTTTTTGTACAATTTTCAGATAGAGCTCATCCTTTTTGTCTTGAACTCTACTTTTTGAAGAAATAAAAATATTGTATGGTCGCCCTGTAAGAACACTCTTAAAAATTGAAAACATTGAAGAAATCGATAATTTTGACTTTGTAAACTACATTTTTTTTAATTATCATTGGAAAAGTGTACTTTATTGACCAAATTTTTATAAACTGATTATACCAGTGTATTTTTCGGGAAAAAACGAATGAAATGGTATTCTTAAGTTTTTAATTTGACGCTTATTATTTATACAATATCGTCGTAAACATTCCAACTTTGCAATTTGACGAGTCGTGAAGAAATAATAAAAATTGAAATTCACGTAAAGTACACTTGCTTCTTTTGTATTTTTTCCAGTAGAATCTATTTATGTTATTATTTTTTTGAATTTATCGATGTTTTATTAATTTTTGATCGACTTTGGAGTTAAATTTATTGATTTTTTCTAAAAAAATCAGATTTTAAGGTAATTACAGAAAGAAATGAAATTCATTCGTAGTCTAATCTTGTTTATTCATTAGTTAAATGTGTAATTTAAAAAAATTAAGTTTATATTTACAAAATTTTGTCATCGTTATGTTAAAAAAATCATAAAAAAATTAAAAAATGAAAAATAAAAATAATTAAAAACAAAGAAAAGTACATTAAAGGGTAATTTTAAAAAGATTTAAAGTTTTAATATTACTCTTTAATGTACTGTGCATCCATCAAATGCTTAGATATTGATGATAAAAAAGAAAAGGATGCCTTTTTATTGAAAGTAGATATTTCAGGAAAAAATCGACGTAAAAAGTGTAGTAAAAACTTTTTTTTTTCATTTTATACATTTTTTTATGATTTTTTAACAAAACTATGACAAAATTTTGTAAACATCAACTTAATTTTTTTAAATTACACATTTAAGTAATGAATAAACAAGATTAGACTACGAATGAATTTCATTTCTTTCTGTAATTACCTTAAAATCTAATTTTTTAGAAAAAATCAATAAATTTGACTCCAAAATCGATCAAAAATTAATAAAACATCGATAAATTCAAAAAAATAATAACATAAATAGATTCTACTGGAAAAAATACTAAAGAAGCAAGTGCACTTTACGTGAATTCCAATTTTTATTATTTCTTCACGACTCGTCAAATTGCAAAGTTGGAATGTTTACGACGATATTGTATAAATAATAAGCGTCAAATTAAAAACTTAAGAATACCATTTCATTCGTTTTTTCCCGAAAAATACACTGGTATAATCAGTTTATAAAAATTTGGTCAATAAAGTACACTTTTCCAATGATAATTAAAAAAAAATGTAGTTTACAAAGTCAAAATTATCGATTTCTTCAATGTTTTCAATTTTTAAGAGTGTTCTTACAGGGCGACCATACAATATTTTTATTTTTTCAAAAAGTAGAGTTCAAGACAAAAAGAATGAGCCCTATCTGAAAATTGTACAAAAATTTTTTTAAATGTAAACGTCCACTTGAAGTTGGAGGTGATTTTCGGCCTCTCGAGACCATAAAACATACTTTTCTCGAAAATGGCTGAACATTTCAATTTAAATTTTTTTTTTCATTTATTTTATATATATTGTAGATTACATCACCTTAGTTTCATGAGAATTAAAAGATTATTCTAGAAATTAAAAATAAAAAACCAAGAAAAAATTAAAAATTGAGTTTTTTGCAAATATCTTGAAAACTTTGAGGTTGTTATAAAAAGTGTTATAAATAAAAGTTGTAGATTTTTACTAGACCTACAACTTTTGTAGAAAACATTTTTCGATAGAACGTCAGAGTAAGCCGGAAATTGAAAAAAACTATTTTTCAACGCTTTGCGTCCCCCAATTTCTCGGGGGTGGCTGGGCATCGGGGGCATTTTATGAATTTCTATTCCTTATATACCTGCCAACATTTTAAAATCATAAAACTTCAGGTTTTCAATATTTTGTTCCCAAACTGCAATTCGCTTGGACTATCTGTAAATTAAATAATTTTTAGAAAATGTTATTGAAATAGTCATTATTATCGATAGAGAGGTCGAATCTATAGTTTGTTAGAATTTATGTTTGTCTGTCTGTCCGTCGATCGGGCTGAGAACGCATTATGAGAAAAACACTGGACAAATTTTGATGAAATTTGGTATAACGATAGATGGTTATCCGGGTCAACATATAGGATACTTTTTACTGAGAGAAAACATCTAATTTCTGAGAAATCTATACTAACCGTTAAAACGTATCTAGAGACGAACCCGAGCAGAGCGAGGGTGAGTCGCTAGTCTATATATAAATAGGCAAAGACAAAACTGTTCAGTACATTTTTCTTCTTTGACAACTGTTTTTCTATTTTTTTTTGTTTAGTAGCTATTGACGAGCTTTAGCGTTATTAATAAAAATAATCATTTTTTTTTTTAATATAAATAGGTAAATTCGTGTTACCAATAAAAAAAATATGTAGAATTTCGACCACTAACGAGTCAGATTAAAAACTTTCCATTTATTCGTATTTAATTATTCATTTTGATAAAGCTACTATCTATAAATAAAACCTTACTTTTGGTTAAAAAAAAGGTTAAAAAGGGTTTTAAAAAATCAATGCATGTAAATTTGCTTTTTAAGGTTAAAAATTTGTATTAAAAGTAGTGAACACTATAATTTTTGATCGTATACCATAAATTAGCATACATAAAATAACATGTGTAATCTATGGGCACAGTAGTCGTTGTACGTACTCAATGTTAGTTAGTAATTATCAGTTTTACAACAACTGCAATAAAATTAAAATGCAAATCTACAGCATTTATTCCTGGGCTTTGTTTTATCACATACTAAAATAAAATATATATAAATACTAGCCTCACCCTTGCTTCACTCGGCTTCGCCTCTGGAAAAACAAAAAGAAATCTATCCCACGAGAAACGTACATTTTTCCGGGATAAAAAGTAGCCTATTGCTATTCCAGATTATAATCTATCTCTGTGCCAAATTTCATCCGGATCTGTTCAGCCGTTCTGGCGTGATTGAGTAATAAACATCCAAATATCCAAACATCTAAACTTTCACATTTATAATATTAGCAAGATTTATTATCTTTAAAGTTGCTTGGATTGACTTATTTAAATTCATCATCAGAAATATAGAAATTTCAACAAGATATTGCTATACTGACATATTACGTAGATAAGCTTTTGAAATTCTGTTTTGAAAGGGGTAGAAGAAGCAAGTTTGTGTGTGTCATTGCACAATTTTGGAAAATTTGGCAAAATTACAATGCAACACAAATAATTATAGAAAAATTGCAAGATTCATCATTTAGCAGCTGACAAAGTGCCTCAATACTAGAACATTTTTAGTATTTACATATTACTACGTGAGAAGAATAAAGTTTCATACAAACTTTTAACCCCTACTTCACCCCCTCGGGTGATGAATTTCGAAAAATCCTTCTTAGCGGATGCCTACGTTATAAGACGAATACGTGTGCAAAATTTTAATTTTCTAGCCCTAAGGGTTTGGCCTGTGCGTTGATAAATCAGTCAATCACTTTTGCCTTTTATATATGGGTCGTTCTTCTTTTCTAGCGACAATGATCTGTCTCTCACCTCATTTTGTGTCATATTAGAGTATAGATTATTATTATGTATTCATTGTTCGAATTTACATCCTCATCGCTTTATACCTTTTAATATTAAATAATCTTTAACTTTCTGTAGCAAATAGTTTTTTGCATGTGTTTATTTTACATTAAATACCGTGACAGAGTAGTAATTCATAATGATGTCCTACCGAAAAAGAACCACTCTGTCACAGTGTTTTCTCGAAAATCGCCACAAAACAAACAACATTACGGGCATGAAAATAAAGATTAAATGATCCAAATGAAAATTAAATGCATTTGCGAAAAAATATCTAACACTGAAATCAAAATATTGTTACTTGAAAAACTCGAAAAACTGAGAAACACCAATTCATTGTCGTAAGAAAAGAAGAACGACCCATATAACAAAAGAGACTTAACATTCAAACTTAATGAATTGCGATCAATTTTAGACCATGGGTCGATCACTAGTTCACTAATTATTACATTTTAAACCACCGAAAACAATCATCTATTAAAACGAAATATAAATTTTGTTACTATGTAACATTACATCTTGATAAAACAAACTCGCATATCCGATTAATAAGAATGTTTGATAACTGCCCCCTATTATTTTAATTGCTTCAATACGTTGTAATTCCGATATTTAATTTTTTACTTCCGACTGTAACACGATTTTTTTGTATTTTCATCATTAATTAGTGTTTTCATATGTCAATCATCGATATATTACGGGAAGTAATTAATATCGATTTGTACAAACTATAATAACATTTTAGAATATATTGTATTGGAAAGAAATAGAACAACATTATTTTGCTATATGTTTAGTAGCTAGGTAGTTATATAATCGATTTTTTTATTTTGCTATACATAACTATTTGTTTGCTATGTTTTAGATAATGTACCCAATTATACATAATATACCCACTATTATTTATATTATTTATATTAATTATTTAAAGCTTTTTTATCAATTATACAATAATGTTACTACTGCATATATAAATGCGAAAGTTTGGATGGATGGATGTTTGTTACTCAATCACGCCAGAACGTCTGAACAGATCTGGATGAAATTTCGCACAGAGATAGATTATACTCTGGAATAGCACATAGGCTACTTTTTACCCCGGAACCATGTACGGTTCCCGTGGGATAGATTTGTTTTTATTTTTATAGAGGCGAACGCAAGCGATATCCGCTAGTTATATAAAAAGACCTAATCTACAATCAAAACTGGCTATTTTCAACAGAATAGAATAGAGTTAACAACAAATAATTGACTAATTTCCTTTTAGTCGCGATGCATCCGTTACGCTTCGAGGACTCGAATTAGAAAGTGAATACATTGTTCACTTGTATAGTGACAACAGCTCTTTGTACAAAGAGAACAAAAGAATGTCACTTATCCTGTTGATGGTCGGCATTGTGAAATGGCAAACTAAACACAAGAACGGTGTACTAATTAACATAATGACCTAGCCCTTCCAAAATTCCGGAAAACTAAACTTGTATGAAATAAACGACCTTTATTTCTTACACTTTCCTAAACACAGCGTATTATTAAAGAATTTTAATGTACGAAAATCTCACGAAACGTAATAAACATAAAATGTAAAACCACGACGCGACGGCTTAAATCTCACAAATGAAAAAAATTATTGATACTTAAAACTGTAGTGACAGCAATAAAAAAAATCGATTATTAAAGTATTATAAATAAGAACATAAGTAAATACATATGTACAATATATGTATGTACATCTACATAGATGACATAGACACAGATAAATAAAATTGAAGTGTCTGTTTGTAAAGTCAAAATAACAGCTTTATACTAAATGCATATGGAATTATATACGGTAGGTACTTATAAGAAAAACACAATTTTTAAAATGTTTGTCTGTCTGTCTATTTGTTCCGGCTAATCTCTGAAACGGCTGGACCAATTTTTACGGGACTTTCATTGGCAGATAGCTGATATTATAAGGAGTAACTTAGGCTACTTTTATTTTAGAAAAAGAGTTAGGGTTTCGCTCAAAAAAATTAAAACGTGCCTAGGGACGAACCCGAGCGAAGCGAGGATGAGTCGCTTGTACTATATGTATTTGGAAAAGAGAAAATAATTTTTAAACTATTCAATAACAACACGATTGTTTAAGCGGCTATAAATAAATATATTTTAAATATTATGAAACGTGTTTTATAAAAGCTAATATTTTCACACAATAACATCTATACATATAATAAAATTTTAACTAAGCCGAATCTGTACATTAAATATTTAAAAAAAATCTTATTGAAATAGACACTATTATCGATACAGAGGCCGAGTCTATAGTTTTTAGAATTTTCGTCTGTCTGTCTGTTACCACATCACAGAAAAACCACTGGAGGGATTTTGATGAAATTTGGTATGGTGGTTATTCGGGTCAACATATAGGATACTTATGCTCTGAGAATAATCTCTGAGAAATCTATACTAAACGTATAAAACGTAAGCAGGGACGACGCCGAGCGGAGCGAGGGTGAATCGCTAGTTGAAATATAATATTTCAAAATATAAAACATCCGTAAAACTAAATGTATACGGCGAAATATTTGAATAAACATGGAATTTACTTTTCATAAATAAGATACAGGTTAAAAATGTATAATGACGAATAAAACCGCTTCGTCACTCAATATTATGCAGTAGCTGGGATTTGGTATAGAAAGCCTCACATCTGGCACAGATTTCGAATATGTTACGCAAAAACGCTTTCTTTCTACTATTGATTAAGAAAATTTTCTTTTTAATGATATAATATCATATTATACTAATTTATTCTACATTTAAATATATTCGTTATGTAAACATTTAATACTGTTAAAGATAACGCCATTACGGGGATTTCTTACAAAAATTTAATCAAGTCGTAAATTCTTTCGTTATCATGGCATTGAAATGTTTGATAACCCACATTTAAATTATCATTTTAATTAATATAAACTTGCTAAGTGTTTTGAGACTTGCTCCTAATTATTTCCTAGTAGGTACTCATAATCGCAATGCTATAAGGTGTGTGTATATATATATGTGTGTGTGTGTGTGTGTGTGTGTGTATATATATATATATATATATATATATATATATATATATATGTATACATATATATATACAACTCATTTGAATGCGATGTAGCATTCAACAAAGTAAAAGTTATTGCTTATTATAAATTCATCTACACGAAACACGAATATTTACAATAATTTTGGGTTACATCACGATTACGCGTATAACAAAACTAGTATAACTGGACTGAATACACAATAGAATTCACACTCGCATTGCAATACATTAGGTAACAGACAGTATGGAAAAAAAAATGGCCAATATTATAAGCGAGTTAGGTAAGTGAAGTTTCGGACGTGCTTCGAGTTTGTTTGGTGAATAAATGCGAAATATGTATTGAAAATCCGTTACACCGTACGCGCAGGGAGGTCGCGCTTCAACGGAGCTGAACGGGGCATGACAGCCTATCGCTTCCTATTCACTCCTCTGACACATGTTAACGTACACTATTCTATTACACAGCACATTCGCATAAGCTAAGTCAAAAATACACTTCGCCTCAGCAATCAGGTACCCATGTAAATATGGGTGCTTAGAAAGTACGCATAAATACATTGTAAAGTAGCACAGATGCATAGTAATACGAACAAATTAACACGGAACCACGATAACTTCTTAGGCTATAGAAAGAAATGTAATTGTTTAAATAAATCACCTCACAATGAGTCCGCCGTCTCTGTAGAAAGTTGTTCAATTACCTGAAAGGCACTGATGCGTTTGGGTGGAGGCACTTGCGGAGATCTGTCGATTAGATTTTCCATGGAATGCCGCGTGAGGAAATTCTGTTTTTCGAACGTTGTGTTCGCTTTGTAAGCGGTTCTGTTGAACTTGGTCGCGGGAGCTACTATACGGTTTCCGTTTTCGTCGTCGTCCTCCCACTCGGTGACCACGTCGGTGCGCACATCCTCGAGCGATCGAGAACGACTGCAAGGGCATGCTGTGGAGGCGTTGGGGTTGCGCATCTGCCTCGGTCTCTCCCTATTAAGGTAGAGATCAGCGTGATTACTCGGCGTAGGCGCTCCAGCCGATCTATAGCTGGGCGATAAAAAATAGTAGTCCCTCGATTTGTTACTGTATGCACTCAATCCGGAAAAATCCGAGTAGGTGGAGCCTTTCGAGGAGGAGGTTTTGAAATTTCTCGCATCCATTGGGTCCGGCGGTCGAAAGTAAAAGTTGGGTTGCGGGCGGGAGAGCGGGGGCCATGGTCGGAACGGCGTATCAACGTAATGTGCCGGTTTTGACTTCATATCGGAAGATCCGCGCGAGTGCGGATGTTGCCGATGGTTCAGAGCTACTGATGGCGAGAGCGCTCGATGCCTGCGCCGGCCCACCACCGGTCGGGTTAGACAGAGATGGGGACATGGAGAAAGGCGTACGCGCACGTTCCACTCAATCCGTTCGACGCGAACAAGTGAAAGGGGTAGCCCGTACGGTCAGAACGCGACGCGCTTGAATATCTCTTTGTCAGTCAGTGTCATTAAACTTGAATATTTATTACCCATAAACATTGTCGACTACACTACTTAATTAAATTAGATATTTATAAATGAAGAATGTAGACTATTACTTTCTAGTAATCGATTTCGTGTTAGCATTATGGTAATCTAACTCTACTATCGTTGTGCATAGCAAATTGAAGTGTTGATAATGTAAATTCGCGTTTTCTTTTAAAAGTTTCAAATAAATTCATATGAATAAATTAATATGAATAAATTTAAATAACAAGTTCTTGTAGTCCAGTTCCTTTTTAGTTTTTACTTCATTAATTATCATTGCGCAAACATAGAAATAATAACGCATACAATATACATATATAATTGTAAATGTATGAGTTTTTCGTAACAAAGTATTGCTTGAAAAATAATTGCGTGCACGCAATTGATTATATCTGCACGAATTGTAACAAATTATTGGGTTTCCGAAAGATGGTGTAATTCGTCACGTACCTACTTGCCTAACTTTCGCTCGAAAATTGGCGGTGTCATAATAAATAGAGCTATTATATAACAGATCCTGTGTACAGTAAGACCACTTAAACTATGATATAAACAATTTTTGAAATGACTTCTATAGGCATGTTTGGATGGGGAGTAAATTCATGTAAGTCGTCTTCGACATGGTCACGTGACGTTTTAACGCTAACACTCAAGAGTACCGATAGATGTCAAAACCAGATAAAATGTAAACAGTTATAATTTACAAATTTTAAATTAAGATCAAGCAATTAATTTGAATATCCAAAAATAACAACTGTTTGTTTATAGTTTCAAGTTTTCACTTCTGTCGGCAGTATTCATGACTGCTTCTTTTTAACATAAAATGGAAAACACTTAAAAAGCATTTAAATTAATTGTATAATAATTTAAATAAAGCAACAAAATTAGGAGATATTCTTATCTATACTCTATATCTTACTAATAATAATATAAAGAGGCAGAGTTTGTTTGTTTAAACGCGCTAATTTCAGGAACTACTGATCCGATTTGAAAAATTCCTTTTGGATTAGATAGCTCATTTATTGAGGAAGGCTATAGGCTATAAATCATATAATGTATAGTCTATCTCCATACTAACCGTTAAAACGTACTCAGGGACGAACTCGAGCGAAGCAAGGGTGATTCGCTAGTATGAAATATTATAATGGGCATACTTGTATGTTAAAATAACACAACAAATAAGAACTTGAGACTACGGCAATAAAACACAAAACCCTGCGCTTGCGCCCACTCGTCTCGAGATAATGCTGGAAAATTCAAACAATTAACCGCCATATAAGTAATGGAACCCAAGGCTGATCCATATATAGATCATAATATAATCAAGTTTATGACATAAACTCATCACGAACTTTAATCATCCTACGCGAGAAAAATGAATCAGTAATGAATATTTGAAGAACAACAAAACATGTAATTTCCGAATGATTTGTAATTGCTACTACATGAAGTACCAATTTAAATGTTACCTCCGAGTTTGTACGGCAACGAATATTTATATTATAAAAATAATTTAACTAATCCACTACAAAAGCAGAGGCAGACTTCAGAATTTTTATTCGTAACTAGCGACTTACCCTCGCTTCGGTCGGGTACGTTTTATTTTTTTTGAGCGAAACCCTAATTCTTTTTCTAAAATAAAAGTAGCCTAAGTTACTCCTTATAATATCAGCTATCTGTCAGTGAAAGTCCCGTTAAAATTGGTCCAGCCGTTTCGGAAATTAGCCGGAACAAAGAGACAAACAGACAGACAAAATTTTTAAAAATTGTGTTTTTCTTATAAATACCGTATACAATTCTATATGCATTTAGTATAACGCTGTTATTTCTACATTACAAACAGACATTTCAATTTTATTTATCTGTATAGATATATGTATATGTCTGTTATTTTTTATTTGTGTATGTTGTATTTTACTGATTTAGAAATAGCCCTAAGTCTAGAATAATTACGTTTTGAAGTGAACTAGAAGTTGGTGTACTTTTTTACTAAAACTAAAAATGCATTCAATATTTTTATTATTATCCATACTTATATTATAAATGCGAAAGTTTGTGAAGATGGATGAATGGATGTATGTTGCTCTTTCACGCCAGAACGGCTGAACGGATCAGGATTAAATTTGGCACATAGATAGATTATAGTTTAGAATAGCATATGAGTTACTTTTTATCTTGAAAAAATGTTTCCGTGGGATAGATTTGTTTTTGTCTATGGATGAACCCGAAGCGAAGCGAGGGTGAATCGCTAGTATTATTATATATTTAAATAAAGAATATACAAAACAAATATATGCGATAATATATCCACATAAAACAGAATCATTTCAATTAACACACTTTAATAGGATGAGATCATTTTTATAATTAGAAACCAAACTCCTAAGTAAGCTATACTTTTGAAAGGAGATTCTTATGGTAACCATAAGCAGGTAGAAATTGCTAATCTATGCCATACTATGAACAGGAAAATTATTTACGGAACTATCTCAGTCATACTATCACTCAAATTCCTACAAGCATCCTTAATTGAAATTTCTAAAGTCAAACTACAAATTGGCTATTAAATTCACATATTTTGATACAATGTTCTAGTTTGCAGCTTGAAACCCATTCATAGAACTTGTAAATAGGTAATTTGGACCAGTCCTTGTGTATGTGAAATCGTATGGTATAGCTATTCAAACTTCAATCACGTAAATATCAAAATTTAATTGTGTACTAAAGCAAGTAATTAAGTATTCAGCCCTTTTTAACGTCCCACTGCGGGGCACGGGCCTCCTTTCAATACGAGGGTGATCAGGCCATATTCCACCACGCTGGCCAAGTACAGATTGGCGGACTTCACAAGTCTTTCGAAAACTTGCTAAGTTCTCTCAGACATGCAGCTTTCCTCACGATGTTTTTCTTCACCGTAAGGCAAGTGGTAATCATGTTAGAAATGAAAAAACATATGAACAAACACAAATTTTTGGTGACAGCCCCCTTGAGTCGTGTTTGTTAATATATTTTATGGTAAAAAAAAAAAACGTCTGGAAAAAGCATAAGTTCGGGATCTTAGACTATATTATTTTTCACAAAATCAACTGATCGTAGTTCGTACGGTTCGAGCCGTAAAACGAATGTACCTACGCGTCATAAGCACGTAGCCAACGTACAATTTCATTATAAGTTTATATAGATAATACATTTCATCTAAAGAGCCGCTAATGATTGCACGTCGACATATTATTTACTTAGCATATACTGTTTACGTAAGCGGAATTACTATATTTATCTCTTTATTGAAATTCTATTTGCCGTTGTAAGGTCTTTGTGTTTCACCTTCCTACTCTTTAAATTGTTTTTATCTTTACGTATGAATATATTAAATAGTAGTAAAAAGCAGACAAAACAATACTAATATTATATACGTGAAGTGTTTTTTTGTTTGTCCTTCTTTCACGTTGAAACAGAGCAATTGAGTGGCGTGATTTGTGCGGAGATAGCTGGAGGCCTGGAGAGTGACATAGGCTACTTTTTACCGAGGTAGATTATCTCATTCTCACTAGAAAACACGTTATGGTACAACCCACGACAACTCATCATACCTATGTATATATAGCCTATCTATTCCATACTAAGCGTTAAAACCTAGTACTAACTAAACTAAACTAGTTAATGTATAAGCAAAGTTTTAAAAGCAATACGTTGATTCATTTATAACGAAACTACTCGTAATAGTTCAGCCAAATAAGGTCTGTTTTACACAATTTCGATTTCCGACTTATTTGACAGGACTATAATAAGTCAGACATAGGTATGAAAACGTTACGCTGACACAGCCCATAACAAAGCATACATGACTTCATACAAATGAGTCACACGCCGAAAAACCCCATGTAAAGAATGTACTAAATATTGACACATGTACTGTCATGTGAATACAATATTATCGTACACCAAATATTAATATTATATTATATTTTATTATCGTATTATATTCACTAAAATAACTATGAAATTATCTATACCTATATATAACAAAATTCTGAGTCGAATCTATAGGTGCATTAAATATTTTATGGAAAATCTTATTGAAATAGACATTATTATCGATACAGAGGCCGAATCTATAGTTTTTAGAATTTTTGTCTGTCTGTCTGTCTGTTACCGCATCACAAAAAAACCACAGGAGGGATTTTGATGAAATTTGATATGATGATAGCTGGTTATGCGGGTCAACATATAGAATACTTTTTATTGCGGAAAAATATCTCATCTCTGAGAAATCTATACTAAACGTTAAAACGTAAGTAGGGACAAACGCGAGCGGAGCGAGGGTGAGTCGCTAGTTACATATAAATTAGTAAATAAATATCGCAACATTTTAAGTATAATATACAATGAACATCTTACTAATATTATAAATGTGTAAGTTTAGATGTTTGAATGTTTGGTTGGATGTTTGTTAATCAATCAAGCCAAAACGGCTAAACGGATCCGGATGAAATTTGGCACAGTGATAGATTATAGTCTGGAATAGCACATAAGCTAATTTTTATCCCGGAAAAATGTACGGTTCCCGTGGGATAGATTTATTTTTGTTTTTCACTAAGAACGAGACAGCCGCTAGTTAATCATATATTATTACAGATGAAATGTTACTTAAAACTAGCCAGGAAAATAAATCATACTCAGTACTCCTATAATGAGTAATTAAAAATGAATCCCAATAACCTATCTATCTATGATTTTTCTTACATAAGATATAAATTCGACATAATTTGTATGGAGCTTATATCAAAGAGTCCATTTTGTTTGTCCATTGAGTTTGATTACAAAAATAGAGTGGGTCGAAAATAAAATATTTTCTGTGCCGTCGCACTCGAGCAAGCGATGTGACCAGGCGTGCGGCTTTCTCTGGGACAATGCGTTGACGTCCCGTTGTCCATTGGAACGTTGATTAAAATGTACTGTTTGTAAACAATTGTCAGTGCGTCCGTTTTACTGTTCATTTTTAACTGCTTACATCTATTCATATCGTAAACAATCATGACATTCTTAATAATATCAAAATAAAAATAACAAATCATCTAAAGGGCTTTCTATGTTCGTCTGACCGGATTTATTTTTAATACTTTCTTAGATTTACCCGGATATTTAACATTTTAAATAAAACTACCTTTTCGGATTTTTTCGCGGACTTATTATTGCCTTTGAGACGACTAAAATCTTAAGTCTCTCCCGTGACCATGATTGCTGTAAAGCATTCGAAACGTCGGGAACCAAAAATCAAAATAAATCCGCGAAAAATTGGAATTTGTTTTTATTAAAAAAATACTTTCGTGTTGTGAATTGATCAAAAAATACGAAAAACCTAATTTTGCAAGTCGAAGACGTCAAAAATTATTTATAGAATAATTAAAACTTTAACGTAGGTAACTCATATAAGTGCAAATAGGCACTTTGTCGTAAAATAACTGTTCTACAATGACCGCATCTTAATTGCCTGGTATCTTCGCTCAATTACATCCTATTGATTAAAGTGGAGTCAACATCAGGTCAAACTGAAGATTTATGAAAATACCTACACTTCGGGACTGGAATTTATCAATTCCGCTTATATAAAATTGTGACTAATGTATTTTGATTCGTAAATCACTCGATTGTTATGTCATAACGTTTCTATTAAACATGCCTTTAGTTATACTTTAGTAGAGAGCCGTCGAATTTTGTTTTACAAACTTTTACATAAAAACGTTTATATAAGGAATTTCTATGAACCGTTATGACTGTGAAGGAGCCTATAATCAATTCGAAATCGACTTATAATAAGCCGTTAAATCATTATTTATTCATAGTTTTGACAAATTATAAAAAATCAAATGTTTATTTAAAAAATTATAGAAAGTTTATAAAACAGTCACATCTAATATATAAATATCTTGTGTCACGGTGTTTGTGGTCGCACTCCTTCGAAGCGGCTCGACCGCTTTTTATGTATATTTGGTAGGTATGAGAATAGGTCGTAAAGTATTTTACACCCACTTACCCCCATCCCCCATTTTTTATTAACAATATTATATGAATACATGTGCGCTATCTATACGAATAAATAAAATTGGAGTGTCTGTTTGTAATATTAAAATAACTGCTTTTTACTAAATGCATATGGATGTATACACGGTACATATACCAAAACAACATTTTTTACAATTTTTGTGTCTGTCTGTCTGTTTGTGCCGGCTAATCTCTGAAACGGCTGGAGCGATTTTGACAGGATTTTCACTGGCAGATAGCTGATGTAATAAGGAGTAACTTAGGCTACTTTTATTTTAGTAAAAAAATAGGGTCCCACGAAAAACAATTAAAACCAAAAAAAAATTTAAAAAGTTTGCTGTGGAAAGCAACCTAGATACGAACCCGAGCGAAGCGAGGGTGAGTCGCTAGTATAACATAAAGCCAAAGAGTTTTTTTTTTGTAGATTTAACGCGGGCGTAGCCGCGGGATTTGTTAGTTTTATATATAAAATTTAATTAGGATCATTGAAACACTATATTATTTTCTATAACGAGTTATATACGGACAACGTAGAACCGTTCTTGATATTAGCTATTAACATATTTCCTATTTATATATCTTTGCAATTGAATGTTATTGTCAACAATAATTTATTCATTCATTACAATAAAAATGTAATCAATTTAATTATACATGGTCTGTTTTAATTATGCGACGTATTTACTGAGATAGTTGCTTATAATTGAAATAATTACGATCACGTAACCTTCACTGATATCTTATATATATACTAGCGACTCACGCTCGCTTCGCTCGCGTTCGTCCCTAGGTACGTTTTCATTTTTTTGGGCGATACCCAATTCTTTTTCTAAAATAAAAGTAGCCTAAGTTACTCCTTATAATATCAGCTATCTGCCAGTGAATGTCCCGTTAAAATTGGTCCAGCCGTTTCAGAGATTAGCCAGAACAAACAGACAGACAGACAAAAATTTTAAAAATTGTGTTTCTTATAAGTACCGCATATAATTCCATATGCATTTAGTATAAAGCTGTTATTTTGACATTACAAACAGACACTTCAATTATATTTATCTGTATAATATATAGTCTATCTATTCCATCTAACCGTTAAAACGTACATATGGATGAACCCGAGCGAAGCGTGGATGAGACGCCACAATATTACATTTAGAAAAATATAATATATGGCTAAACATAAACAACGAGCTTTATTCTTCATTTTTGGTTAAGATATCACAGATCCCTAAGAACCATATTAAGCAGTGTATCGACGTTAAACGCCGGCATAACCGCGACCTAAAGTAGTATATTATAAACAATCTAGAGTACTTCAATTGAATGCAAAAATAAAAATGACTAATTAACCTTAATTTACATAATACATAGTATTACAGGGTTAAAACGCGATGACGCACATTAAGTATATGCAGTGTTAATACCTAAAAAGAGCGCAAGATGCGTTGGAATTTGAATGCATCCGAACAAGGTGTTTGCTCTAAATTATTTTAGCAGACCATTCCTGTTGCTAACTCCTTATCTTATTATATTTATTTATTTATTCATTCATTTCGTTGATTTTCTATTCTAAATACGTTTCTAAAAATGTTAGAACAATACGTCAGAATAATAATTATGACTTTATTATACATATCACTCTCATACATATGTAATTCCCAAATAAATGCGATATTAAGAGCTTTCAAGTGGTTTCTCTGTTAGAATGAATACATAAGGAATTGTTTAAAGACACATTGCTATATATAACACAAAGTTTTTTGTAAAAAAACAAAACTCTTTTAAATTATTATAACAGATCAAATAACTATCGCTGGATTAATTATTACTTACAATTAAAATTATAAAAATTCAATCAAATTTAGAGTGATCTTTTACCATTTATATGTATTAATTGAAGCAATTCAGTGGATTCTAACAGCTTCTATTATAACACCACTATATCACGATATAATTACGTCACTTTTTTATAATCTTTAAAAAAAAACTTAAGAAGAAAAATGTAATTACAAAAAGAACTCAACATAAAATCAATCAAGTACTATATTATGATCAAAAGAAATAAAAACAAATTGGTAATTTACGAATTAAACAGGCAACTGCTATATACGGTAACGTACAATAATTTCGGCTGTCTCACATCGTTGTCTGACAGACATGTAAATATTGACATGATTTAGTGCTAGTCGACGTAACCATGTTTGGTGGCATCGAGTCGAGTTGATACAACCAAGTATAGTGGCCTAGCGAAGACATTCCATTTTGATCTTATCTCAACAACAGATTAACAAAGCCTTTATAAATAATATGTATATTTGACGACATGTTTGGCTCAGTTGGTAGTGATCCTACTTGCTGTGCCAACGGTCGCGTTTCCATATCGTTCGGCGGGGTTTGAGTCCCGCTGGGAGCATTCATTTGTGATGAGCACGAATGTTTTTACTCCAGTCATGGGAGTAGTATTTATAATATGTATGTATTTAAAGCTATATATGTGTAGTGTATCAACTATCTGGTATACATAACACAAGCCTCGTAACTTACCATGGAACTAGATGGTGCTGTGTGCTAATATCCCAACATAATTTAATTATTCAACCCAACACATATGTCAAACAAAATAGTATAGATTACACTGTGTATGGTGTGAGTCCTTAACAGGTATTTTATAGTGTTTTAATGCCATAGAACAAGTGGCATGATATTAATAAAGATTAAATTTAAAAAAATATGGTTGCAATAAAATTATTCATAGTAAATGTCGTTCTAAATGTATATAAACATTACGTCACGTCTCTTTATTAGGCTTAGTTGTTTACTTTAAATGATTTCTATCAAAAAAATTCGTGGGATATAAAGAGAGTTCTTCGCTTTAGCTAAGATCAAACAGCTAATAATTTCTCTAATTGCAGTTTGGATTAACAGTAGCAGGTAGTTCATTGGCATTTAATAATTATTGCGAGAGTGCACTCAGCGCTATTCTATTGAAATATAACAAGAAATAATTACGTATATTAGTATCGCGTGTTGGTTTACGAACAAAGTCAGCATACGTGCTTAACGTATATACGTAAGTTCTGATCGTAACGCTCGTTAAGTATATAACGGTTAAAAAAGAAGCAGATCATTAGAACGGTTTTACATCTAATCGTGTAAAATAATTATCCCATAAGTCGACGTACAGATCGAACACTACTCAATTATATCGCATGCGAGAATGCACAACAATGCCTTATATGCGTATATCGAAAGAAATAATAATAAGTATCTATATTATACTAATTTAACGGTTTAGTGATTCAAATGAATAAAAAAGTGTGAATTATGATTGAATAAAATCAGAATTCAAAGGTATGATCTCACCGCATTGGCATATTAGGTATAATATTTCATATTTATGACTGCAATACATGACAAAAAAGAACGAATATGGGTTTGATGTTTGTCATGTGTGGGGGTCATCAAAGAGATGCTGTTAAGATGACACATAGAACAGTGAGTTACTGTTTAGTACAGTTACCTTATTGTGTCCATACGAGAGCCTGTCGTCATGCGCCAACGATGAGATGGAATTGTGTCGATCGGAGTCCCAATTTATGTGCCAATTCTCCAAAGAATCCGTTGACGACTTTTTAGTATCTATGGAGCTTTTTCTCGACAGTGAACTCATCGAGCCCACGTAATCTCTTTTCATGTCTCGAATGCCGGTACTGCTTACGGAGTCGCGTCTGTTGTAATTGACCACATTGCCCCGGGAGAGGTTCGGGAAGGAACCCATTGAGTGTCTTTTCGAACCGTATTTTTGGGTCGGACTCGGCGTGTCACGTCTCGGGGGAGTCTGACAGGGACTCTGTCGATCTCGGCGGAGTATACTCGGGAAGGACGAAGGATGTTCCATTTCCCGTGCAGGTGATCCCGACAGACCCAGCGATCCCCTACGCCTGCTATCATATTTATCGTTATAAAGCGCATTTTTCATAACACATTTATCGTTTCTATTATGGCATACAGACCTGATGATGAGCCCGTTAGTTGGAGAAATGCACTCTCTATACGGCGTCGACTCTCGACTGTGCAGGTAAAGAGACGACCTATACGGCGTGCTGAACCGACCGTGGACATCACAGTGTGGATCGTGCTCTACCGTCGAGCTGACTAATGGAGAGTGACGGCCCTCTCCCTCTAAGGTCATAGTCCCAAACATGGAATCTAGCTGTCGCATGGCCAACGCTTTCTTCACCGCAGTCATCTTCACTGAAGGTCACCAGAACTTGCCACAGTAAAATTTTAATTCACAAAACCTCAACAATCCCTCGTAAATATCAATTATCGCTAGCGCAAATGCGTGACTTAAGTGATATGTATGTCCTCTAAGTATGCCGCGACGCGACTGGACTGTTCGGACGGCATTGTGCGCAAAACGCTCGCCTATGACTCACGACGGCATGCGCTCGCGCAATAAGACCGATTATTATCAACGTGTCCTACAAATACACCGCAGATGTATGTAAATATGGTGACAAGGAGGTAAATAATACTCAAGTAGAGCGTTGAGCGAATCAATAATAAACAAGGACTGTCGAATGTAGGCGTCAATCGAAGTTTGAGCGAAGGTCGTCCATGTCAGAAGTAGGAAAACCGCGGTAACATTTATTTTGCTACCAGTGTCATTAGAGTCGTATAGCTATAAAATTATATATTCAATAATAACAATCACCCACACTAGATGATCTCCAATTCAAATATAGACGAATACGACGTATACAAGAAGAGTATCGACGATTTAAGCGACTCGTTTTTTCAATTCGTTGATTCGATACTAATTTCGCGATCGCGTTGTTATGTAATTATGTCAATTAACTGATGCGGCCAGTAAAGGTTACTTGACAATTTTACGGTTTCTTAAAAGGCATTTTTCGGTTAAATTAAACGACACAGTTTAGCTCCTTTTGTAATTGGATGTTACTACTGTATTATTAAAAAAATATACATTTAATAGTATTTATATATGGTTTTTCTTAAAACAAAACGTACATGATGATCGACGACACGTTTGTCTAAGTGTGTAGTGACCCTATCTCTGTGCCGGCTGTGGCGGGTTCGAGTCCCACTGAAGGCATTCATTTGTGCGATAAGCACGAATGTTTGTACTCCAGTCATGGGTGTTTATATTTATAATATGTATGTATTTAAAGTTATATATGGGTAGTGTATCAACTATCTGGTATCCATAACACAAGCCTCGTGGCTTATCATGGAACTAGATGGTGCTGTGTGTTAATACTCCAACATATTTATTTATTATTTGTTAATGGTGTAATATTATAGCTAAACAAAAAAGGTGTTTTATCTTGTTATACCTAAATACTAGCGACTCCGCCCCCAGCGGCCCCTATCAGAAATACTATCATGATCTATAATCTCCAAACACGACCTGTATACGGTAGCATGTAAAACGATTAATTTATTAAACAAAAACCTTTTAAAAAAATATAATATGTTACCTTTACAATGTTTAAACTTTCTAATCTTTGCGACAATCAGAAGATTTAAGTTTTTGAAGTTATACTTCTTTTGGCGCGGTTGGAAAAAATTGTGAGAATAAAACTGCTACGATGCGCGCGCACATCGATAGCCAAAAAGCGACATGATGAAGTTAGCTGAGAGTGACATGATGAAGTTAGCTGCATTCCTTTTACAAACAAAGAGTTGTAACATACGGAATGAAATCTGTAGCTATTTTGTTCTGTTACGCCAAAGAAGTATAACTTCTTACGTGCGTACATACGTACACACACGCGTTTTTTTTCGCATTAGTTCGCCCTTTTTAGGGTTCCGTACCCGAAGGGTGCCAACGGAATCTTATTACTAAATCTTCGCTGTCCGTCCATCCGTCCGTCTGTCAGAGGGCTGTATCTCATGAACCGTAATAGGTAGAGAGTTGAAATTTTCACAGAGTGTGAATTTCTATTGCCGCTATAACAACAAATAATAAAAATCAAGATGGCGAATTTTAAAAAGGCTGGCATGAAAATTAAAAAAAAATCGATATGGTACGGAACCCATCGTGTGCGAGTGAAACTCGCACTTGACCGATTTTTTAATTAAGAAGCTTATGACTTACAAGTAGAGTTACATCACTTAAACTACTAGAAGTATGGGCATAGATCGTAGGTAAAACCGCAGTACACAATATGTCATATCATATTTTTTTCACCGTGTAAGCTGAAAATAAAAATATGTTCTAACTAAACACAAAATATTTGCGCCTATTTCTGCCAGCGTTATATCCTTCCTACATAAATATGTCATCTAACTATAGTATATATTATAATAAAACTCTAAGCCGAATCTGTACATTAAATATTATTTGGAAAATCTTATTGAAATAGATATTATTATCGATACAGAGGCCGAATCTATAGTTTTTAGAATTTTTGTCTGTCTGTCTGTGACCGCATCATGAGAAAACCACTGGACAGATTTTGATAAAACTTGGTATGATGATAGCTGGTTATCCGGGTCAACATATAGGATACTTTTTACTGCGGGAAAATATCTCATCTCTGAGCTAAACGGTAAAAGTTTGAGTCGCTAGTGTATAACAAGTTTGAACGTAGCCTACTTCTTATTCCAATTAACTTTACGTAACATAACTAATTTTATTATCCGCTTCAAATTTAAACAATAATTCACAAAATCTAAAATAGATTGTATTATATAATCTATCAAAGGAAAGTGTTAAGAATCTTATAAAGTGTACTATATTATCTCAATGTCGAAAGAAACAGAAAGTGAAGTGAAATTTTCAACTTACACACGATAATCGAAGTATTAAAAATTTATGCAAACGGCAAATTAATTCATATTTATGTATTAGAGTTTATGTTATAGCATTATTTATAAAATATTATGTGAATTAAATGATTTATATGGAAACACCTTTTTTTTATATTATTACTAACAGAACCCGCGACTACGCCCGCGTTCAATCTATAAAAGAAACTCTTTGGCTTTATTATTCATACAAATATACTAAAATCGCGATTAAAAAATGGGGGGCGGAAGTAGGAGGGTAAAAAATATTTTACCACCTATTCTCATACCTACCAAATATATAAAAAAAAAACATTAAAATCATTTTTATTCATTTATTTATTTTTATTTATTTAACCAAACTGATATTTATATTTTATTTTATATAATCTTATTGTCATATTATTTATATTATTTAGGTATACCTAATTTATATATTTATATACGTATATAAAATATCATATGTATGTATATATATATATATCATTTTTATTTTTCCTAACGCTGTAATCTGTTCACACCCTTCCACTCCACACTTTGTTATTTCCTACACCTAAAGGTCGCCTGGAAGAAATCGCTGTTTTAGCGATATGGCCGCCTCTTGTACATTTTCCTACTACTGTATTATTATTTTCTTATTTCTTCCTCTTTTGTGTGTGCAATAAAGAGTTTTTATTATTATTATTAAAATCGGTCAAGTCGTTTTTGAGGAGTGCGACCACAAACACCGTGATACAAGATATTTATATATTAGATTTGATGTATTTATTATCCGACTACAGCAGAAGGAGAGTAAACTATTGACAGTAGCTTATGAGACTTGATTATTTTAGGGTGCAAGGTGTCAATATATTCGTCTAAATTGTAGTAATGATAAAGGACATATAATCCATACTAATATTAAAAATATGAAAGTGTGTTTGTTTGTCCTTCTTTCACGTCGAAACAGAGTGACGGATTGACATGATTTTTTTGTGTGAAGATGGTTGGAGGGCTGGATAGTGCCATAGACTACCGCGGGAGTTTATCTCATTCCCATGGCAAAACATTTAAAAAGTACCCAAGGACGAACCCGAGCGAAGCGAGAGTGAGTCCTCTAGAAGTTACACATGTCTATAGCTCCATTATAAATATGGAACCACACGAGACAGAACCTACTCATAAAAAAATCTTATATAGATTTACAGCTAGCGAAGATATCACGTAACAAAAACAAAAAAAAAAAAACATACACTCACTCAGTTCGAGAAACTCATTATTTTTTTTTTTTTGTTGTTAAAGCCAGTCAAAAAAACTTTCCCTTTCAACGCGTATGCTTATACTATACAAAATGTTTATTTAACATACATTACGTATTTAAACAAAGTACCTACCTAATATGTAATTATGTTAAAGACCATAGTTTCCCCTATTTGAACGCATTTAAAATACATGCAACTTAAATGGTGAAAGTCTAGACACGTTTTTAGTATTCTCTTCTTGTATTTCTCTGGAAATGGTGAATTTACATATTGCTTCCGTATTGCGCATCATGCATTCGTCAGATCTCAGTAATGAAATACGTTCACGTGTTTTAACGACACGTTTGGTTCAGTTTGCAGTTACCCTACTTGCTGTGCCAGCGGCCGCGGGTTGAAGTCTCGCTGGGGGCATTCATTTGTGTGACGAGCACGAATGTTTGTACTCCAGTCATGAGTGTTTATATTTATAATATGTATGTATTTAAAGTTATATATGTGTAGTGCACCAACTATCTGGTATCCATAACTCAAGCTTCGTAGCTTACCATGGAACTAGATAATGCAGTGTGTTAATTATAAAAAAAAACATAGCTGCATTGTTTTAAGGCCATTTTAATATCCTGCTAATTTTATTTGATGGTATATTAAAACATTTCTTTCCAAAAATATCTATTTTTCTTTTCGCATAAGAACAATATTTTAAACGTCAAATTATTAATTCTTGTATCATTAATACGTATTCATATTATGTAATAGTAACAAAGTAAAAGTTAAATAGAGAATATATTTCGAAAAACAAATGTGTATACATAATGACACAATAGAAATAAAATATTTTTTATTTCGTCTAATCCATCATCATCACCATCATCACCATCATCATCGAGGAAGGCTATGAAGATATGCCCTTCCTCCTCCTCATCATCATCATCATCATCATCATCATCATCATCATCATCATCATCATCATCACCACCATCACCGAAGCAGGCTATGAAATTATTTAACACAATTTATTAGCTTTATTACTTGTTACTATGTAAGTAAATGTTGGAAGACCAATTTAAGCTGCTTCTAATTGACGTATCGATTTAAATTGCAAGCGGATTGATTGATAAGTTTCAGAGAGTGAGTGCACAGGACCGACCGTTTCACGTGCTCGCCGAGGCACCCAATTTTCCGATTCCAGGCTATTGCTCAGAATTTCTCCACAAACACGTATGCGGGATTCGAACCCATGACCTCAGGATATGAAGCCGAACCTGACAACTACTAGTTTTTTTTTTTTTTTTTTTTTTATTTAGACGCTCACTTAATAACATAAAAGAAACTTCTTAGTCAACTTCATAGTCTTTAACTATCTTCTTTAAAAAATCATCTAAATTGGTCAAGTAGCTTTTGAGTTAATTCGTTACAAACATACAAAAAAACAAATCTTTCCTCTTTATAATAGTAGGGTAGATGAGCAATTGTTGTATATTTATACATGTACCTACATACATTTTTTTCGTGTGTCTCGGAAACGGCTTTAACGATTTGGATCAAATATTGTATTTAAATAAGGTTTTGATTTTTAAGTTTATCTATAGTGTTTTATAGGAATATAATTTTATAACCCTTTGTTATATATTGCTTAGGGAATCAAAAACTATATTAAATAATCTATAATATTTATAAGTTTAAACTTTATAATATACTAGCGACTCACCCTCGCTTCGTTTCGGGTTCGTCTCTAGGCAAAAACAACTCTATCCCACGGGAAACGTAGATTTTTCCGAGATGATGTGTAGCCTAAAGCCTTCCTCTATAAATGGACTATCCACCACAAAAATATTTTTTCAATTCCATCCAGTAATTCCTGAGATTAGCGCGTTCAACCAAACAAACAAACAAACTCTGCCTCTTTATAATATTAATAATAATATAGATAAAAAAAAGTTTCATCATGTTTACATACCTTGTTATTAAACCAAAAAGATCATTTTATTATTAAATATTCATAACATACCAAAAATAGGTATAACAAAGCTGTTATAGCACAATACAAAAAAGGAGAAACTGAGTAATTTTCTAGAAACCCATAAATAAGTCGCAAAAACAATATTACGTCAACATATAGCAAATATTTTACATAACAATAAAGTTATACAAACATAAATAAATCACATAAAACGATGATAATTATTAATCGTCCAGGCTAAAACTAGATTTAGCTCAAATGTCATATATGAAAAAGTACATATTATATTTACTAACACACGCACCGAGAGAACATTAAATTAATCTATGAAATTTGGGTCAATATGTATTGCGAAAACGAAATTGTTGTTAAAATTAATATGTGGCCAAATTGATATAAATTATTTTTCGGAGATTTCGAATCTCATTGTCAACACGAGAATGTTATTTGCGAAATATTATAAAAAAATATACATATATAGACATGGTCTTTATAATTTATATATAAGTATGATTAATAATATTTTTCGGAGATATAGAATTAACTATCATGATCAATTTACTGAGTGATTTAACAACGTCTAGATTAAATCACTGAACCTCAAACCTTGTATTGTATTTAGCCCTTTTTAACATTCCACTGCTGGGCACGGGCCTTCCTTCAATACGTGGGGTTATCAGAGAGGGTTTATCAGGCCATAGTCCAGCACGTTGGTCAAGTGCGGGTTGGCGGACTTGTTTTAACGTTTACAAAGTATTATATTCTTACTCATAAAAGTGAAGGATTTATTTGTTTTCTGTTTGTTTGAAAACGTTAATCTCTGAAACTACTATAGCTTTTTTATTGAGGAAAGTTATTATAGTAACATCAGGATGGACATATAGATAATGGTCGCAGCGTTGGTCGCGATATCACTCTGTGAACAGGGCCATCTTAAGCCATGCAGCACACATAAATTTTGGGCAATTGCGAAAGGATAAATATATAAATAATAAAAAAAATTAAATAAACTAAAAAAATATAAATTGAATCGATGGCGTAAAGTCAGCTAAAAAATGGAAAAAGTTGACGAAGGTTGAATATTATTCAGTGTATAGTATTATATATAATACAGTGTATTATAAACTGAAAATTGAGTTTCTATCTTTTTCATGTAAACGAAAACGTTGCCTCTTTGGGGCCCTCGTGAGGTTGGGGCCCTGGGCAGTGGGCACGTACCCCGTGTGCTCTTATGGAAAAGACGAAACGTGAACCTTAGAACTTTTTCCTTTTCCTTTTCTTTTTATTTAGAACCTTAATCTACACGAGCGGAGCCGCGTGCAAAAGCTAGAAACACTTTATTATTATACTTAATATTATTGCTATGAGACACAAAAAAAAACATTCTATATTTGGAAGATATAAAAAAAAACAGATCGCTTGTAATAAACAGCAAAAATAACGTCACGTCGTTTAAGTTTCAATGGAATTTATGCCAGTAGAAGAAACTTGATAAAGATGTTATGTAAAGATAATTTTGACCAGAAATTGTCATTACTTTTTTAAATATTTTTAACTCACGTACTTATATTAACACTAGCGACTCACCCTCGCTTCGCTTCGGATTCGTCCCTAGACAACAACAAATCTATCCCACGGGAACCGAACATTTTTACGGGACAAAACATCCTATATACTATTCCAGACTATAATCTATTTATATCTGTGCCTGATTTCATCAAAATCCGATCAGCCGTTCTGGTGTGAAAGAGTAACAAACATCCGTACTCACAAACTTTCACATTTATAATATTAGTATAAATATTTCAATAAATGTATAGTAATAAATACATTTAAATGACAATACAGCATAGAATAAATAAACATATTGACAATGTAAAATATTCAAATTTTAAAAAATACGTACACAATTATTTCGATACCCACCATATTCGATACTACCATAAAACGCATATATAATTCAAAATGCATCACTAAAAAATATAACAATTTGTGAAACAATCTCTATCCAATTAGACATGAAATATCATATAAGGTAGACACATAATATGTACATCCATATAACGCTTTTAAAACATCATAAACGAATTATATGTACTGTCTAACAATTCGATATAAATATATTGGGACATTAACACACAGCACCATCTAGTCCCATGGTAAGCTAAGGCTTGTGTTATGGATACCAGATAGTTGATACACTACACATATATAACTTTAAATACATACAAATCATAAATATAAACACCCATGACTGGAGTACAAACATTCGTGCTCATCACACAAATGAATACCCCCAACAGAACTCAAACCCGCGACCGCTGGCACAGCAAGTAGAGTCACTACAAATTGACATATTTTTGTAACTTTAAAAAAAATATACCTGACATATTAATACACTGAGAAAACAAAGTGTTTCAAACACTAAAACATTATTCTTAACTACAAAGTACCAATCTTTAAACATGCCGCAATACTACCCACATGTTTTCCGCAAGAAAACATCAGTAATTATTTTAAAAAGAACATGACAGCTAGTTAGTACCGCTTTGTGTATTTTTGTAACATATCACATTCGCGCTACTGATGAGAACCATGCCTTTGGTCACAGCTAGCTGTACCAGTATATTGGTTGCATTTTGACAAATATCTGTTCAAAACGTGGCGTCGACGTGTGACGTTAAATCCAAACCAAGGCATAAAATTCAAAAATCTAAATTTCTAATTGTCTAAGCACAAATTCCAACTTATACACATTTTAAAGTACTTTTCTAAACAAAACAACGTGCGTTTTAATTTTGTCATCCGAAAAGCAATGAACAGAAGGGGTTTGAAAAAAGCTCACAATTTCGGATTGTAATTACATCTATACATACAGTAAAATTGTAACAAAGCCGAATCTGTACATTAAATTATTTTTGGATAATCTTATTGAAATATACATTATTATAGATACAGAGGCTTAATCTATAGTTTTTAGAATTTTTGTCTGTCTGTCTGTTACCGCATCACGGAAAAACCACTGGAGGGATTTTGATGAAATTTGGTATGATAATGGCTAGTTTTCCGGGTCAACAATATAGGATACTTTTTTGATCTATTTCGATTTTGATCGCTGAAAAATCTATACTAAGCGTTAAAACATAAGTAGGGACGAACCCGAGCGGGACGAGGGTGAGTCGCTAGTATATTATAACGGAAATGCCGTCAAATTCAAAGGATGTCAAAAATAGCAATATTCGAGGCGGACGGTTTCATAGTTAACGTACAAATCTCTTAGGTAGTTACCGTCAACCCTAAAGCCTTTTCCAGAGTGTCCAATAAAAGTAAGTATGAAAGTCGGTATAGCGTCGTAATATACCTTCGTTAGATGAGTGTATGGATAACTACTGTGTTGTAACTAAATCGTAGGTATTAAAAGCGTGTGCTTATTTTAGTTTTAACTAGCGGTTCATCTGGTATCCATAACACAGGCCGTGTAGCTTAACATATAGAACTAAATGGTGCTGTGGGTTTAATGTCCCAACATATTTATTATTATTATTATTTTGGTTTAAAGATTTATTTATTTCTCAAAAGAATAACATTCACTTAATGAGAAGAAAAATTACAAGTAGGTAGTTGAATATTATTTACATCGTGAACAACTTTATACAAAACAAAAAATATGGTATTATAGGTACACAAACATCAAATATGAGTTCATTAGGTAATAAGATTAATACTTTATACATTTAGTTAAAGTATATCATTTTTTACATAATTTTGTGGGTAGAACGGTGTTACAACTAGAATGTTTACGTATTTAATTAGTAAACACGAAGATATAGAAAGCTTGTTACTAGAAGAGATACGGATAGAATTTAGTAATAAAAATGAGTATAATAATAAAATATTAGCTATTTTATTTTATGAGTATGTATTTAGTTTATATTATATTTAGATTATCTTTATATATATATATATATATATATATATATATATATATATATATATATGTATATATATATATATATATATATATATTATTTTTTTTATTTTTTTTTAAATTGAATACGTGTATATATGTATTCTATTATTTACATTTTACGTAAATATATTTTGTTTAGTTGTAAAGTATTTCATTTAAGATTTTGATATTTTTCTTTTTTGTTTTTTTTTTTTTTATTATTATTTCTTAAATTATACGTATGTTGTTTAATACATGACGTTTTAAAAGTTTTTTGAATTTATAAAATGGTTTTGTTTCTATTACATTTGATGATAATTTATTAAATATTTGAACGCCTTCACACATTAAGTTATTATTTATTAATACGAAGACTAGAAGTTATCGTTGGCAGAAACTAAAAATGTTTATTCACAATATGACATTAACCTTGGAAGGTATCTATGTAAATTAATGATTCACAACAAAGGAAATACAAAATATATTGTACATGGAAAAATAAAAAAGATACTTTTAATTAAATTCATACATATAACGTAGAGCGATGGAAGAGAAACTTTTACAAAAGACTGGTCTATATAGTTTGATATTTATTATTTTTAATAAGGGCATACCAAGGTCACTATAATAATATATCGAGGTTATTTACGGCACGACGGCATGTTTGGCTCAGTTTGTAGTGACTCTACTTGCTGTGACAGCGGTCGCGGGTTCGTGTCCCGCTGGGCGCATTCATTTGTGTGTTGAGCACGAATGTTTGTACTCCAGCCATGGGTGTTTATATTTATATGTACATATGTATTTAAAGTTATATATGTGTAGTATGTCAACTATCTGGTATCCGTAACACAAGTCTCGTAGCTTACCATGGAACTAGATGATGCTGTGTGTTAATGTCCCAACATATTTACTTAAATATAACCTATTTATTATTCTATTGCAAATTGCAAACTTTAAATACGCGTCAAGGAAAATAACTGAGCGAAACTTCATGTTATAAGGGTTCAAGTGTACGAGTGTCCTTTTCTTACATCACCCGATGAAGAATTTTAAATCATTTTACGTACTTTCTAACTAAAAAATTAAAACGACTTCAAAATAAATAACTTAACATTAATTATACCGCCATATATATCTTTTTTTAATTTTTAAGATGTGTTGTTTTTTTTTAATAAAAGAGGAACAAAGTTGACGAAGATAAAGCTTAATATTAAGTAAGTCCTTTTTTTATTCAAGTCGGTTAAAAAGAGACACAATGTATGTACTTTTCGAAAAAAAACAAAATCAAATATTAGAAACAAATCCAAGTTCAAACTAAACAATGCAGTAGCAAGATCGCGTGACTGTTATATTGTCTTTTAAGTTTATAAGGCGCTACGATATTATATCAATACGGTGGAACCTTTAGATAACAATACAACAAAATAGCTATTTGTATGTCTGTTTGTCCACTTCTTTCTTAATATAAAGTAATATTTTAGTTCGCTTTTGACCATATTTTGAAGATTATTTTTGGTAATCTATATACTAATACGTGAAGCAAAACTCTGTACCCCTTTTTACGAAAATTGCGCGAACGGATAAGTATGAAATTTCCCACACTTATAGTTTATATAGAAAAGGAGTGCAGAATGCTAATATTTTTTAAAAATTACGCATAATAAATACATTAAATCAATAAAAGAAACATTACACACACTACCATGTATTTGACACACACGCACGCATATACACGCAAGACAATATATATATATATATATATATATATATATATATATATATATAACTTAATGAATTATGGTTGATTTTCAACCACGCGGCAATCACTAGTATTGTATTGCGTCAGTCAGAGCAATAAAATGCATACAATGCAGATAATTCTAAAATAATAAATTTAACTTCTAAATACGTACATAATTAAGGGAAAAGTTTCTATAAAAAATCTTTTTCTTATTATTCCAAACGGAGTAGTGTAGAAAGCAGTCGCAGTATATGATTGAATTGTAAGTGCAATTAAATTCTTACCTGCGATGACTATTTAGTTTTGTACTTAAAAAAATATACAAAACACATAAGCAATAACAGTGCACTGTTTAATTAAGTTTATTATAGACTAGCAATTAACCTCGCTTCACTCCGTCCATAGTTACGTACAATGTACGTACATACAGCGTTGCTACAGTTTATTAGATCTTTTTAAGAGGAATAATCCCGTAATACATTGTTTTTATTTATATAACTCTATTTGGTTTACGCGACGCACGCCAGTAAAGATTCCAGTCGTTATGATTTTTTTCTGACAACTTCAACACAAACAATCTTCAACAAAATAGGTAACTAGCGATTCACACTCGCTCCGCTCGGATTCGTCCCTACTTACGTTTTAACGTTTAGTATACATTTCTCGGAGATGATATATTTTACCGCAGTAAAAATATCCTATGTGTTGACCCGGATAACCAACTATCACCATACCAAATTCCATCAAAATCTGTACAGCGATTTTCTCGTGATGCATTCCCAGACAGACAGACAGACAAAAATTCCAAAACTAATGATTCGGCCTCTGTATCGATAATAATGTCTATTTCAATAAGATTTTCCAAAAAAATACTTAATGTACAGATTCGGCTTAGTTACAATTTTATTATATGTATAGATTAAAAGGTATATAACTTTAATAATTATAAAATTGCATGTAAGTGAACAGTTAGGAAGATAATCGCGAAAAACCGACGAATTAAATGAAATTTGCGCGTTTCGAGCGCTTTAACTCGGAGAAACATTGATTTAAAAAAGATTTAAATAAAAGGATAGATAATTTAATTTAAAAGAGAATAGATTTCTAGTTTCTTTTACGTAGGTTGAGCCATTCTGGAAATAATGAATAGCACGCGTTTTACGATAGTGACGCCAGCGCCTCTCGTACGACCCCACAAACTTGGCTTAAGGCCTAGAAAATACCCCTTTATCGTATGGTAATACCGCGGAAATCGCTTTATTCTATATAAATTCCTTCATTTATTGACTGGACTATAAGGTCGAGTAAAGTGTCACGTAAATGAAAATGGGCAAGAGTGTATTACGCAAGCAGAACCAAATTAAAATATCTGCACATAAAATTCTAAGTCGAATCTCTATATTACATTTTTTTTTTTGGGAAATCTTATTGAAATAGTCATTATTATCGATATAGCCGAATCTATAGTTTTTATAATTTTTATCCGTCTATCTGTCTGTCAATGCATCACGGGAATCTGAACAGATTTAGATGAAATTTACTATGATGATAGCTAGTTATTGGGGTCAACATGTAAGATATATTTATTGCGAGAAAATATCTCATCTCTGAGAAATCTATACTAACCGTTAAAATGTATCTAGGGACGAACCCAAGCAGAGCAAGGTTGAATCGCTAGTTGTAAAATAAATTATATTTGCTGTAAAAATACATATAAATACACAGATACATAACAAAAAGTATAATTTAAAAAAAATAGACAACTGAGACATAATCAAAATAAATGAGAAACTTTCGCAACGCAAACAAACGTATGCCAAATTCAATCGCATCAGAATATTAAAATGACACAATATAATTTGATAAAAAACATTTGGGATCAATAATATCTATACTTTTTGTATTTTACCATAGCAATGGTCGATCGTCGTTAGAACACTATAAATAAACCCACAAATTGCGATATACATGTAGGAGTATATTCTTCAGACTCACTACTTAGAATATATAGTACAATAATTTAATCAATATTTTTTATTTAATCAATATTTTATTTTTATACTAAATATAAAATAAAATAAATATGTTGGGACATTAACAAACAGCACCATCAAGTTCCATGCTAGGCTTGTGTTATGGATACCAGATAGTTGATACACTACACATATATAAATTTAAATACATACATATTATAAATATAAACACCCATGACTGGAGTACAAACATTCGTACACATCGCACAAATGAATGCCCCCATGGGGCTTGAACCCGCGACCGTTGGCACAGCAAGTAGGGTAGCACTACAAAATAAGCCAAACGTGTCGTCAAAATATAATCTTAATATTCAATAAATAATATATAAGCTAAATATTTTCCATATAAAATCAATGAATTTGAAAGCTAATATGTGCAAAAAAATTTTAAGTTATATGTGCCATTAAAGGTACAACGACTCATCGAAGAAAATTTCGATTCTGCGATATCTATAAATTATTAATAATCGTTATTTTTTTAATTAATCACTTATTTATTAAAATAACACTAAACTTTCAACAGCGTAACAAATTCAATGAAAAAAAAACGCAAACTCATATTTCATATTTCAAAGTAGGTTAATTGTCTTTGTGTGTTATAGTGCAATAAAGATCGTACAATAGAAACGCGCGATCTCAAATATTCTGAATAACCACACTCATTCGAGTACAACATGACAAATATTTTCATTTTAGTTTTAATATCTCCTTCAAATATATAATAATCTATTGTATAGTAATAATAATATATAATAATCTATATGTATATAAAAAAATAATCAAGTATCGGTCTGTTTAATTTCTCCTTTAAATATATATCTATTGTATTCAGCCCTTTTGACGGGCAATAATAATATATAATAATCTATACATATAAAAAATTAATTCAAGTGTCTGTCTGTTATTTAGAAATAACTATGTTTTATCAAGTACGTGAGAATTATTTTTATGATACCACTATCTATACACGCCTTTTCAAAAAATTTATCCGATTGTCTTTCTGTTTGTCCGGGGTAATGTTTGGAACGGCTTAACCGATTGTAGTGGAACTTTCACTGAAAGATTGAGGAGTTTATAGGGCTACATATAGGGTATGTTTTAATTCGATAATATTTAGAGTTCCAGCGCGAAAATCGAAAAACCTTAACAATTACGCAAAAATTCAAATTTACGATTTCATAGGACACACATGTGTGTACCTCGTAAGGTACGCTCATAATTACTATTTTTATCTATATAAAATGCACCTACGGGACAGACCCGAGCTAAGCGAAAGTCGCTAGTAAATCTACTAAATATGTATTGATAACGAATACTTTAGCTGTAAAGTGTCCTTTTATAACTTGTTCCACTTTTAATATGCATAGCGTGAAAATCGATAAATATGCACATATATAAATAACTTTAAATTAATATTAAAATAATTAATATATATTAAAAACATAAATTAATATTAATAATTTGTGCTATTTTTGACCGACTTCCAAAAAAAAAGAAGTACTCAATTTATATTTTTGCGGGTATCTAACGCTATACCTTTGCATTTGTGTCATTGTGAATAGATTTTCTTAATTATTTTTTTAAGAATAGGAGCGCTATTAGTCAAAAATAATTTTACCCCAAATGTTAGATTACATTATTTTTAAGAAAGAGAGAAATTAGAATAAATATAACATCTTTTCGGATTTTTTCGCGTATTTATTTTGATTTTTGGTTCCCGACGTTTCGTATGCTTTACAGCAATCATAATCACGGGAGAGACTTGTTTTAAACGTCTTAAAGGTCATCCGCGAAAAAATCCGAAACTACAGTTGTATTTAAAATGTCAAATATTCGCGTAGATAAATCTGAGAAAGTATTAAATCAGAATAACTTAAAAAAATATATATTATTTTATAACATAATCATAGAGCAAACCCTATGTGAATAAATAACTTGTATATAAATAACTTATTGACGAATATAAATAAAATAAAAAAATCTTACGTTTGTGGTGTCAGGTACTTCAATGGACTCGCTGATGTCGTTTTTTCTGGAATAATAAAAACATACTGATATTAATCTTATAATGTTACGTTAACGTACGTTTTAACGTTTAGTTTTGATTTCTCAGAGATGAGATATTTTTCTGCAGTCAAAAATATCCTATATGTTGACCCGGATAACCAACTATCATCATACCAAATTTCATCAAAATCGGTCCAATAGTTTTCTCTTGAAGCGATCCCAGACAGACAAACATACAGACAGACAGACAGACAAAAATTCTAAAAACTATAGATGCTGCCTCTGTATCGATAATAATTACTATTTCAATAAGATTTTCCAAAAAAATATTTAATGTACAGATTTGACTTAGTTAGAATTTTATTATATGTATGTATATAGAATAGCAATCCTTGTGTATATGTATATAAATTTGTTTCGTGTATCTCGAAAGGGCTCTAACAAGTTGGGTCAAACTTTGTATTTAGATATGGTTTTGTTTTTTAAATTATTATATTTACTTGTCTTTTCTGAAAAAAAAACCAATGTAGGTACTTATTATAACTTTTCCATGAAAATGCCAAGCGAGGCTCAGTCGCCCAAGTACTTATTATTTATCAGATATAACGATGATATATTGTTTTATGAGATATGAAGTAGTGGTGTGATTTCATCTTTATATAATCCCATCAAAAACATTACATGTAAAAAAAATTCAAGTCTCGCAACGCAGTTCTTCTACCGCAAAAATTAGTCAGACATAATGTAAAACCAAGTCGGTTAATTTATTCGGTGGCTATATATGGAAGCATCCACACAACAACTTTGTCATAAATTGTTACCTAATTAGTTAAATAACAACATTTTATAGTGAACGTATCAATATTAGATATCTTTATAACTATACAGATAAATAAAATTGAGGTGTCTGTTTGTGATGTCAAAATAACAGCTTTACACTAAATGCATATGGAATTATATACGGTACTTATATGAAAAACACAATATTTAATATTTTTGTCTGTCTGTCTGTCTGTCTGTTTGTTCCGGCTAATTTCCGAAACTGCTGGACCAACTTTAACGGTACTTTCACTGGCAGATAGCTGATACTATAAGGAGTAACTTAGGCTACTTTTATTTTAGAAAAAGAATTAGGGTTTCGCTTCGAAGTCGCTAGTCTTTAATAAGCAGAATGTCTTGGCCATCGCACACGGCAATAAACAAAAACCTAATATTAGCGTTCTGAGCGCATTTATGTTTGTAAGATTGTAATAATTATATAGTTTTAAAAAAATGTTTTGTAACACTTTTGTATTTGAGTCAATAAAGGTATTATTATTATCTTATGTGATTATCTTTCCGTCCGATGGCCATAGTTGTAGATCTGGAGAGTGACGTAATCTTCTTATTTTAACAACACGTTTGGCACAGTTTGTAGTGACCCTACTTGCTGTGCCAGCGGTCGCGGGTTCGAGTCCCGCTGGGGGCATTAATTTGTGTGATGAGCACGAATGTTTGTACTCCAGTCACGGATGTTTATATTTATAATATGCATGTATTTAATGTCATATATGTGTAGTGTATCAACTATCTGGTATCCATAACACAGGCCTCGTAGCTTACCATGGAACTAAATTGTGCTGTGTGGTAATGTCCTAACATATTTAACATAATTATTTATTTTTCTTATAAGTGAATTTATAATAATTCACTTCTAAAAGTGTTTTAGAAGTGAATTTATATGGTATCAATGAAAATAAAGTAATTTTAACCTTCAAAAATCATTTTTAGTTAAACGTAAGTAAGCATATGTCATTCTCATTCAAATTACAAACAGTCATGTACGATATCATATTACATATCCCTATTAACAAATAAGGTAAATGTGTAATACATTATGATTAAGAAACAAACGTGTCTAATCCTATGAACTTATTTTTACTCGACTGCGGCAAAGCCCAATGGAGGGTTATGTGTTTGACCTGTTTATATGTACGTATTGTATTTATATATGTGTATGTATGTATGTATGTATGTATGTATGTATGTCCGATCCTATATTTTATAATTACTAAACGGCTTATCGATTTTAATGATTTATTCGTCGTTAGATTCGTATTAATCACGCGAGTGTCATAGGGTATAACATATCATTAAAAATTAAAATGGCGGATTTTAGGCATCAATTTGTATATTTAAATCCGAATCAATTGAATGAGGTATCAAAATACACATTTTTAAGAGATTACATATATATATATATATATATATATATATATATATATACGTTTAAAAATAATTTAGTATTGGAAATTGTTAAATAAAACTAAAAATGACTAATTGGCCAAAACTAAAGCTGTGACTAAAAAAAAAATATTTACAAAAATGTTAACTTGTTTCATCCTTGCTGCAAGTCTTACTAAGTACATAATTATATTCATGTCTCCGACTACATAATACTATGTTCCTTCGTCAACTTATTTTTGTAAATCATTTTTTATTGTATTATAATATTACGCTATAAAACGTTCCCATAAGAAATGCATATACCCAAACTTTAAAATTAAAGCACGATGATAGTTAAAAATAAACCAACATAGGCAATAATTGTATGCGATTAATAGAGCATGATATTATCATTCAATAATTGATTATTTATTTCACTAACAATTATTTAATGCATCTAGGTCAAGTAAGAAGCAAGTCTTTTTCTAGTAAATCACGACATAATATCGTCATGGTTACTTAGTGACTGTTCAATGTGACCGTGCACTCAACTTGCTCTTCCGGAGCAACTATGTTATAGATCGTTTAGCTTGACGAGACATTTTTGGTTAAGAAGTAATACATCAGAACTATAGTTTTCTAAAGGACTAATTATACTTTAATAAATATAAATGTGCTTAAAAAAATTATGATTCAAGAGTGCTTCTAAAAATCTATTTAACGGGAAAAATAAAAATTAACGAAGAATGTCGATTATTGCCTTTAAATTATTGTACTCGAGGAAGAAAAAACAAATCTATCCCACGGCAACCGTACATTTTTCCGGGATACAAAGTAGCCTATGTATTATTCTGATGTGTGAGCTATATTATTGTAAAGTTTCATTAAAATTCATTCAGCAATTTATGCGTGAAAGAGTAACAATCATCCATACACGTATTCCATCCATTAATACATTCAGACATCCTCATAAACTTTCGCATTTATAATATTAGTAGGATATGTAATGGAGATACACTCGCGTAAAGTATGAGATCTTAGAACCAGCCAAATTTGATGCAATGTGAAAAATGTATCATTAAATTTTGGAGAAAACACAGTGCTCAAGCCGGAAACCAAACTTGTTTATTGTTGAAAAAAATACAAGTCTGTACATTGCTTTAGACTTCTTAAACACGGTTCTTCGCTATGCTTTCCTCACAATGTGTGCCTTCACCGAAAGCAAAGGGAATAAATACATGAAAATATCAGAGGTATGAAACACGGGGTTTGTATCCGTTACACTTGATATTCCAAGCGCGTTACCACTGATCTACAACGGCTTTTAACATACAAAGTCTAACTAATAATAAAAACAATACACATATAAAATAAAAACAAAACGCTTCAAATAAAACAAGAATGACATATTAAATAAAACTATCTTTTCGTATTTTTTCGCGGATTTATTTGAATTACAGAGTTTTTTGAATTCATTTTGTTATTTTGTGGGTAGGCTATCTGTAACAACTATATAATACCTTTGAGACATCTAACACCTCAGTCTCTCCCGTGACCATGATTGCTGTAAAGCAATCGAAACTTCGGGAACCAAAAATCAAAATAAATCCGCGAAAAATCCGAAAATACAGTTTTATTTAAAATGTCAAATATTTGCGTCTAATCTAAGAAAGAATGACATACCTTAAATAATGAGAATGATCAATAGTTTTTTGATTCTGTTCTACGGCAGGCGGAGGAGTGAACTTGACGGCCGAAGGAAAAGCAGATGGAACTTCATTCATTTGCTCCATACTGAAAACATCAAATGTTATGTAAGCTGACATTTTTAACCGACTTCAAACAAGTAGGTACAATTTGGATATGTGCGTGTGTTGTTATGCGATTTGTATGCCACCTGTAAAACCATTTCGAGATCGAAGAGGAATGCCCCTTAGAAATGACCTTTTAGGTCAAAATTATTCATTTCGTTAGATTTTAAAGTCTGTGTAACATTTTAGTTCGGAAATTGATTTAAGAAAATATAAAACATAATACTTTCTTAGATTTATCTGTAGTAATATTATAAAAAGGCGAGAGTTTGTTTGTTTGAACGCGCTAATCTCGGGACCTGCAAATCCGATTTGAAGAATTGTTTTTGCATTAGATAGCCCGTTTATTGATGAAGACTATAGGATATATATCATATAATATATAATCTATCTATTATATACTAACAGTTAAAACGTACCTAAGGACGAACCCGAGCAAAGCGAGAGTGAGTCGCTAGTGCGAATATATGACATTTTAAAATAAAACCATTTTTTCGGATTTTGTCGCGGCCTAATTTAATATCTTGGCTCAGACGTTTCAAATTTACAGCAAACATGGTCAAGGGAAGAGAAACTCTCCAAATAAGAAAAATCAAAAAATATAGTTTCATTTTAAAATATAAACCATACTTCAAAATTAACTTGTAAAAATCTATAGGATATTATTTTTGACTTGATATGTTATAATTATTTAAATGATGCACCATTGCTTCACTCAGACGTGACTGTGACATGGACTGGTGACATGCTATAATATTCTATGGAATCGCTTTATTAATAACTCACGGCTCACCCTCGTTTTGCTCGAGTTTGTACGTTTTTACGGTTAGTATGGAACAAATAGACTAAATATGCTTTTACTGCTCCGCCCCCTTGAGTAGTAGCATGATGATATATAGCCTATAGCCTCACTCAACAAACGGGATATCTAGTGAAAAAAAGAATTTTTCAAATCGGATTAGTAGTTCCTGAGATTATTAACACGTTCAAACAAACAAAAACACTGCCTCTTTATAATATTAGTTTAGATACGTAAAAAATAGCCTATATCCAGCTCTGGTATATTCGCCATCTGTATGCGAAATGCATCACTGACCCTTCATTCTCTTACTTAATGAAAGGACAGACGCACCAACACTTAACGTTAATAATAGTATGTAGTAAGGATGTTCGAAGACAAAAATGATTAAATACGTTACGAGGACTGAATTTTCGATTTGTGATTGTTATTCCTTTCTCGATTGGAAAGTATACGTTAAGTTGTATTATAATTTTTATGTTAATTAATATAATATATACATTATATATTTTTTTATATCACAAACATATATTTGTAAAAAAAATACTATTGCTCATTAATTCAAAAAATTTCTACTTACGGTTTCTGTGGCCTCAATTCTGAAGAGCATAGATTACGCAAATAATCGTCACACTCGCGTTGCTTTTGGATCTGATATTCCTTTAGTAATTCTCTCCTAAAGTCTCCATCCCCTTGAGCTTCGGGTTGAGGGGTCCTTTCAGCGATCGAGCGCTCTGCGGAAACCGCTGTGGATATGGACGTCGAGGCCGAATAATCCTGACCCCTATGTTCGGGAGTCGTAGCATTAGACGCACCAATACTACTTGCTTCACTCGCTTTATATTCCCCAATCGGTTTCAATTGCTCATCAATTGGTTTCAACGACTCATTCAATCCATTATAAATACTGTCGCCATTTTTATTATCGAATAGTCTATCGACTGATGTGTTCATAAGTTTACTGCCTTTTATGCCTGTTAAATGGAACCCTGCGAAATATGAGGATGAGGGTCCATAGTCAATGGCGGATAGGGCCATAACTGCAGGGTGTCGGGGGGCACCGTCGGGCAAAGGTCTGAGAGACCTCGTCATTGCATCTGCGGCCGACCTTGGACGTCTGAACGGCATAGCCAAATGCGGGAATGTCCTGGGCTTAATTGGCGTCACTAACATATGCTCGGTCCAAGACGTATGTAATGACGGACGTTCTAATTTCTCTACGTCAACATTCAACATTCTCTGCTCAAAGGGCACGCTAAAGGTTTCAGCAGGTATAGACTGAAGCCAAGATAGCAAACTCAAATCAGACTCATCAAATCCAGAGCCATCTAAGAGTCGTGAAAAATTAACTTCATTCGACTGAGCTTCTTTGGAACCAGTCGCTTTTGCTTGGCAATAATTTACACATGATTCATACAATATACCTTTTATGAGTAACTGCATAAGTCGATCGTTTTTAGCGCACTTAGGCGCTGTACTAGACGAAGATTTCTTGTCACAGGGTAAAAATTGTTCTACAAGAGGATAAACTTCCCTAAAGCATTGAACTCTTGCATTACTAGGGTTCCATTTTTTAAATTGTGCGTGATCAGTAATACTAGGGAGAGTCAAAAGTAAGCATAGATTGGAATATTCTTCTTTAGAAGGTGCTAATTTTTCTAAATCACTAAGAACTTTTACAACTTCGTCAACAATATTTTCAACATTGTTGTATGCTTTAATTTCAGATCTAATACATAGTAATTCTATATATTTATGTCTAAGTATAGCGTAATTAAATTTGTTAGCTTCAAAAGCTTTAAGTGCGCTAAGCGGTTGAATAAATTCTAACACGTCATCCCACTGTCCGTCTAGTATTAATTGGCGTAGAAACAGTACATCATCAGCGAAATTTCCATTAATTACGCCGGTTTCTCTTTCCAATGATAACTGTGTTATATGCAGATCCCGATTGTGCAAAAACTCCAAAGCAAGACGTACGACGTCATCCTCACGCAGGTTTAAGTGTGTCGATGGCATTTTATGTCTTTTTTTTTTTAATTAAACCTTTAACAATAAGAATTGTTATACTTACAATGTGAATTTAAAAACTCTAATTACCTTAATATTTTACTGTCCTATATTCTTTATAACATTACTTCTAAAATTAATGGGAGAATAATTTAAGCTAAATACAAAAGATTATTAACTATTTATGAGAGCCAGATAAAGCGTATAATAATAATTTGAATATCAACTATTTAAAAATGTATATTAAGTATATTGTAAATTATTGTACTTCTTGTCTACAGCAAATGGCAAAATATTCCTGCTTTTTGCCTGATTTTTTTGGTTGACATTTCTAATAGAATTTTTCAAAATTAATTTCTAAAGGTAAAGAAGAGCAAGCCTCAGATGTGATAATGATAATCCTGCACATCTAAATATAACCATGATGATAACAAGAAAAATAAGTTTCAATTGGCAACTCGACTCAATAATACTTATCTTTTCTGTCAACATTGATGTATTCTTATCACATAAAACAAACCAAATTTATAAATGTATGTCTCTCTTTTTTTACACTATAAAAAATGTTTAATACTGAGTACTTCAAATATTATTAGCACTATATACTAAATAACACTTATATCCAGTTAAAATAACCATTTCAATTAAATTTAACTCTAAATTTAGTAGCAGTTACTAAGAGATGAATCCTATTCTATATATTATTATACAATAAAAAAATATAATGAAAAATTATATTCATTACTAGTTTAAAAAAAATGTGCATCATGTTTATACAACCAGTCATTATTATTTAGTTACATAGTGATAAGATCAAGTGATGAAGATAATAGTGGTGGTTGAATGAACGCACAAAACCATCTCTGTATATGTAAAATATTGTTTCTATTTAATTATTGTGTAGTTACTAATTATCAAACTTTCACTTAGTGAATTTGATGATAATTCATGTTCTTGGCGAAAGTCTGGTATTGCATAGAAAGAAATTATCAGTGCATCTCAGACACATTACACATGCCATTGAGAGAAAACAGATTCTAAATGATTACAAGTGAACACTCAGTATAGAAGTTTGATGAAAAATACCAACCGATTAAAAAAAAAACAACTATTTTATTGCCTACCAAAAAATTTATGCCGCCTACACGCAATACAATCACCTTAAAAGCCTCTCCTGGTGGCGTAATGTTATAATAATACATATTACTAGTAAATGTAAAAAATCTTACACATCAATTTAAAGGAAAAAAATCGGCATAAATAAAAACCATTTTCAAAACAAATTTAAAATTAGAAAAATATATGTGCATTAAATAATTGTAATATTTACCTTTAAAATAATCACTTCAAATTAATATACACAATGAGATCACAATAACAAACAACAATACTAGCTACATTTAAAACAATATTTTTAACGGGACATTACAAAAGAAATTATTAAATTTATTCCACATTTTAACGTCGGAGAGCAACCAGTGCACAGATATTAAAGCAAATTCCGTATTGAATCGTCTTGTCAATGACTTAGTTATTGTCTATGCTCATAAGAATATATTTTACACATCAGAAATCACACTTTCGCTTAGATTCCTCATTTAGACTATTTAGCATACGATGAACGCAATACATTGATCATTTTAAATCTAACGTCTTCCTAAATTTCAATTACCTCTCTATTTCAAAAACTTTATTGTAATTTTACAACTATTGTAGTAAAATGTTGTCGTTTACAACCTTGAATCGATATATAATATTTAAGTATTACATTCGATAATTATTTTTACAAGAATTTACTTATACATTGTTATGGGGTTGAATATACTAAATATAAAATTATATTCAAATATAAGTGACTTATCCTTTCTTAACTTGGGTTCGCCCCTTTGGGAATATTTATTAAGACAATGTTACTATATCAGAAGATCGTTGATTAGCAATAACATTTTAAATATTCCATTTGAAACTAACTACATACGCCAATGATATCAAGCCACAAACATCTATAATTCCATGAACCCTATTAAAAAAAATATTCCTTTGTTTATCTGCTTAGGTATTCAATCACGACACGCGGTAGCGTGTCCAGCCAAGTCCATGCCAAAGGAACTGGTGACGCATCACACGAACCATTTGGAGCCACTTTTGACCTCTTAATAACTCAAAATCTGTTTAACATAAACACATAAAATTTGCTTCATTTATTTAAACCCTTTAGAAAAACAAGAACCATCAATTTCCTAAATACAGCTCAAACGGTTATTGAGAACGTTTAAAAATCGGCATTTTTATTAGTGACTGACATATATAAAAAAGATATAAGTAGTTAGCCAAATATAAGAATATATAAGTGATAAGCATAAAGAATTAATATTAGCCATTAAAGATTAGCCAAACATAAAATAAATTATATGTAAAAACTATCCAAGTCAAATCTTGAACTTCGATTTATCCTAAGTTCTCTACTCTGTGTAAATAATTGGATTGTTCAAATTTAAGAACTTCTATTTTTATATAGCAAATACTGTTGTAGCAGAAAAAAACAAAAATAGGATATGAACGTAATTGACTGCTTTAGCCTATTAAAGTTGCAGGTAAGAAAAGTATTGGTAGAAGGAAGATGTCCTGGCTATGTAACATTCAACAGTGAACCGAGATAAAGAGGGTTGATGATCTGTTTAGTCGAACCCTGAATAACAAAGAATTTAAGACGATGTCTGCCATTCTTGAGTAATGAAGTGGCACAAGTAGATTCTTAGAAGTCAGATCTAACTTCTTTCATAAAAGCACTGAGGTCTAAAATTATGGCTTGAGCTAAGGGCTTTATATTGTTCTCAGCAGTTTTATACTAATGCTGACTTCTTCTTCTTAAGGTACAATATTCTTTTGAAGTTCGGCAATCAATAAGGCTACTTGTACTTTAGACATCATAGCGTTGAATATGGAACTAGTACTATTTTCAACCAAGGCCCTTCGGCTTACACGTTTACGTTTTTCTTGTTATTTATTTACCTACATGAAGTTTTGTAGAAATTATGAGTTGCAGCATTTTATACTTCTGGTTTTTCATGAATGAGAAACGAAAGGTGGTATAGGTGCTAGATCATGTTTAATGAATGCTAGTTACTACTACTAATAAAAGTTAAAAATATATGGAAATATAAAGTAGGTAGGGGCTAGTTCATAATAATATGAGTATCTATTGAATTATTGTAGAATGTAGAGTTCATTCAATAATTCATAGACAAGTGGAAATATTTCATGTGTCTTTACGGTTTAGTACCTACCTACTTTAACTTTATGGTCGCCAGGACTGTCAGTGCGGCGGTAAAAGAAATTGAATAGGCCGACTAAGTTTTTAGGTTTTATTTTGAAATTTAGCAAAAATGGATGAAGAAGGAGAAAGTATTCTTTTAGAAGACAATTATTATCAATTGCTTAATATCTCTAAAACGGTAAATATTTATTCATATTTTTATTCTTTCGAATTATCATATTATTGCAACATTATTATATAACGCCGAAACGGTATTTTTGTAAATAAAATTAATATTACTATGAACAGTTTTATAATTAAATGCGACATGCCATATTATATTCTCATAATATTATTTATTCGATTTTCTACTCATATAATTTTATAGGTTATGTTCACGATCAAATCAAGTCGTACATATGGACATGAAAATAAAATAGTTTTGTCTTCTTTGTTTTATCAGTATTGCCTGTGATTGCTAATATTCTAATAACTAACAATATGCTATGATATGGATATTATAAAAATACATAATTACACATATTTTACTTACTAATAAATTAAGAATTAAGTATGTCCTAATGAGTAGTTATAGCTTTGTTTTTTTTTTTAAATACCTTCAAACTTACATTTTTTTTCTGATCAGACATTGAATCAGTTTTTGGTATTTCATAGATTATATTGATATTTAAAAAAAAATAACAATTATTGTAATATAATAAAGAAAACACTAAATAATGTATTAATTACCTGATATGTTCTATTCACCTCACCAACTCGATATAATGAAAGTTCAAAGTATAATGCACGTTTTTTTAAAGTTTTCAGCAATTATTAATATAAGAAATATGAATCCTCAGACTAAGGAATAGTATAAACAGTGTCATAGATAAACATCTAACCAAACTATAATATTTAAAATAAAATAGATTTAAAACAGTAAACAAATGTTAGTACAATACTCATTACTGTGATAAGGAAATAAGATTAAAAAAAGAAAGAAAAATAAGATGATTTTATGCTATCTCTTTTTCAAGGGGAAGAGAACTAATGCTGAAAAAATACTGTTCTCAATAATTGTAAATTAATGACTAATACCTATATAAAATTTCCCTTATGCTTTAGAGAAAGAAAAAAAAATGTATGGCAAAATCGAGAATAGTAGCGTAAACATCAAAGTTATGCTACTATTTTTGATTTTGACTTTTATTTTGGTAGATTTTTATGTAATTCTTTAGTCTGAGATATGAATCATATGGGTGGTTATATAAGAATGGTTTCGTATATATAAAAATATTCATTACTTCTTTAAGTTGAAAGCTGAAACATAGAAATAAGTGTAGTTATATTTAATTTATTTTATTTTGTTACAGGCCACAGAAGATGAAATAAATAGTGCATACCGTCGGTTCTCCCGCATGTTCCATCCAGATAAACACAGCACAGACCCAACTAAGCAGAAATGGGCTGAGCAAATATTCAATAAAGTGAAGGAGGCATATGAAGTGCTCTCCGACTCTCATAAAAGGGCAATCTATGACACTCTTGGTAATTTTTTTTAATTACTTACATTCTATAATTATTTTTCTTTAAAGTATACTATGGAAGTAGTATTTTTTTATATATTTTGATAAATATTTTTTAGGTAAGAGAGGTCTAGAGGTTGACGGATGGGAAGTTATTTTCCGCACTCGAACTCCTCGAGAGATAAGAGAAGAATATGAAAGGTAAGCAATCAATTTAAGGAATTATTCTTTCATAATAAACAAACTTAATTTTTAAAGTAAACAGTAGGTATAAGTATAAATAGCAAATAGCAAAAATGCTCAAAAGAGTGATGTGACCAGGACTCGGGAACTGTTCAATTTTAAACCGATTTTCGTCATTGACCCCAAACCAAAAGGCTTTTCGGTTTTAGGTTTCGACTAGAGACTGGAGAACGATTTTTGACGAATTTAGGTTTCATGATCGAAATTTACCAATTAAAATGATTTTTTATGCGTTTACATTTGGCGAATATGTGCTAATGGCGAATGGCGTAGTAGAAGGATACATGTACGTTTCTTTCCTATGAATGAGTTAAACCGTTCATTTTTATTAACCGGCTAAATAACGAGCGATGAATAAACTATTACGTTACAGAAATAAACTGTTTCTTTTTTGGACCAATCCCGAGCCCTGGATGTGACTGATTAGAACAAAATCAAACAATATTAAACTATTCTAGACAGAAACCCCTGTTTTCGAATAAAAAAACACATGGTGTATTATTGCATCATTCAAAGTTATCTATTATTAATAATTATATTGTTATATTATAATTAATTTACAACATATATATTACAATAAATAATTAATTAAATCTATCTATATATATTTTTTTTAGATTGAAAAGAGAAAGAGAAGAACGAAGGCTACAACAAAGCGCTAATCCGAGAGGAACCATCACTCTTTCCGTTAACGCAACGGATCTCTTCATGAAATATTACGATGAGTATGACATATTGTAGGTTTCATTCATCATTATTCTTTTCTTTCTTTTTTTTTTCAATATTTGAAAGGGAATTTTAATATGTGTAATATATATAATATTTTTATCATATATTGCACTTGACTTCCGTGGTGGACTATGGCCTGTACCCATTCGTATTGAAGGGAGGCCCGTGCCCAGCAGTTAAAAAGCAGCAGTGGTTAAAAGGGCTGAATGCATACATATCATATATGATATCATATGTTATTATTTATACTTTCTATGATATTCATATGTAATGTATGGTAACACAATAAATATGTCTCTAATATAAATATTTTAATAATATTAAAAATGATAGAGTAAAATATTGATTGTCTATAAAATAAATAAAAATTGTATGTTTTTTGGGAAATTTTAGATTTTACACTAAAATGTTAGTATTTTAGTTTTTTTATCATTAGATATTTAATTAATAATAGTAACATACTATTAGTACTAGGACCACTTGAAACATAATACTATGATAGGACAAATACCTAGTCCCAAACAAAACAAATAAAAAAAAAGGATTGGCCCGTCCTAATTTTATTTTGAGCTGTTTTGCCCCTATCTTTTTCTTTTTTATAAAAATGTGTGAATTAAGATTTGTGAAATATAATGTTTTGAAAATTCAAAGGACAATGATCAAGACAATTGGGACTATTTAACTTAGAAATTTGTTTTAAAAGTCATTATTTTATTTGCCTTATAGGTATTATTACATTTTAAATAAAATATCCATTTAGTAGCTTTTATTTTTATTTTATTTTTTTGGACTATTGCATCACCATCTAGTTCCATGGTAAGCTACGAGGCTTGTGTTATTATGGATACCAAATAGTTGATACACTACACATGATTGGAGTACAAACATTCGTACTCATCACACAAATGAATGCTCCCAGTGGGATTCGAACCCGCGACCGGCACAGCAAGTAGGATTACTACAAATTGAGCCAAACGTGTCGCCTATGCTGTCGTTTATACTGTTTTTAATTTAATTGTTATTAATACATATATTTACAATATAATATAAATAACACCATCTATAGGCATTAGAACTAATTTTGCCTTCCAAGTGAGACCCCTTGATAGTTGTAGTGAAGTACTTGACAACGGCTGAATTGATTGGGCTATATATATGAATTTTCTTAGTAGTCCGAGTAACATAGAGCGAAGGCCACTGGCCAGCAGTGGGATAATGTGGGCTAACTATAACTCTAACTTTAATGTGAATAAGTCTCTCAGGGGAAAAGTTGCCTGAAACTTGTTGCTTTGGAAAGTTGAGGAAGCGCTTTTTTTATAGGATTTTTGGATGAACTTAAAAATCACAAGAATATTTCTATACAAACTTAGTCAAGACGACGTATTGTCAGTCTTTTCGTCGCTGTTTTAATAAAAACATGTTTACAGGGAAGACTCTGCCATAATACCAAGCATAGAAGTATCCGGTATGACAATACAGCAGTCCATCGATGCACCTGTAACTTTGAGAAACACAGTCACTTTATCCGGCAATATATCGACCCAAAATGGAACTGGTATGAAATCAATATATTAATATGTGAAGAGAAAACTTTGAACCCCTTTTTAAACATATTGTACATATGGAGGAGTATGAGCTTTGGTATAGTTAAAGTTTATATAGAGAAGGACTGCAGAAAGCCAAAAATAATTGACTTTATTTTACCCGCGAATCCGCTCGCGTATTTTATTTATATATAATTACTTTACTGCTATAAGATGTAGTATGATGTTAGATAGCCTTCATCAATATTATACGAGTACTTACATAATATATAAGTGAAAAGTTTATTTGTGTATACGTGCAAATCTCTGAATCTATAGGCTTCTATGGGATTTTATAGAATATGACTATATAACTTTGAAAAAAGAACCTCAATATCGTTCAAACTTAATGAATTATGGTTGATTTTCAACCAAGCAGCGATCACTAGTTTTATTTATTATGTATTTAATTGAAAGTATGATGTTATTTGATCGACTTTAAAATAGGAAGAGGTAGTCAACTCGGGTGTATCTTTTTTTTCCTGAATTCTGAAACGATTTTTATAATTCTTTTTGTATTAAATAGATACCTCAAGGTTAGTACCATATGTAAATGTATATAAAACCAAAATTCTCCATCCATTAGAAAGTAATTATTATTATTATGTTTCAAAAAGTAAGAGTCTCAGGATGTCTCTCCGAAAAAATAGTTTTATTTAAAATGTCTAATATTCGCATAAATCTGAGAAAGTATTACATCTAGTTATAAAGTATTTATTATTGTTAATTCTCAGGTACGGGTTCGCTAACAATGTCTAACCGCCATCTTAGCTCTGAACGCGGTTGGACAGAAGTGGAATGTGGTATCGGGAATGGTCCAGTTTTCGGTTTCAAGATATTCAGGACAATTTCCCGTCTAATGTTTGTTAACTGTTGGACGGGACTCCAGTTTACGCCTAGAGGCATTGTGCCTAGCTTTGTTTCGAGTAAGTATAGTGGGTTCGATATAATCATACAGTTGTATATACGTATGGTGTTTATTTTTAAACAGGAAATAGCTCTACTGGATGACGGATGTAACGAGACTAGCAACTCACCCTCGCTTCGCTTGGGTTCGTCTCTAGGTTGATTTCCTATACAAAATTTCATCCCCATTTTCATTCTCTTAAGGGATGATTTCCGGAATAAAAATATCTCTCAAACTATGTTCTTATCAAATTTCATCTAAATTGGTCCAGTAGTTTTTGAGTTTATTCATTACAAACATACAAAAATACAAAACTTTCCACTTTATAACATGTTTAATGAGCATTACACCGCTTAATTATAAAACTGATCGCGATGAAAATTAGTATTTTTTGACAACCCTGATTTTCCTCTGCATTTCTATTAAAATTTAAAGGCCTATTGTATGGATTTTTATACTATGGGGTGGCGAGAAATATTTTAAACTAGTGATTTATCCTCGTTTACGTTTAGTATAGATTTCTCAAGATGAGATATTCTTCCGCAGTAAAAAGACTAAATATTTTGACCCGGATAACCAACTATCATCACACCATTTCATCAAAATCTGTCCAGTGGGTTTCTCGTGATGCATTCCCAAACAGACAGACAGACAGACAGAAGAAACTTTGAAACTCAGAAAAGCAGACACTTTGCATTACTTTATATATACTAAGTAATACGTTTCGCATTCTTTACCAGTTTATGAATCAGTATGAATAAATATTAGTCCTTTTTATTATTTATGTACATTATTTATTATGGTGATGCGGTCCCAGACATACAGAGAAAAATTCTAAAAACTATAGATTCGGCCTCTGTATCGATAATGATGTCTATTTCAATAAGATTTTCCAAAAAATATTTAATGTACAGATTCAGACTCAGTTAGAATTTTATTATCTAACATATTATAAAATTCTCGTGTCACAGTGTTTGTAACAAAACTCCTTCGGAAGAGCTTGACCGATTTCTATGAAATTTTGTGTGTGTATATTCAGTAGGTCTGAGAGTAGGACGTAAAGTATTTTTCATACCCCTAAGTGATAAGGGTGGTCCACCCTAGGGACGAACCTGAGCGTAGTGCGGTGAGTCGCTAGTATATATAGATAAATCATCATGGTTTCTCCCGTACCATGATTGCTGTAAAACATTTGAAACGTCGAGAACAAAAAATAGTTTTATTTAAAATGTTATATTTTCGCGTAAATCTAAGTAGGTACGTTTTAACGGTTTGTATGGAATATATTGATTAGTATGGAATGGTCTTGGGTTGTATTATAACGTGTTTTCCCGTGTGAATGAGATAACCTCCCGCTAAAAAATAGCCTATGCCACTCCAGCCTCGCAACTATCCCCACACAAAAAAAAAATCACGTCAGTCCCTCGCTCTTTTTACCCCTGAAAAAAAGACAAACAAACAAACACACTTGCACATTTATAATATTAGTATGTATCTCTTCCAGCGATGGCGTTACAACTGGATGCACATTCAGTCGGATATCTAACGTATAGAGCTGGTGGGCAGTCAGGGTCGTCAATGACGTCTACATATGTACGGGACTCGGAGAAGTATCATCTCAACACCGCGGTTCAGATCGGCAACCCTCACTCGTTCATATCCTTCAATATGATGAGGAAGTTACCGCAGCATGAGCTCAAATTGAGATTGGCTCTGAAGTGAGTTTGTTATTTTTTTTTTAACTATTTTCACCATACAAACTTTCATCCCCATTTTCACTCCATTAAGAGATGATTTTCGGGATAAAAAGTATCCTATGTCCTTACCAGGGTCTCAAACTATTTTCTTACCAAATTTCATCTAAATCGGTTCAGTGGTTTTTGACTTTATTCGTTACAAACATACAAAAATGCAAATCTTTCTACTTTATAACAGTAGTGTGGACTAGCGGCGTAGGTACGTTTTTATTTTTTTGAGCGAAAACCTAATTCTTTTTCTAAAATAAAGGTAACCTAAGTTACTCCTTATAACATCAGCTATCTACCAGTTAAAGTCCCGTCAAAATCAGTACAGCAGTTTCGGAGATTAACCGGAACAAATAGACAGACAAAAATTAAAAAAAAAAATGTTTTTTTTTTTTCCTTATAAGTGCCATATATAATATCATATGCATTTAATAATATTTTTAATTAAGTAGATTTTTTTAAAGCGTTTAAAGTTATATAGCTAAGCGTCTTAATTGTATATAAATGTGCTATGCGATGTATCTTAATAGCAAGCGAGTAATTTATAGTTTATGTTATTCTTATACTATGGCTTTCATAATATTGATGTTAGTTGTAAGGCGAAAGCTTGGTATTGAAAATGTTATACGTAATGTAGATTGTAGGTAAAAAAAATGGCCGCGTGTAACCTTTCGCGGTTGAAGTAAAACTTCTGTGGCTAATATCGCAATTAAATTAAAACAAATCAATATTTAAATTAGGCATATTACAATCGTATATTTATAGAATATTATATACGGAAAGAATATAATATTATATATTTGTCAGACAATAACAAAGTTTACCATGGTAACATGGCAATGTATTCTATCTCATTCTCTCGCCGGCTCAATCCTATATATTTATGTGTTTGTCTCTTTTTAGTGTCGCATTTACGTTTCATCGAGTTTCAAATCACGACGATTCTAATGAAGTTTCAATTCAAAAGGTTAAGGCATAAGTACTGTCATTTGAATTGTTTCTCGTCATGTAATGGCTGATATCTATACAATAAATACAAGAATAAAATTTATACGATATAAAAAATGCATTTTATCAGAAAATATACTTATATAGATAAAGTTAAAAAGCAAAACCTTATCTAAATAGAAAGTTTGAGCCGTTTCTGAGATACACGGAATAAATATATACATATACAAGAATTGCTCGTTTAATGTCATAAGATGATATAATGATAACTATGTGACTGTATTCTAAAATAACAAATTTATGCGAATTTGCAGTAAAACTGTAGTATAATAATTTAGTATTGTGCATACGACTTTTTTCTTTCATAAGTTTATTTTAATTTAATATTTTGAATTAGTATTAATAAATAATAATAAATATGTTAGTATTAATACACAGCACCGTCTGGTTCCATGGTAAGCTACGAGGCTTGTGTTATGGATACCTGATAGTCGATATACTACACGTATATAGCTTTAAATACATACATATTATAAATATAAACACCCATGACTGGAGTACAGACCGTGCTCGTCACACAAATGAATGCCGCAAGCTGGACTCGAACCCGCGATCTCTGGAACAGCAATTATGGTCACTATAAACGTGTCGTAGTAATGATTTTTCGTATTCGCGATTGTATTAAATATTTAAAGAAGGACATACTTTTTTGCATTTACAATGAATATGTTCGAGACAAGAAACTCGAAAAAATATAGAAAAGTTGTTATTGTTATTTCTTTATAATTAATTTGATAAATGTAAAAATAACTCTGTCTGTTACTTTCTACAATTAAACTGCTGAGTAGTTTTCGACATTGATATCTTTGTTTAATACTTGGTTCAATTATATTAAAAATCATCCCGGAGGCATCGGATCAAGCCGCTTCACAATGATATTTTATATACAAAGGTTCGCCTCTAGACATAAACAACAAATCTGTCCCACGGGAACCGTACATTTTTCCGGGATAAAAAGTAGCTTATGTGTCATTCTGATGTATGAGCTATGTTATTGTAAAGTTTCATTAAAATTCATTCAGTAGTTTTTGCTTGAAAGAGTAACTAACATCCATACACCCATACGTCCTCACAAACTTTCCCATTTATAATATTAGTAGGATATAAATGCTATGCTTTCCACGGAACCGTCATTTATGTTTTATAAACATAAAAATAATTATTGTGACATATAATTGGAGGACACATGCTATCGCGGATTTTTCCATGAACTGTAAATTCGATTTTGCGTGATTTTTAAGGATTTCAGATTTTCGCGCTGGAACCCTAAATATTGCTGAGATATAACATATCCAACATATAGTCCTACAAACTCCTGTATCTTTCAGTAAAAGTCCCATTACGATCGGTTAAGCCGTTTCAAAGACTACTATAGACGAACAGAAAGACAGACAGACAAACAAAAATTTTAAGAGTTGTTTAGGTACTGGTGTTGTATAAATAACTATGAACTCCACAAAACATTGTCAATTCGATATCACAGAAAGACACATCAATTTTATTTATATCTACTAGCGACTCACCCTCGCTTCGCTCGGGTTCGTCCCTGGGTTGCTTCCCAAAGCAAAATTAATTAATTAATTTGTTTTTTTTTTTCGTGGAACTCTATTTTTTTTTCTAAAATAAAAGTAGTCTAAGTTACTCTTTATTACATCAGCTATCTGCCAGTGAAAGTCCCGTCAAAATCGGTCCAGCCATTTCAGAGATTAGCCGGAACAAACAGACAGACAGACAGACAGACAAAAATTGTAAAAAATGATGTTTTGGTATATGTACCGTGTCCATCCATATGCATTTAGTAAAAAGCGCTTATTTCAATATTACAAACAGACACACCAATTTTATTTATCTGTATAGATAAATATATTTTTGGCCATTTTATTTTATGGAAACTGAAAACTAATGCTATAATTAAACAAATAATTACAGATTAGGTACATTTGGCGCGATTGCAGAATATGGCGCAGAGAAAAAGGTGTCACAAAATAGCAGTGTTTCAGCTGCAGTCATGCTCGGAGTGCCAAGCGGGGTTATGCTTAAATTGAAGTAAGTTATCGTATTTGTTTGTTTGTTCGTTTGCTTGTTATCAATGTTGGGTGCACATTTTGTCTCTATTTCTCGTCTAGTTCTGGTTTTTATCAGACATCAATACATAGTATAAAACAAAGTCGCTTCCCGCTGTCTGTCCCTATGTATGCTTAGATCTTTAAAACTGAGCAACGGATTTTGATGTGGTTTTTTTCAATAGATAGAGCGATTTAACAGGAAGGTTTATATGTATAATACATTCATAATATAATACAGAAAAGCCGAGAAATTCAAAGATTTGTATTTTATACTAATCGCTAAAACTTACCTGTTACGTAATAATTTTATATAATGTAAATCTTTAAAAGGTTTCCAATAATACTTTCTTAGATTTAGCGAATATTTGACATTTAAATAAAACTAACTTTTCGGATTTTTTCGCGGATTTATTTTGATTTTTGGTTTCCCGACGTTTCGATTGCTTTACAGCACTCATGGTCACGGGAGAGACTAAGGTTTTAGATGTCTCAAAGGTATTGTATAGTTGTTACAGACAGCCTACCCACAAATAACAAAATGAATTCAAAAAACTTGAAAATTGGCACAAAAGTACCTTATAATATGTGTTAATTTTAATTTTAAAACATTTTTATAATTTTAATTACTTTTATATATTATTTAATGCTGTCAAATAACGTTTGTCTCAGTTTGTAGTGACCCTACTTGCTGTGCCAGCGGACGCGGGTTCGAGTCCCGCTGGGGGCATTCATTTGTGTGATAAGCACGAATGTTTGTACTCCAGTCATAGGTGTTTATATTCATAATATATATGTATTTAAAGTTATATATGTGTAGTGTATCAACTATCTGGTATCCATAACATAGGCCTCGTAGCTTACCATGGAACCAGATGGTGCTGTGTGTTAATGTTCCGACATATTTATTTATTATTTAATGCTAAAATAACTGTTTTAATGTACAGATGGTCCTGCTCATCACAAACAATTGTAGTGCCAATACATTTATGCGAAGAAGTTATCCCTTCACCGGTGTTCTATGCGACCATGGTTCCCATAGTATCATGGCTTGTGTTAAAGAAGTTGGTGCTAGAACCTATAGCAAGAGAGAAAAGAGAGAGGGAGAGACAGAGGTCCATGGAGGCTAATTTTGAAAGGTAAGTTTATTTCATTTTAAAGTAAAACTTTTTTACGCACGCTTGAATTGGGGGGTAAGCTGGTGAATGCGTTACGAAAACATGTACGTACGTTCGTTGCCATGGTAACCGTTGTTATTGTCTGACAAATGATATATAATATTATTATCTTTCCCTAAATGATATTTTATAAATATATGATTGTAGTAATATGTTTGTTATTATTTAAATGTTTATTTAAATATGCATTATGTTTAGTATCTCACGTATCCTAATTAATTATTTATTGAAGTGGTAGTGCCATATGAAGTGGTAGTGCCACGCTTGTTACCTTCGGGTAGCAGCCGAATGGGCCGGCACGCCCCGTATAGTACCACTCTCTCACAGGAGACCGGCGTCAAGTGGCAGCTATGCTGTCGCGTTTCGTCCGGTAAGTGAGAGTCCGGGAGGCCCTCTTACCCTCCTTCCTCCCTATCCCCTCTCTCCTCCCTCTCCCCTCCCTCCTCCCTTCCTCTCCCTCCCTCCCTTTCCTGAAAGGCCGGCAACGCATCTGCAAGCCTTGCAGTGTTGCAGATGTCCATGGGCGGAGGTGATCACTTCCCATGAGGTGAGCCTCTTGCCCGCTTGCCCCCTTTGTCCCATAAAAAATTTAAAACACAAATTGAATTTGATAAAGAGTACCGATAACCTACAGAAGTTTTACTTCTTGCGCGTGTACACATTCATACACGTACTCTTAATTTTTTGATTTTTTTCTACTATATTGTTCACACCACGTCCCTCATACAGTTTGTCAATTCCATCACCTTAAGGTTGCCTGGAAGAGATCGCCGTTTTAGCAATAAGGCCGTCTCTTGTACATAGCTCTCTTTATATTTTTCTTGTACAGTTTTTTTCTTTTGTGGGTGTACAATAAAGAGTATTTATTATTATTGTTATTAATCCGGTGTGTAATTATTTTTCTACTTAAATAATATTTTAAGTTTATTGGTTTTTGTATTGTCAAAAATATATACTGTGTGTGTGTAAGAGTTTTTAAATATCGTTCGACTTCTAGAGAGATGATGCGATGAAACTTCGTATTTACAAAATGATTATATTTTTTTTACAGGCTGCAAGAAATGCAAATACAAGCGCGGGCAACGGTCGAGTTGATGAAAGAGACGTATTCTCGAATCAAGAATGACGAAGAGAAGAAGAAAGGCTTAGTAATAATTAAGGCGTTATATGGAAAACTACCTTCGGGTGAGTAAATTTATTTGTACTACTAGCGGCTCACCCTTGCTTCGCTCGGGTTCGCCTCTAGACAAACAAAAACGAATCTATCCCACGGGAACCGTACATTTTTCCGGGATAAAAAATAGCCTATTTTTTATTCTAATATATGAATTATATTATTGTAAAGTTTCACTAAAATCCAATCTTAGACTTATAACAACTAGAGGTAGACAACTCTATCAAGCTTTCAATGATCTTAACCTAGATTGCTTGTCCACCGGTGAACCTACCTACTGGTCGACTGACCCACGAAAAACCCCCGACTTGCTGGACTTCTTCATATCAAAAAACATCTCGATCAATAACACCAGAATGGTAACTGAATTTGATCTCATCTCAGACCACTCTGCTATCATTCTTAGCGTTAATAGTAAGATCATACTAACAGAAGCACCACCCAAAGTCTACAATAAGAATACCAACTGGGAAAAAATCAGGACATCATCACAGCGGAGATTCAGCTTAAGATCTCACTGAAAACGATTGACGAAATAGAACAGGCAATAGAAGGATTAAATCGATTGATTCATGACGCAGCGAACAGGTCAATATCCCATCATAAAGCAGGAACTGCAAAAGAACATGTGTACCCTGCGTTCATAAAGGACTGTATCAACGACAGACATAGACTTCGCGGAGTATGGCACACCACCCACTATCCTAGAGATAAGAACGCCTTCAATAAAGCCTCACAAGAACTAAAGACACTAATCAGAGAAGTGGAAAACGAGAACCTTCAATTATATCTCGGAAGACTGACACATACTAGTGATACAAACTATTCGTTGTGGAAGGCTACCAAAAACCTAAAGCGTCCCAAACAACAAAGTACACCATTACGAACACAAACAGGTTCTTGGGCCCGCTCCGACTGTGATAAAGGTAACCTACGTTAATTACCTACATAAAGTCTTCGAACCACTCCCCAGCCACAATCAACAGCTCGACAATGAAATAGAGAAATACCTAAGTCACCTACTCAGATGTGCTTACCACCAAAGCATTGTGACACTAAATGAATTAAGGCGGGAAATCCTAAAACTTCAGGAAGGAAAATGCCCTGGCTATGACCATATTGACGCTACTCTCTTGAAACACCTCCCAAAAAAAAGGAAAACTGCTTATACTTGCTATCTTCAACGCATGCTTAAGACTGTCCTCTGACAATGATACTGAAACCGGACAAATCAGCTCAAGAAGTGTCATCATATAGACCTATAAGCCTCCTTCCGGTAATTGGAAAATTACTGGAAAAGATCATTCTAAATAGAATGCGAGAACACTTGATAGAGATAATACCATCACACCAGTTCGGATTTAGAGAAGGCCATGGAACCATCGAACAAGTGCATAGGTTGGTTGATGTCATAAATAGAGCACTGGAAAACAAACAATATTGCTGCGCAGTCTTCCTATACATTAGCCAAGCATTCGATAAGGTGTGGCATAGTGGGCTACTCTTCAAAATTAAAAACCATTACAGCCACTTACGCAGATGATACCGCACTTCTTTCGACCCATGAAAATCCCGATTCCGCATCTGAAAGACTCCAATCACACCTGACTCTCATTGAAGCATGACTCCAGCAGTGGGGCATTAAAGCCAATACAGATAAGTCGGTTCAAGTAATTTTCACACTTAGAAGAAAAACCTGCCAACCTGTGAAACATTATGATACACAGATCCCACAATCAGATGACTCCAAATACTTAGGTATACATCTCGACCGTCGACTTACTTGGCGCAAACACATATAGACTAAAAGGAAACATCTAGACACCAAACTCCGCAGCATGTACTGGCTCGTCGGTCGTAAGTCACCGATGACAAATGACAGTAAAATGGCTATTTATAAAGCTATACTAAAGCCAATATAGACCTACGGCATTCAGCTCTGGGGCACAGCCAGCCATAGTAATATCGAAATACTTGAAAGATTTCAAAGCAAAGCAATGAGAGCCATGTTCAATATTCCACCACACATAAGCAATAAATATGTGAACCTAGATTTTAATCTGCGAACAGTTAAGGAAGAAATTGAGTCAAAGAACAAGAATTATCAAGCCAGATTGGACCGACATGTCAATGAACTAGCTGCCGAACTGAAGGGAGTGGGCAGTCTACGATTCTCTCCTCTTAAGTGAAATAGTATACCACAACTAGCGACTAGATTCGCAGACAAAAGATGAGGGTTGCACCACTGGGTGCACGCCTCCGCTGAAGATATATTTACTGATGAAAATCTGACAGCATATTAGATTATTGTTTTGAACAAACAGATTGCTAAGTAGCAGGATACATAAAAAAAAAAAAAAAATTAAAATCCAATCAGTAGTTTTTGTGTACTAAGCTGTATAAGTTAATATAGTTTTTTAACTATCCCACGAGGACTCTTTAATTTTGCGGGATGAAAAGTATCTAAAATGTTGACCGGAGATATAAGGTACCACCGTGTAAATTTTCATTTAAATTGGTCTAACAGTTTCGGACATTAGCTCATACAAACAGACAAACAGACAGAGAACCAAATAATTTGAATAAAAAAACTGGATTTGTTCTATTTCTCTTCTCACATCCCCCTGACTCTGTTTTTAGCATTTTTTTCTATGTACAGACATTCGACCTCTACAGTTTTATTATATGTATAGTTGTACTAGTGATTCACTCTCATTTCTCGCGTGCGTCCCTATATACGCACATATAACGTTGTTACACTTCATTAGATCTTTTTAAGACGAATAATTCATTGTTTTCGAAGGCAGTGGTAGCGCAATAACGCGCTCGCTTGGGACACCGAGTGAAACGGGTTCGAATCCCGGGTCTAGCACTTCTAATTTATTTTCATGTGCGAATCATTTCCAACAAGACAGTTGCCTTACACTTGCCTTACAGTGATGGAAAACATCGTAATGGAATCTGCATGTCTGAGAGAACCTGCTAGGTTTTCGAAAGACATGCTAAGTCTGCCAACTCGCACTTGGCCAGCGTGGTGGGCTATGGCCTGATCCCCCTCGTATTGAAGGGAGGTCCGTGCCCAGCAGTGGGACGTTTCAAAGGGCTGATTACAAGGATAATAATATTATAAACTAAATAACACACAGGTGCGACAAGTCACGAGATCCCAGCAGAAATGGGTGACATGCCGTCTCCCGAGTCTCCCAGTGCTTATGCAGAAGTGATAGATGTTACGATACCAGTGCAATGTCTGACTAAAGATTCTAGGCTGGAATTACTTGAAGCTAGCAAGGTATGTTGTTAATTTATTATATATATATATATATATATATATATATATATATATATATATGTTTTATTTTATACTAGCGTCTTACCCTCGCTTCGCTCGGGTGCGTCCCTAGGTACGTTTCAATTTTTTTGAGCGGAACCCTAATTATTATTCTATAATTAAAGTAGCCTAAGTTACATCAGCTATCTGCCAGTGAGTCACGGGAAAATCGGTCCAGCTGTTGGAGATTAGCCGGAACCAACAGACAGACAGACGGACAAAAATGTTAAAAATTGTTTTTAACTTATTAGTACCGTATTTAATTTCATATGTATTTAGTAAAAAGCTGTTATTTCGGCATCAAAAACAGACACTTCAATTTTATTTATCTGTATAGATAAATATTCATTACATATTATTCAATAATTAATTTTATTATTTTTCACTTGCTGTGTAATGTATTCTATATCAAATAATTAAATAATGCATATTAGGCATATTACAATCATATATCTTTAGAATATCATATACGGAAAGAATACAATATTATAATATATTTGTTAGACAATAACAACGGTTACCATGGCTACATGGCGAAGTATTCTATCTCATTCTCTCGCCGGCTTAATCCTATATATTTATGTGTTTGTCTCTTTTTAGTGTCGCATTTTCGTTTCATTGAGTTTTAAACCACAACGACTTTTAAAAAAGTTGCACTTCAAAAACAAACAAATTCTGCCTCTTTATTATATTAGTATATTTCTCTAATTTTTCAGTCGGAGTTACCAGGTTTCTACGATCCGTGCGTGGGCGAGGACAAACATCTAACAATACAGTACATGTTCCACAACAACATACACTGTTGTACTGTACCCGATAACCATGCAGTTATCTTGCCACGTAACAGTGAGTATAGTTTTTTTTTTATTATTTTATTATTTACTAGCGACTCACCCTCGCTTCGCTCGGGTTCGCATCTAGACAAACAAAACACAGACAGACAGAAACAAAAAATTGAAAAAAATCTGGATTTGTTCTATTTCTCTCCTTACATCCCCCTGACTCGGTTTTTAGCATTTTTTTTCTATGTACAGACATTCGACCTCTACAGTTTTATTAATATGTATAGACTAACGACTTTTGGGTTCGTCCCTAGGTACGTTTTGATACTTAGTAATGAATAGATAGACTATATGTATATATTACACATAGGTATGGTGAGTTTTATATCCCTTATTTGAAAAATGATTGATTTCCCATACAACCATCCACCTCTTCATCCACCTCTTTCCACCTAGTAATGACACTGTCTGTTTATCTGTTAGTTTTATTATGTTGAAACAAACGGGTTTTATAAATGATGTTTTTACATTTTACAAGTTAAGAATCATCAAAATATTTTGTTTTTGGTAATAAATGAAGAACGTTAGAATGAGAGAGAAGAATTTTTTTTTGCTAAAAAGTTTGATTTTGTTTTTCAAATGAAATAAATGTCTACATTAATGACAGTTACGTGATCAAAGTTCCGACAAACCTTCAAAATGGTACCCCATCTTGATTTTTAGATAGTACACCTCTTTTCACCCCCTTTTATATTTGAAAAATCATTTCATTTATTTATTGACAGGAGTAATGTTGCCAATTTTCGAAATGATACATCTCTCTTATACGATTTATCCATACGAACTTTGAATCCCCATTTCACCCCTTTGAGGGATGAATTTTTAAAAATCCGTTCTTAGTGGATGCCTACGTCATAATAATTATTTGTGTGCCAAATTTCAACACAATCCGATTTGGGTTATGTATTGACAGACAGTCAGTCACGATTTACTTTTATATATACAGACTAGCGACTCACCCTCGCTTCGCTCGGGTTCGTCCTTACGTACGTTCGAGTACGTTTTAACGGTTAGTATGGAATAGATACACTATATATTATATATGTATACAAAGATATGATGAGTTGTTGTGGGTTGTATTATAACGTGTTTTCCCGTGGGAATGAGATAATCTCGCGGTAATAATTAGCCTATGTCACTATCCAGCGCTCCAGCTATCTTCATACAAAAAATCACGCCAATCCTTCACTCTGTTTGACGTGACAGAAGGATAAACAAACAAACGCACTTTCACATTTATAATATTAAATATGGATTTTATATTCATATAAAGCTGGGTTGACTTTTTCTTCATGAGTTATCGAGTAAATGTATTAATAAACGTATCGTTTAATTTAGAATAACTCCGATTTCTAACTATTGCGCCTTTATTCTTTCCAAATGGAAATCTTTGAATAATATTTAGTATTGGAAGTGAAATGTTATGTTTATTGCTTACTAGCGACTCGCCCTCGCTTCGCTCGGGTTCGTCCCCAGGTCGATTTCCCATACAAACTTTCATCCCCATTTTCACACCTTTAAGGGATGCTTTCCGGGATAAAAAGTATCCTATGCCCTTCCTAGGGTCTTAAACTATCTTCTTACCAAATTTTATCTAAATCGGTTTAGTAGATCCAGAGATTACCGGTTACCCTCTACAACATCACAAACTCACAAACTTTACCTCTTTATAATTATAAGTATAGACTACTTATAAATTGGGTCTGATTAGGAACAAAGAAAAATATAGTCTCTTGAATAGTAGCATGATGATATATAGCCTATAGCCTTCCTCAATAAACGGGCTATCTAATGCAAAAAGAATTTTTCAAATCGGATTAGTAGTTTCTGAGATTAGTGCGTTCAAACAAACAAACAAACTCTGTCTTTTTATAATATATGAAGTATAGATTATATATACTGTTATTGTTATAGAATGATGTGTTCTCCTATAATTACTAGTACATAGTAATTTAAGGCATGTGTTAGATTTAAGTTAATATGTACAACTGTTGGAGATCCATACAAATAAATAAATAAATAATTTTAAATTTGCCCAAAAAGAATAACAATATTAATAAATAAAATAAATAAATATAATAAATATATTGTGACATTTACACACCACACCATCTAGTTCCATGGTTAGCTACGAGGCTTGTGTTATTGATACCAGATAGTTGATACACTACACATATATAACTTTAAATTCATATATATTATAAATATAAACACCCATAACTGGAGTACAAACATTTGAGCTCATCACACAAATGAATGTTCCAGCGGGACTCGAACCCGCGACCGCTGGCACAGCAAGTAGGGTTACTACAAACTGAACCAAACGTTTCATCGAAAGGCATATGATTAATATTTAAATAAAACATTTTCAGATCATCGAGTGAAGAATAGATCCTGAAAACTAAAGTCGAGGCGCTAACAAGCGCCATTGGCAGCTCCGGTGAAGTGCAAAATACAAAAAGTTATATCAAAACCGTTGTTGCCATAAAACATTCCAGCAATATAAAAACGATTACGCACAAAATGTTATATATATATATATATATATATATATATATATATATATATATCATTATATATATGGTGGCGAAATTGTAAACGATTTTTGATGTTTTTTTTTTCTATCTATTGCTATTCTAATTTCTATGGGAGGTTTCACTTGCGATTTGTTGTTAATTGTATTGTCACACACATATATATATATATATATATATATATATATATATATATATATATATATAACTAATGTACGTCTGTACGTACATACAATGTATAGATAGCGTTGCAACAGCTTAATAGATCTTTTTAAGAGAAATATTCCGTAATACATTGTTTTCATATAACTATTGGTGTTCGCGACGGTCGTCAGGAAAGCTCCCAGTCGACATGATTTTTTTCGACATCTTCAACAACCATCGTCATGTTTCAGCCAATTTACACAAAATTTTATTGAATTATACATCTAAACCTTCCTCATGAATCGCCCCATCTACTGGTGAAAATCATATGAAAATCCGTTCGCTAGTTTTTGAGTTTATCGCGTTCAGACAGACAGATTCGAGGGACTTTATTTTATAATATGTAGTGATATCTATACATATAATAAAACTGTAGAGAAAAAAAAATTGCTAAAAATCGAGTCAGGGGGATGTAAGAAGAGAGTAAAACAAATCCAGATATTTTTCAAATTTTTTATTTCATCTTCCTGTTAGTCTGTTTGTACGGGATAATCTCCGAAACTGTTGGACCGATTTAAATGAAATTTCACAAGATGGTACCTTATATCCCCGGTCAACATTTTAGATACTTTTCATCTCGGAAAATTAAAGAGATCCCGTGGGATAGTTAAAAAACTATAGTAACTTATACAGCTTAGTACACAACAACTTATGCACCTAATATAGTGAAATTTGGCATGCTGATACCTTATATTGCCGATCAAACAATGTGTATTATAAAATTTATAAATCTCATATGTTAGTTACTTCCAGTTCCAAATGTTTGTTACTCTTTCACGCAAAAACTACTAAATGGATTTTAATGAAACTTTACAATAACATAGCTCATACATCAGAATAACACATAGGATACTTTTTATCCCGGAAAAATACACGGTTCCCGTGGGATAGATTTATTTTTGGTTTCCTAGAATCGAAACATAGGTTTAAAGTTTAAATAACCCGAAAATGAACATATAATGATGAATAGATAGTATTAATGTTTTTTCGGTGTCATTAAATGAAACCTCCCATTATTGCAATAATTTATAGAGGAATAAAAACCCTAACTAATATAATATTAACTATTATAGTTAATGCTATATCAGTTAGAGTATAGAAATAGATCATTGCCTTAATATATTCGATATTTTGTATAGTAGATTTAATTACGCCTCGATTATAGTATAGTTATTTAAAAAAAAGGAGTAGGTCCACTGTAACGGCCGTCAACTATATTTGTGTGTAGATTTGTGAATATTTGAGCTTGTATTTTATATTCCTGCTTGGAAACTTTAGAAATTGCGAAAATATTAAATTTTGTTTGAAAATTAAATATGTCACAGTTTGTAGTGTTTGGTTCTTCTCATATCCCACCATAATTTGTTATCTGTAATGAAATTGTACAGGCAGTTGTAGCCCAGTGGTAACGCGCTCGCTTGGGAAACCGAGTGAAGCGGGTTCAAATCCCGGGTCTCGCACCTCTGATATTTTCATGTGCGAATCATTTCTAACATGATTACCACTTGCCTTACGGTGAAGGAAAACATCGTGAGGAAACCTGCATGTCTGAGAGAAACTAGCAAGTTTTCGAAAGACATGCTCAGTCCGCCCGCACTTGGCCAGCGTGATGGACTATGGCCTGATCCCCCTCGTATTGAAGGGAGGCCCGTGCCCAGCAGTGGGACGTTAAAAAGGGGCGAATACAGTCTAATTCGATTTTTTTTTTTAATATTGATAATTATCTATATTGTTGACATATTTGATGTGTACGGTTTATAGGTTGAAACTATGCAATTTAATTATATATTTTATATTGTTATTGATGTTTGTTCGTAATGATTCGTTTAAAATAAAAAAAGTAAAGTAATTTTAAATATAATTTATTCCGCCCTTATGGGTGGTAATCGTTTTTAATATTTGGGACCACCCTTATGGTGTAACGTATTGAAGAAGAATCGTTAAAATCGGTTCTCAATTGGCGATTACCTCCTTTTTTTCAAGTCGGTCAAAAACAAATGTACCACAAAAACATGTTAAGCCAATTTATATGCAATTCAAATAAAATTTGAACTAAGTTTGGACAATTAACAGCAGAAGTGGTTTAGAATATTTTTTCAAAGAACAAATCACTTTTGCTTTCTATTGTATTATTTCTTTTGAATATGAAATCTATAATTTTCTGGATTTTAGTGTTGTAATGAATATTTAAAATGATCCTAAAAACTTGGCGACCATGATAGAGACCATGATGGTCGTAATGACCAACTATTTTGTGTGATGGTTGTCGTTTAGTATGACATTATATATAACAATTTCTAAATAAAATTATATTTTTTGGATGTTTTGGAATGGTAATTTCGTAGAAGAGTAAAATGGCGCCAAAGTACCTTATATTTTGCCGCCATTTTTCTCTTCTTTAAAATCTATACAGATAAATAAAATTGAAACGTCTGTTTGTAATGTCAAAATAATAGCTTTTTACTAAATGCATATGAAATTATATACGGTACTTATAAGAAAAACAAAATTATAAAAAAAATTGTCTGTTTGTCTGTTTGTTCCGGCTAATCTCTGAAACTGCTGAACTGATTTTAACGGGACTTTCACTGACAGATAGGTGATGTTATAAGGAGTAACTTAGGCTACGTTTATTTTAGAAAAAGACTTAGGAATCCGCTGAAAAAAATTAAATGTGTCTAGGGACGCACCCGAGCGAAGCGAGGGTAAGTCGCTAGTTAATGTATAAATTCGCGGGTAAAAACCGTCTGCAATAACTATGTAATAACTTAACTAAACACGAAACATGTCATAATGTTTCCTATAAAGCATTCGAAACGATGGCAATCAAAATCAAAATAAATTCGAAAAAGCTAATTTCATTTAATATAATACTTTATTAGATTTACGCGAATATTTGACATTTTAAATAAAACTATCTTTTCGGATTATTTCGTGGATTTATTTTGATTTTTGGTTCCCGACTTTTTGAATGCTTTACAGCGCACATGGTCACGGGAGAGACTAAGGTTCTAACATCTCAAAGGCGTTATATATATATATATATATATATATATATGTGTGTTTAAAATGTCAAATATTCGCGTTAATCTAAGAAAGTATTACGAATATAACAATGTAATATTAATATAAACGATTTTTATATATTATATATTGGGTATAACAAATACTTGGTCACTAACGACCATGGTCTCAATTATGGTCACCATACGGTCGTGATAAATGCATATTTTAAACGAATACGATAATTAAATATAGTGTTTCTAGAAATAAGTAGCTATCCCTTATTTGAAATACCGACGTTTGTGTTAAAGCGTTTCATTGAGACTATTTAGGGCCGCTCCACACTATAGTGCCGATCACGGTTCATAATAGGCACTATAGTGTGGTTCGGCCCTTATAAGTATGAGGATGACAGTTCGTGTTTAAACAAAATGGCCGATGTCGTCCATTTTGTATATATAGAGGTATATGAAATTTTTTAAATAGTATTTTCAAAATTTTAATGCGTAATTATTGTAAAGATTTATAATCTGCGATGATTTATTTATGTAGTATATATTGTTTTTATTATATAATCTGTTATCTTTTAAAAACTTTTTTTTTAATTAATGTGGTGTAGAAATATGTATTTAAATCTTTTAGCGTTATTTACAGTTGTTGTGTGTGGGATTTCTAATATCAATCGGCTTATTATTTCGCAGCGCACGCCAAATAATGACTATTATAGGCAATTTTATGATATTTTAAGTTACATTATTGTATATTTAGTGGTGCTCTTTTTTTTTTTTGAAAATAAAATATGCTCCATGTTACTCGCTTGTAATTAACGTAAGTTTTGATAGGTGAAAGAATTTCTTAAATTGATTCAGTAATTCCAACAAACAAAAAATATCCAAACAAACATATAAAAAAATAACATTTTTTTCCCTTATAATATAGTATAGATAAATTTTTCCATTCAATATTAGTGATCAAACATATATAAGTATATAAGTACTCATATTATAACTATATCTCTGGAACTCGGTTTGTAGAATATTATTACGTTTATTTCGCGTTGTTTATATTTGTGAATAAAAATTGTTATATCAGTAGTGATTTTGACTATTGCACAGCCATTTGTTACTTACTTCGGAGCGGTACGTTTTATATTTTTTGATAGATTTTATTGTTATAGTATTGGTTGGAATATCGTCTAAACCTTTATTGTTTAAATAGCGACTCACCCTCGCTTCGCTTGGGTTCGTCCCTAGGTTGATTCCCCATACGAACTTTCATCCCCATTTTCGACCCCTTAAGGGATGATTTCAAGGATAAAAAGTATCCTATGTCCTTCCCAGGGTCTTACACTATCTTCTTACCTAATTTCAGCTAAATCGATTCAGTAGATTCAGAGATTACACTCTACAATCTCACAAACTTACAAACTTTACCTCTTTATAATATTAGTATAGATTAAAAAAGGTTTGTACATATGTACATGTATACGTATGTCTGTCTGTAGATACTCTCAGAACTCTTTCCTTAGAACTATTCGAAATGACGCTCTCATATTCTTTGTTTTCAATTGTTCTTTCTTTTTCAATAAATTATTTATTATTATTATTATTACTTAATAAATGATACTAGTGATCGCCGCGTGGTTGAAAATCTACCATAATTTATTGTGTTGTTATATATTTATTGTCTTACGTATATTACAATATTAATCTATTCTCGATTTGACCACAGACTTTAACAATAAACAAAAGAGTATATATGCGTGTGCGTCAAATGCATGGTGGTGTGTGTAATGTTTTTTTTTTTATTGATGTAATGTATTTTTTATGCATAATTTTAAAAAAAACATTAGCATTCTGCACTCCTTCTCTATATAAACTGTGAGTGTGGGAAATTTCGTACTCCTCCGTCCGCGCAATTTTCGTAAAAATGGGTACAAAGTTTTTGTTTCACGTATTAATATATAGATATTTAACCATGAACTGTCATCTTCATAATCCTCCTGAACAGTCTTCTGAAGAGTCTTCCAAGTATATTGTCTAATATATTTGTACTGTAACAAGTAGATATAAACATGTCATTTTATTTTATTAACTAACAGGTTTTTTTAAGTGATAAGGTCTATAGGCAGGTTCGTATGGGGAGTAAATTCATGTAAGTCGTCATCGACATGGTCACGTGACGTGTTAACGCTAACACTCAAGAGTGCCGATAGATGTCAAAACCAGATAAATGGAAACAGTTTTAATTTACAAATTTTAATTTAAGATCAAACAATTAATATGAATATCCAAAAATAACAACTGTTTGTTTATAGCTTTAAGTCTTTAAGTTTTCACTTCTGTCGGCAGTCTTCATGACTGCTTTTTTTTTCAAAATTTTTAGTGCATAAGATTTTGCCTTCAGGTCGTGAATTTAATTCCTATTTATATTTTTAAGGTTAAATGCGGCTAATGTTAATAATTACCACAATTTAGAGGAAAATGTGCGGGATAATTAAAATAAATAGTGAAGCGCTTACTTATTATAATTGATTAATTTAAAAATTTAAAAATACTCTCGTGCTTAACTCTACTAAATTTTAGACTCATATTTTTATTAGCGCATTGAAACATTACAAATAAATATTTAAGTGTTATAGAATTTTTTAAATTAAATACATTTAGTAATTATTATTATTTTTCATTTCTTACTTCCTACAAACAAACTCACAAACTTACAAATTTTACCTTTTTGTAATATTAGTGTAGATATCTCTTTCTTCTTAATAACATAGTTTCTATATAAATTTTCAATTCATAACTTAACGGTAATTGAATCCACGACCTCCGTTATAGAAAAACAATACCAGTGAGATAATATTAATATGTAAACATTTTAAATAAAACTATATTTTCGAAATTTTTCGCGGATTTATTTAGATTTTTGGTTCCCGAAGTTTCGATTGCTTTACAGCAATCATGGTCACGGGAGAGACTAAGGTTTTAGATGTCTCAAAGGCGTTTTATACTTGTTACGGACAGTAACACATTAGTACAACAGCATTCGAAACGTCGGGAACCAAAAATCAAAATAAAACCGCGAAATAATCCGAAAAGATAGTTTTATTTAAAATGTCAAATATTCGCGTAAATTTAAAAATTATTAATATTATGTAAACAGTTGTTATTGTTAAAGAATGGATTGATTTAAAGCAAATTAAAATTATATGACACTATTATTACCTGTACTCTATGTTCAAATTAAAAAGTTATATATGTATAGATATCGAAATGTGTCATTTTGGTTTGCGATATATATTATGTATGCGATTTGGGATTTTTTCTAAACAATTAAATTATTATTGAACTTAATTTATTAATTTGAACTTTTATTAATTATTATTAATTTATTAATTATAATTTTATTAATTATTATTAATTTATAATTAATTATAATTATTAATAATTAATAATTATCATTTCATTTTTTTTTAACACACATTTAACGTAGATATGTAAGATACATTATGTGTATTTATCGAGCTAGCTTTTGTGCGAAAATCTAATACAAATGGTATTTGTAAATACTTATATTCATATGTAACTTGTTATGTACTAATATTCATATGTAAATTCTGTGTAACATTCATATGTAATGTAGTTAGAATACCAATATGTCTGACGATAAGTAAATGTTGTAAAAATCATGTTCAAAAACGGCCTAACTAACACTTGATATAATTTCATTTATGTGTAGTTTTTCACGCAGCTAATATACAATAGATTAAATAATAAATTTAAATATCCCTTACATAATGATATACATTAAATATACGACTCACCCTCGCTTCGCGTCGGGTTTGTTCCTAGTGAATAAAAAATCTATCCCACGTAGATTATTCCGGGATTAAAAATAACTTATGTGTTATTCCTTCCAGACTATAATCTATCTCTGTGCCAAATTTCATCCAGATTCGTTCAACCGTTCTGGCGTGATTGAGTAACAAACATCCAACCAAACATTCTCATAAACTTTCACATTTATAATATTACTAGTAGAACCCGCTAATAATAATAATAGTCTTCGCTCGCGCTAAAATTCCAAAAAAAAAAAAACTCTAAAGAGATAGATTTCATACAAACTATCATCCTCTATTTCAACCCTTTATGGGATTAATTTCGAAAAATGCTAAAATAAGTATTTATTTAATTGTTTGTATTGAAGAGTATTAATACCAAGTCTCAAGTAATTCTGATCAAGGATTATTTTTTGGGTTGTATTATAACGTGTTTTCCCGCAGGAATGAGATAATAACTCGCAGTAAAAAGTACTCTTTCGTACGTTCTCCACACAAAAAATCACGCCAATCCGTCACTCTGTTTCGACGTGTGGGCAAACAAACACACTATCAAATTTATAATATTAGTGTGGATAGTGTAGTATGGATTACTTTTTGTCTGTATTTTAAAACGTCGGTAATTTCTTATATATCTGCCATAGTTGTATCGAATAATTAAATATTTAACTTATTTGTAACTAATATGTAACTTTAACACTTTGACAGACAGACGACAATATAAATATATATATATATATATATATATATATATATATATATATATATATATATATATATATATATATATATATTATAATCGTCTTAGTTAGGAGACTTTTACGCTCATAACCTGATATGAATAAAACAAGTCTCTTTAGAGGGACGTTGATTTCAAAAATTTAGTACAATATTGACTATCGAAATACGAAATACGATATACTATCGAAGCTATCTTAAATAATACTTGTAATAGCTCAAATGAGCATAGCGTTTGATCAAACGACGAATTTAATGAATATTTTTATTATGTAAAAAAAAAATACCTTACGTGTTATCCTTAAAGGGATAAATACCACGGATACAAATAATCGATTAAAAAATTAATCGATTCGTCTAGAAGCAATAATTATTTACTAATCAATGTTTGTCCGCCGTATAAATTATAAAATTGTATTTTTATAAAGAATGCTTAGTGTATATAGAGTTTGGAAATTGGCATAAGTATTTAATTTGATTTTAAACCTTATTACAAGGTGATAGGTTATAAAATGGTATGTAACGATACTTATTTTAATAAAAAAATTCAAGTATAAAATTAATATGGGCGGCGGCAGAATTATTCTCAGGGAGATTCATCTGCTTCTTCATATTAAATTACTAAGTAATCTTTAAATGATTGACTCTATAATTTTTATTCATAAATGCAATGTTTTTATTTAAAATATTTGTACCAAAAAAGTACTAGATACACAATCCCATGCAAAAGTTCTCTTAAAACTGTCACCGATTGTGTTTAGGTAATTATTCTAGTTGAAATAAAAATACAACAATGTAAATTGAACCTTAAATGCAATGCTTAAAGTTGTTTTTACAAAAAAAAAATAATTAAAAGCGCGCTCAAATGTTCAAATGAGCACCCATTCGATGAGGACATTTTATGTCGCTGATTGTGTATGTGGTACTTTGTTGATCAATGGTGAGGAATGTTATTTATGTTATTTCCGATATGTCTAAATTTAAACAGTGATATTACTAATATAATTTTATTTCGTTAACTTTTTCTATACATTTTCCTTCATGAAAGGGGGTTGCCAGTACCCCCTTTCAACCTCCCATGGCCAAATCGTGTGGAGTCATTAAATAAGGAAAATCACATAATTTAGTCTTTTAATGCAATAATTAGATTATTCGGTTGGTTCAGATAGGCTCAGGCTTTCATAAAGGATTTTCATTGTCAAGATCGCTGGAATGTTAGATATGAATTAATGTCGTTAGAATATTTTCCTTGCAATATTATACATTTAGTATTGGAGATAGTGTGTAATGAACGAAAACAGCGACGAAGAACACAGTGAAAATCATTATATATATATATATATATATATATATATATATATATATATATATATATATATATATGATTTATATTATTAATTCGTTGTTTTCATTATTGTTACTCGAAATGCGACGTTATTTGTATGTCATACTTACTTAGAATCATTTCACATTGAATTTTTTTAACATTTGATGATTTTACCCAAATAATGTATTGGATGGTGAGTGTGATATGGTACTTTGTATTAGTAAAGCGATATTGTTTTATCGATTTTTTCTAAGAATATTGTAAATAGAACCGTATCTCACTAAGAACAGGGAATATGCGTGTGGTTTAAATAAAGGTGTTTTTTTTTTTTTATAGTTTATTGCTTTTTGAATTAAGCCTATATTAATATTTTTTAATGTAATTTATTTTTTATTAAGTTAAATAATTATTAAAAAATTCCAATATAGGTGGGAAATTTAAAGTCGTTGAAACGCACGCCATTGGACAGACCGAGTGTGACGTCAGAGTATATCATAACAGAGCGATTAGCGATTTTGTCGCTACAAATTGAGATGTAATTTTTCTGTGTATATCATACTGTGACGTCACGCCAAGCGCGCGTAATGGCGGAATTTAAAGTGTCGTTATCGGATATTTTAATTTTTTTTTATACTAAATTTTAGTTTTTTGGAGCTAGATATTTTTGTAACAATTATATAAGGGTGTTAAGTATTGTATATAAAAATTAAAATAGATTATGCATATTCCCTATTGTTTATGTCCATGTGATACAGTTCTATATACATAATGATGCTATATTTTATTTCCATACAGTTATTTCATTATTTAAAATATATTTATTCATATAAAATGTAGGTTTGTCTGTATAATGATTATATTAAATATAAAAGGGAGACTGCATTTATGTGAGCGCCAAAGGAATTTCGTAATTGCTATATCGATTTTGAGGAATATTGGTTTTGAGCAGTATCGACTTTTAGCAATATCGATTTTGAGCAATATCGGTTTTGAGTAATATCGACTTTTATCTAATTGTTATGGAAGAAAGTGGAATCGAGTGAATGTAATACTAGCTGTCCAGTTATTGTTAGATTGGCATTAAATGGTGTATTTAGATTAGCTTTTGTTTTATTGTGCGTTTTTGATTACTTCTGTAATAAAGATATGTTGTTTATTTGGTTTTTTTTAATTAATTTAATACCTTTATTTTTAATAATTATCGTAATTAATTTACAAATAATAATACACTGTAAAACAGTGAAACACTTTTCCTGTTTTAATCGTCAAATTGTCAGAAATTAATAAAATTTATACACACAACAGAAAATCATACGTCCCGCCCGAACGTCAAATATATTCGTCGTCATACTTTCCCTGCCTGCCTGGCATCTGCGTAGACGAACACTACAGAGGTTGTACGAAGGCGCTTGATGTTTTCGACTGAATTAGCGGCGCGTAACAATACTATATATATAATATACTTGGTACGTCTTGACGGTTAGTATCCTATATGTTGCCCCGGATAACCAGCTATCATCATACCAAATTTCATCAAAATCTGTGTAGTGGTTTTCTTGTAATGCGTTTCCAGACAGACAGAACAATTCTAAAGATTATACATTCGGCCACAGATACCAATAATAATGATTATTTCAATAAGATTTTCCAAAAAAATATTTAATGTACAGATTCGACTCAGAATTTTATTATATGTATAGATTATTATCCGTGTACATAAATAATCGGATTAGGTAGGCATCTCATTGGATCTGTATAGACAATGATTTATTTTAGTTTATTTTATAACGGTATATTTAAGTGTAACATAATAGTAAATATTTTGAGGGGATTCCCTATTAAAATAATGTTATATTGCCGTTTTAGTTATAATCAAAATAAGCTTAATATTGCAACGTTAATGCATTTTACGCCATGGTATTTACATTGTATTCTGATTTATGGAATATCTATGTTTTAATTTTACAACATCTAATTTAACATAATCTGCTCGTATTTTAAACTAGCGATCCTAGCTTCGCTCGGGTATGTTTGTTCACAATTTCATGCGGTTTAATTTTTGAATAAAACTTCTTTTCGCGCGCTTGTCTTGGGGAGTAAGCTGGTGAATGCACGAGAGCGTTACGAAAAGTGTGATCGAGCGAGGCGAACGTTCGTTGCCATGGTAACCGTTGTTATTGTCTGAAAAATGATATTTAATATTATATTTTTTCCTTAAATGATATTCTATAAATATATGATTTTAATATGTCTAACCGGAACGAACAGACAGACAGACAAAAATTTAAAAAATAGCTTTTTTCTTATAAATGTAATTCTATATGCATTTAGTAAAAGGCTGTTATTTTAACATTATAAACAGACACTTCAATTTTATTTATCTGTATAGATAAACAAGAAACAAAGTTAAAAAATAATGTTAGTTATAATAATGTAACATTTTTTTAGAACATTTAAATAAAAGTTTGTTTTTAAAAATATATTTTTACAATTATTTTAATTTACTCTGATAAAAATACTGTTGTCTCCGCTAGTTTACTCGACGACATCGAGCGCCTTCGTAAAATTTCTGTGGTGTTTGTCTACACAGACAAACCTACTGCCAAACAGGCTAAAGTATGACGACCAAGATGTTATGACGTTTGGCGCGAAACGTATGATTTTCTCTTGTGTGAATAAAATTTTATTAATTATTGAAAATATAACGATAAATATAGAAACTAACTTAACTTTAATTGAAGTCAGAAAAAAATGGCCACTTAGCTACTTTGTCAGCAATTGTTACGCATCTAAGGAAGTTAGGGTAAGTGGTAATTTAACAAGTAAATATTTTACATTATAACCATCGATCAAAAAAGTACTAGATACACAATCAGCGACAAAAAAATGTCCTCAACGAATGAGCGCTCATTTGAACATTTGAGCGCGCTTGCAATTTTTTTTGTGAAAACAATTTTAAGCATTGCATTTAAGATTCAATTTACATTGTCGTATATTTATTTCAACTAGAATAATTACCTAAACACAATTGGTGACAGTTTTAAGAGAACTTTTGCATGGGATTGTGTATCTAGTACTTTTTTGATCGATGATTAATGATTATAACTAACGGGTATGAGTGAAATTGAGGAAGCCGAGCATATCTAGGCTGAATTTGTTTACGTATCTATTAAGAGAGCGATGGCGCGGGAAAAAACTACCTTAAAATCAAACCCCATATATCAAAGGCTAATCTACAACAAAACAATAATCTGGGATTTGGCCAATCTCCGTCTTTTTCCTCGTACATTTAATTGCGACATTGGCTCTTTTAATTGGTTTCAATTGTACATAAAGGCGTAAGTCTATCTCGATGGAAGATATCAGTACGGAACGGTGTTGAACTTTAAAAAAGTGGTCATATAAGGACAGTATAAAATCTAAAAAGCTTATGAAAAAGGAATATTTAAAAAAAATGTTATTAATATATAGTATTGATATGATAATAAAAACTTATAAGTGCTCCCAAGTCAACGTGTCTGCCAAACCGGTTCTTAGAATAAACATATGTGCGAGATATTAAAGTGAAGATCTCAGCAGTGCATTTCAAATATCTTTACCATCATTGACGACACGTTGGGCTCAGTTTGTAGTGACCCTACTTGCTGTGCCAGCGGTCGCGGGTTCGAGTCCCGCTGGCATTCATTTTTGTGATGAGCACGAATGTTTGTATTCCAGTCATGAGTGTTTATATTTACAGTATGTATTTAACAACTATCTGGTATCCATGACACAAGCCTCATATTTTACCACCTCGTATCTTACCAAATACCATGGAACTAGATAGTGCTGTATGTTGATGTCCCAACATATTTATTTATTTTATCATAGATGACTTGACAAACTACACGACCGGTGAGAAATTAAGCGGAACACCAGAAACTATCCGATTGAGATCACTTCAATGCCTAAATATTTTTACAATTAATTAACCCGCAGTAATTAAACGAGGACTTAGAAGATTGAGTCTTAGAACTGATTTTATTTCGATATTAATTTGCAATCATTCGAGTTAAGATTATGTACATACCTATCTATGTGCATCCCTCATACTCCATATTAATATTATAAATATGAAAGTGTTTGTTTGTTTGTTTTTTACGTCGAAACCGAATGACATATTAGCGTAATTTTTTCTGTGGAGATAGTTGGAAGGCTGGATAATGACATAGGCTACTTTTTACCGCAAGAAATCTCATTCTTACGGGAAAATACATACGTTATAATACAACTCAAAAAAAAATGATGATCAGAATTAATCGAAAATTGGTATTAATGCTGTTCAATACAATTAAATAAATACGTGTTTTAGCATTTTTCGAAATTCATCCGATAAGGGAATAAATTTTATAAATTAAATATTGCATGAAAGTTTGTATAAATCCATCCTCCTTTTAGATTTTTTTTATAGTTTTAGAGCGAGCGAAACCGCGGGTTCTGCTATTATATACAATAATATGGTTAATCTAAACAATTGTAGTTGCGTGTTCATCTGGGATAAACCGGTCATAAACCGGTAACATCAGACCGCAACCAGTTACTTGATGAGATATTCCTTGAATGATTACTTTAGGAAGGTTATTGTAGGGAGTAAATATCTTGTAATGCGTGTTACTCTATTTACAAAACACATCCTAATCGTCTTAGTACACGAATGAATACAAAATGTGTATAGATGAATCGCTTCTCTAATTAGATAAGTTCTCAACGGGATAAATGTTTTATTGTGTCGAAGAGCATTTAGGTAAATTAAGATCGAAATGTTTCCGTAATAATTTTTGGCTACCTTTTACAAATTTAAGTTTCTTACTGGTTAATCACGTTAGTTTATAAAATAAAAACGACTTACCCTCGCTTCGCTCGGGTTCGTCCCTAGGTCGATTCCCCATACAAACTTTTATCCCCATATTCACCCCCTTAAATTTGATTTTATCCTATGTCCTTCCCAGGGTCTCAAACTATCTCCATACGAAATTTCATCTAAATCAATTCTGTAGATCCAGAGATTACCTCCTACAACTTTACAAACTCACAAACTTTATCTCTTTATAATATTAGTGTAGATTAATGTGAAAATGTATTTGTTAGTTTGTATTTTTTTAATAAAGTGGTGTAGTGTAATTTTAATAATAGATTCATCAGTCATGTGGATAGGCTATGTATTACTCTATCCCGGTAGATCAAGGTGATCCCGTGGGATGTGATTTTGTTGCAATAAGTTTATTAAGTCTTAAAAACTTGACTAATGATAACATTTTAAATAAAATTATCTTTTCGGATTATTTCGCGGATTTATTTTGGTTCCCGACATTTCGACCTCTTTACAGCAATCATGGAGACGGGAGAGACTAAGGTGTTAAACAACTCAAAGGCGTTATGTACTTGTTACAGACAGTGCCTACCCACAAATTACAAAAATGATTTTGAAAATTCAAAAATGGCACCAGAGTACCTTACAGTATTTGTTGATTTTAATTCTGAACATATTTAAAAAGTTTAAAAAGTATTATAATTAAATATTATTTAATTTTAGCTATTATTATTATAAATATTACAATATTTTAAAAACTTTAAGAATTAATAATATTATTTAGTAGAATTAATAATATCAAATATTCGCGTAAATCTAAGAAAGTATTAATGATAACATATTATTTTATTATAGACATACATACATACCAACACACTCCATAGTATAGCTATTACAAGTTTATATTTATATATATAACGGGATTACCAAATACCAATTGGTTGCCCGTCTTCAAAAATTTATTATTCTCTGTCTGTAACTTTGCCATCAAACTCTGGAAGCTATATCCTTCCTGTCAGAACGAAAAGATAGCGCGATTTAAAAACGTTCAGCGCCATCTATGATGCCGTCTTGTAAATAAGGGGTGAAAAGCGAGCGAGTAAAACAACCCTTCAATATTATATTCATCTTTTATATATTAATACGTGAAGCAAAAACTTTGTGCCCCTTTTTACTTTTGGCTTATAAATTATAAGCACACGAGTTCTTCTTCTATCTATACACATTATAAAATTCTGAGTCGAATCTATACATTAAATATTTTTTGGAAAATCTTATTGAAATAGACATTATTGTCGATGCAGAGGCCAAATCTATGGTTTTTAGAATTTTTGTCTGTCTGTCTGTTACCGCATCACAGAAAAACCACTGGAGGGATTTTGATGAAATTTGGTATGATGATAGCTGGTTATCCGGGTCAACATATAGGATACTTTTTACCGCGAGGAAATATCTCATTTCTGAGAAAAAATACAAAAACTGGTTGGAACAAAATCACGATGATACTATCTGTAAACAGTTTAGCAAGGTAACTTACTAAATATGGTAAAAACTATTAAAAATAGCTTATCTTGAAAATCAAATTATCAATAGCACTATTTTATCTATTAAAATAGTTATTTTAATTAATATACATTTATGTGTTATTTAGGTATTCGACAATAGATGTCGCCATGTGTTTTAAACTAAGTACATAGTTTTAATTCCAAAAAAATGAATGTACATATATGGCCTTTCTACGATTTTATTAGAATTACTACTAAATTATCAGTGTTCAAATTATCAGGCCAATCGGATATCAGATATAGAGGCCGAATCTATAGTTCTTAGAATTTTTGTCTGTCTGTCTGTATGTGACCGCATCACAGAAAAACCACTGGAGGGATTTTGATGAAATTTGGTATGTGTTAGCTGGTTATCCGAGTCAACACATAGAATACTTTTAACCGCAGGAAAATATCTCATTTTTGGGAAAAAATACAAAAACTGGTTAAAATAAAAGCACGATCATACTATTAACATTTTAGCAAGGACTTACTTATATATATTAAAACTATTAAAAAAAAGCTTATCTTAAAGGAAATAGCAATAGCGCTATTATATTCATTAAAATGGATATTTTAATGAAAATTTATTTATGTGTTATTTAGATATTTGACAATAGATGTCGCCAGGTGTTTTTAAAATACGTAGTTTTAATCCAAAAAAAAAAAATGTACAGATATGACCTTTCTATGACTTTATTAGAATTACTACTAAATTACCCGCGTTAAAATTGTTAAAATTTTAAATAAAACAAACTTTTTGGCTTTATAAGTTAGTAACATGTTAGTAACATTTTTTTTGGCAGATACAATTTTCGAATTAAAATATTTGTAAATTTTTATTGTTTTGGTAAATAATGTTAATATTTTTTTATTTTTTAGTGTAAAAATTGGGCAAATACAAATCCAACTCGCGCATTATAGGTTTCGTATAGCAAATGTTGTTTTTCTTACTTACTTGTTTTGTTAGGTTAACACTAAAATAAATATAAATAATATTTACGTTTCCACAATATCGACTCATTTTATCAACCGTAAAAATACGTTCGATTCATATTATTTTATAACATTTTACGGGAAACAAGTTTATGGCTGTTAAACTGACGAAGCGGGTAACTAAAAATATTCCATATCTCAAAAACTATGAAAAAGTAATTTAGGAACTGATATACCTCAACTTTTTCAGTTTTCTTGACACCATTTCTTGGAAGGTAAAGGCTTAAAGGACACAATAAAATGCTTACGACTTTAATCATATTAGCCGAGCCATATGAAATAATATAAAGTATTTGCTTAGAATTATGTATTTATTACATTTTCTTTTGAAAATCGTTTTGGAGATATTACTAACTAGCGCTAACCCACCCCTGTTGCGCGACAAATTAACATTAAGAAAAGTTGTCATTATGTTATTTAAATAATCAGCTACATATTAAATTAATCAATACCTGACTAGTGACTATTAGTAAAAAATGATTAAAATTAATTCCGTAGTTTGGGAGTTTATCGCCCAAAACTAAATAAACAAACAGAACAGGAGTATAGATATACGTCCATAAATGTTATTGTTAAAACAAAAAGTACAATATTACTAAATCAAATATGAGATTAACGGAGAAACCATTGTGGCATTGTCAATCACTGCCATTATTTACCAATCATACGGTGCGAAATGGAATTGGTATATGTAAGAGTATCCTAATATATAAAACCTAAGGATTTGGTTTTTGATCATCTGAACGCGGGCGGAGCCGCGGGAAATGCTAGTTAAAAAATAAATGTAAGCCCACAAACCGACAAAAAGACAGAGACGTTGATAATAAAATAATTAAAAAAATTACAAAACAAAAATTCCTGACTACGTAAAAAGTGAACTAGGATTACGCAGTCGGTTACATATTTTATCCTTGCTAGAAATTTTACTACATGTTTAAAAGTGGTAGTGCCACGCTTGTTACCTTCGGGCAGCAGCCGAATGGGCCGGCACGCCCCGTATAGTACCACTCTCTCACAGGAGACCGACGTGAGGTGGCAGCTATGCTGTCGCGTTTCGTCCGGTAAGTGAGAGTCCGGGAGGCCCACTCCCCATATATCCTCCCTCCCCCATCCCTCCTCCCTCCCCCATCCCTTCCCCTCCATCCTCCCTCCCTCCTCTCTCCCTCCTCCATTCTCCCTTCCTTTCCCTTTCTCCCTTTCCTGAAAGGCCGGCAACGCATCTGCAAGCCCTGCAGGTGATCACTTCCCACCAGATGAGCCTCTTGCCCGTTTGCCCCCTTTGCCCCATAAAAAAAATGTATTCATGTCTCCGACTGCATACTACTATGTTCCTTTGTCAACTTGTTATTATTTTTGTATTTTTTTTATTTACAGTTTTTTTTGGCCAGTTATTACTTTTATTTAATAATTTCTTATCTTAAATTATTTTTAAACATATAAGATGTATATAATTTGTAATCGCCTCTTAAAAACCTTTATTTTGATATCCCACTTGATTGAATGGAATAAAAATATTATTCAAGACACAAATTGGCGACTAAGATACGCCATTTTTATTTTCAATGATAAAGGTATTTGACTATATGTTTGGCTATAGTATATGTAGTGACCCTACTTGCTGTGCCAGCCGCGGATTCGTGTCCCGCTGGGGGCATTTATTTTTTTTACTTTACTGTAGTATATATAAAATAACCCTTATACAAAAAATCTCAAATATATTTCTATTCATACATTACATGTATACATTATAGCGATAAGGAAAAACTAATTTAATTTTTATCTTGATATACGTTTTACGAGATACGAGTGGTTCAGCCCTTTTTGCATGACAGTGCTTTTGTTTTAGAACAATGGCCAATAAGTCCAGTTTGGGCGAGCTGGAACATTTGTATGCTATATCATGTTGTCGCTAATCGCTGCGAAATTAATGTGTGGAAGCAAAATAATGTTACTATGCTGAAAATCACAATACTTTGTATATCGATATTGGTTTTGAAAATATTTGTCACAGTGTACATGTAATAGCTGACCTGACAGTTGTCCCGTCCTCAATCAAATTTGTGATCTTTGAGTTTTCTTTAAGTTTAAAAAATTTTTTGGGAGCATTAGTATGTATAATTAAGTTTTAAGTGGCATGATATCTATGGTTAATCTCTCTTGAGTCTGAATACAATTATAAAGGAAATTTTTAAATTCTAATGAAATTCTCGGGCGTAACATTGTCAGTCATCCAAAATCATGTTCAGTTCGGTTAAAGCGTATTATTACTATCACTATATTAAATTTTCTTGTTCTTTTTTGAGAAACCTATTATAATTAATATAGCTCAAAACCGTATATCAGTAAAAATCTACTTGACTTTACTACTGTTTCTATTAAAGTTATTTGGATCATCCAAATCAAGAATCATTCGTCATCGATCGAATAGAGAGCGGGTACTACTTGTTAGTGTTATATTACAATCTACCTTATAATAAAACTCTATACCCCTGTTTCTGCCCACAGAAACAATTTACATAATAAGCAAGGACCACATTTTTATAAAAGCGTGAACGTAAGGCCTATCTAGTTATTATTCAATACAATCGAGCCACGAGAGCGATTCACAAATATGCGGAAATCGTGCACCTTCTAAGTACCATTCGCGTGCTATGCGCACCTTACTTTTCAAACGTTTAACTCCATTTTAAAAGAAACGCTTATTATTTTATCAATTAAAATGTCCATTGTTTTCTAATCTATTATTTTGCCATGTGGTTTATATGTAGAAGATGGTGCTATAGCTCATAAATCTTTATACGGCGAATCCGCGGACAAATGATAATAAATGCAAAAGTTTGTATGTATAAACGTGTTGAACGGATTTTAATGAGTACGTATGTTTATCACAGATAGATTATGATCTAGGTTATTGTTAGGTACCTAGGGAGGCAACCGAGCACAACGAGAGTAAGTCGCGTTACGTATTTTATATAAGAGGCTGTAAGAACAAGAGTGGCTTAACTACATTTTAGCGACTTTTGACCTATTTACATTTTCGTAATTTAATTTTTTTTATCTTCAAAATCAGAGATGCCTAAAATTATTTACATGATCTTGACAATAGATGACAGTACAAATCCATTTCGGCTTATGTTCAAATCGACTAAAAGTGCCACTATAGAAATGGCACCATAAGAAAAAATTATCTAGATTTTGACAACTTAGGTCAACTTAGGTCACTTGATAGGTAAAACGTCGATGATAGGCGCGAAAAAATACATACTAAAATATCAATCTAGTTTTACGATTGCGACTGTTGTGGATTAATTCTTAAAAAGTGGACATGGACAGAGGGGAACCAAGGAGCAGCTATACACAAGAAACATGTGTAGAGGCACAAATGGAAGGTATGTAATTATTCAACATTTAAACTGAAAGAAATGAATACTATGTTTTTTTTTTTTAATTATTAGTTTCATTTCATTTACATTGTTTTTGTTGGAGAGACACAGAAACGAATGGATTTTGAACCGCATTGACACTTGCAATGAAAAATTTATTCTATTTGATAATCGTAAGCGGTCATCATGTTGGTTAAACCCTGGTTCAGCACCTAGTCAAGGACCCAAACGAAAACTTACCCCTAAAAAGTCATAATCACTGTTTGGTGGTTTAGCGCCGGTAAAATTTATCACAGCTTCTTACAAAATGGCATCATCATTACTGCGGGTGTGTACTGTAAGGTACTGGACAGTGGAGAAGCTCTCAAATCTCCGGCCAGCCTTGGTTAATCGCTCGTCGCCGCTGCTCCTACACGACAACGCTCGAAATCATACAGCACAACAGACAATCTCTAAACTAGGGTTGGAAGTTTTGAATCATCCACCGTACTCAACAGACCTTACGCCGACAGACTTCTACTTTTTCCAAAATTTGGATATCTTCTTGGCAGGGAAAAAATTCAATACCCGAGAGACACTACAAAATGCCGTTGAAGAGTTTGTTGGCTCCCGTACACCTGGCTTCTACAAAAAGGGCATTGAAAAATTACCATTGCGCTGGCAGACATACATCGATAGCATGGGTGCTATCGATATTTTGATTGATAGAAATCTATACTAATATTCTAAATGCGAAAATTTGAGAGTATGGATGTGTGGATGTTTGTTTTTCTTTCATGCCAGAACGGCTGAACAGATCTGGATGAAATTTGGCACAGAGATAGATTATAGTCTGGAATAATACATAAGCTACGTTTTATCCCGGAAAATGTACGGTTCCCGTGGAATAGCTTTGTTTTTATTTTCCTAGAGGAGAACCAGAGCAAAGAGAGGGTGGACCGCTAGTAAAAAATACCTAAGTTTGTGTTTTTATTTATAAATTTTATACTTTTTGATGCCATAGTGGCCTATATGTAAAAAAAAACGTAAATCCAGTAGATAGTTCGGGCCGTTCGCAGGGGTGTTGTAGTGAATGAGCAAGCGATCCTGCATCGCCCTATTGCACTGTTGCGACGAGTTAGGAGTCTCACAGTACCTTGCCCATTGAGGGTCCCCATGATGGGTTTCCGTAGCGAAAAAAAAGGAGTTCCGAATTCCATCCTAGAGTTAAATAAAACGTTGTAAGACATGAAGCCTAATTTTAGTGTTATTGTAAATAAGTAACATGCGAAAAAAATCATTAATTACGTTATATTTTTGTTACAATAAATCTTTTTTTTTTTAATAAAAAATAGTCTGGAGCATATTTTTGATGACAACCCCCCTGAGTCGTCTTTCTTAATATGTTTTATTGTTAAAAAAAAATACTTCTCCTGGAAAAAGAATGAGGGGTCCATCACATAGATCGGGATCTCCTACAATAAATAGATATATAAAAAGTTGGATTTCGTGCAGATTCCAAGTGACGCCTCAGCATCAGTGCACTGTCATTGAAGTTAAGGGCTACCCTTTACTTCAATGACATTGCACTTATGTTTCGAATCGATTAGATCTGAGGAAATTGTTCATATAGTTTTTGCCATATAGAAAAGAGCTGATAGCCTGCAAACGGGTACACGGATTTTCTTGATTTATAGCTAAGAATATTCTCGATCAAATCACCTTTTAAACAAAAAAAAACTAAATTAAAATCGGTTTATCCATTTGGGCGCTTATAACTCGCCTCTATTGACGTCGGGGGTTAAAAAACAGAATTACAAATTTATTTTATTAGTATTTTGTTTTGTTAAAGTCTAACGATCTTTAATAATAGTACCTGGGTGACCAAGCTTCACTCGGAGTTCTTTTTTGTTATATCGTATTTTTTAGATAAAGAAAAAAACTAAAAACTTGAATAAATACAAAAAAAAAAGAAAAGTAAAAACTTTGTATCCGACCGGGATTCGAAACCGGACACCTGTGAATTTTAATCTTGCACATTGGCCGCTTGCTTGTCCATATTTTGCGTGGAATAATGCGAAAGAAAACCGCATGAAAACTCGAAAACACGCGCTTTCCCAGACAAGAGACTAATCTAGATCGATTTTTCGCCCCCGAAAGCCGCCGCATACCAAATTTCAGCGAAATCGTTAGAGCCGATTTCGAGATCGCTGGTGTAAATAAATAAATAAAGATATAAATATACAAGAATTGCTCATTTAAATATATTAGATAGATATAAACTGAATTTATATTATTAAGAATTGGATTCTTTTCCGGTTTTTTTTGCAACAGTGTTAATAACAAATTTATGTGGGTATTTTTAACTAGCTAAAATTCGTATTAATTGTACTAGAAATATAAGAATTAAAATATAATAAGCTCTTTATTACCTAGTAATGATGGATATTATAGTTAAAGCTAGATGAGGTAATTATTAAAAACGTCCCGGAATTAGAATCACAATGCAATTTTACGTTTTTGTTCTATTTTTATAAACGAATATAAAGGTAGGTATTCTTTGAACTAAAAACATACAATTATCTGGCTTCAAAATCATTTATAAATATCAAAAGTAATTATTCCACCCTTAGGGTGAAATTTTGTTGTCATAATAAGTGAAAATCTTTTTGTTCAATACAAGCGACTCACCCTCGCTCCGCTCGGGTTCGTCCCTAGTTACGTTTTAATGTTTAGTATAGATTTCTCAGAGGTGAGATATTTTCCCGTAGTAAAAAGTATCCTATTTGTTGACTCGGATAACCAGCTATTATCATATCAAATTTCATCAAAAATTGTCTAGTGGTTTTCTCGTGATGCGTTCCTAAACAGACAGACTCAAAATCTCTAAAAACTATAGATTCGCCCTCTGTATCGTAAAAAATGACTATTTCAATAAGATTTTACAAAAAATAAAATTATGTACAGATTCGACTCAGATTTTTAACATATGTATAGATTTCTTTTAGTTTATTCGGTTACTATTAATTTGAAAATTTAGTCAAATTTAAAATTAAATAGAAGTAATAGGTTATAACTTATCTATGATTCACAATGTTTCAGCATACAAATTACAACTGTAGCACTGATAAAATATTTTACTGCCTTGTAAATAAGCTACAAAAAATAAATGCTTTGCTACACATTGTTATAAACAGTTATTTTATATTTTTTACATACAATAGGAAAAAATAATACATACTATACTATATGAATCTTATAATAAAGAATATTACCATGTAAATAGTCATAAATGTGAATCTATACATATTATAAAATTGTAACTAAGCCGAATCTGTACATTAAATATTTTTTGGAAAATCTTATTGAAATAGACATTATTATTGATGCAGAGGCCGAATCTATAGTTTTTAGAATTTTTGTCTGTCTGTCTGTCTGTCTGTCTGTCTGTCTGTCTGTCTGTTACCGCATCACAGAAAAACCACTGGAGGGATTTTGATGAAATTTGGTATGATGATAGCTGGTTATCCGGGTCAACATATAGGATACTTTTTACCGCCAGAAAATATCTCATTTCTGAAAAAAAAAATACAAAAACTGGTAGGAACAAAACCACGACGATACTATTTGTAAACAGTTTAGCAAGGTAACTTACAAAATATGGTAAAAACTATAAAAATAGCTTATCTTGAAAATCAAATTCTCAAAAGCCCTATATTATCCATTAAAATAGTTATTTTAATTAATATTTATTTATGTGTTATTTAGATATTCGACAATAGATGTCGCCATGTGTTTTTAAAATACATAGTTTTAATCTCAAAAAAAATAATGTACAGATATGAACTTTTTTCGATTTTATTAGAATTACTACTTAATTACAAGCAGCCCCGCCCATGTTTAAATTATCAGTAAAGCAAACTTTTTCGCTTCATAAATTAGTAACTATACATACAATAAAATTGTAACTAAGCCGAACCCCTAAATTCAATATTTTTTCGGAAAATCTTATTGAAATATTCATTATTAGCGATATAGAGCCCGAATCTATAGTTTTTAGAATTTTTTCTGTCTGTCTGTATGTGACCGCATCACAGAAAAACCACTAGAGGGATTTTTATGAAATTTGGTATGGTAATAGCAGGTTATCCGGGTCAACACATAGGATTCTTTTTACCGCAGGAAAATATCTCATTTCTGAGAAAAAATACAAAAACTGGTTAAAGTAAAAGCACGATGATGCTATTAATATTTTAGCAAGGTAACTTACTTATATATTATGTTAAAACTATTAAAAAAAACTTATCTTAAAAGAAATATTAACAGCGCTATTTTATTCATTAAAATAGTTATTTTAATGAAAATTTATTTATGTCTTATTTAGCTATTTGACAATAGATGTCGCCATGTGTTTTTAAAATACGTAGTTTTATCCAAAAAAAAAATGTACAGATATAACCTTTCTATGACTTTACTATAATTACTACTAAATTACCCGCGGCCCTGCCCGTGCTTTAATTTTTAATAAAACAAACTTTTTGGCTTTGTAAATTAGTAACATATTAGTAATATTTTGTTGCCCGAAACAATTTTCAAATGAGAATATTTATAAATTTTTATTGTTTAGTAAATAATGTTAATGTTTTTTAATCTTTTAATGTAAAAATTGGGCAAATGTAAATCCAACTCGCGCATTTTAGGTTTCGTATAGCAAAATGCTATGTTGTTTTTCTTACTTACGTGTTTTGTATAGTTAACACTAAAATAAATACGAATAATATTTACGTTTCCACAATACCTACTCATTTTTTGCACCGTAAAAATAAGTTCAATTTATATTATTTTATAACATTTTATGGAAAACAAGTTTATGGCTGTTAAACTGCCAAAGCGGGTAACTAAAAATATTTCATATCTCAAAAACTATGAAAAAGTATTTTAGGAACTGTTATACCTCAACTTTTTCACTTTTTCTTGACACCTTTTCTTGGAAGGTAAAGGCTTAAAGGACACAATAAAATGCTTACAACTTTAATCATATTAGCAGAGCCATATGAAATAAAAAAAATGTATTCGCTTAGAATTATTTACTTATTACACTTTCTTTTGAAAATCGTTTTGGAAAATATTACTAACTAGCGCTAATTAAGAAAAGTTATCATTATGTAATTTAAATAATCAGCTATATATTAAATTAATCTATAGCTGTCTATTAGTAAAAAATGATTAAAATTAATTCCGTAGTTTGAGAGTTTATCGCCCAAAACTAAAAAAACAAACAAAACAGAAGTATAGACATACATAAATGTTATTGCTAAAACAAAAAAATCAATTTAGCGGAGGAACCTTTGTAGCATTGACAATCACTGCCATTATTTACCAATCATGCGGTGCGCAATGAAAGTAATGTATAATGTAAGAGTATACTAATGTGTAAAACCTAAGAATTTGGTTTTTGATCATCTGAACGCGGGCGGAGCCGCGGGAAATGCTAGTAAATAATAAAAACCGGAAAAGTGCGAGTCGGACTCGCCCACCGAGGGTTCCGTACAAATTTGTAGGTACATATTATAAAAAAATTGTAGGTACTTGTTGTAAAAAATACAAAACATTTAAGTAGATAAGTACATATTTAGGGTTATGTTAAATTACAAAATTTTAAATTAAATAAGCAGGTGCCAGGTATGCATAAGGCTAAGTACAGATGACCGCACGGCGACGCGAGCTGCCGAGCGATTCAGCTGTTCAGATGGCGGCGGCTTGCGCGCGGCTGTCTAGCGTGAACATTCAGTGAGAATAGACGTGGAGGAGGCTATTTGTTTGTAGGTTTTATACCGCAAACTGTGAGGTCGTCGTCGAAAGCAAAGACGATACTGGGTGCACCCTATTTTGAGTCAATGACTTTCTTTAAGCCTGTTTGTGACTTTATATCCCACACTAAGACTATACGAAGATCGGTTTTTCATCTACTTTAGGATGTCGATTGCATCCTTTGACTTTTTGTATGATTGCGTTGAAAAAGATTTGCAACCTACAGATGGTGCTGTAAGTTATTGCATATCACATTTTCGTAGCTCCGTGCGTCCGTCCGCCTCAAACCGCGCGGGTCAATTGAACAGTCGGTACAGGATTGTAGATTGCGCGGTTTAAGATGTTGCGCGCGGTGCATGCCGGTGCGTATGTTCACGCGCGGTGACGCGCGGTCATGTACACAACAACATTGATTTGTTACAATCTTAAACCCCACGCCGAGCTAACCGCGCGTCGCCGCACGTTCATCTGAACTTAGCGTAACAGTGCAAACTGTTAGGTACTACTTACACCAAAATTATTATTTACCTACCTATACTTATAAAAAAGGGAAAAGGTTTTTTTTTCATTCTTCGTTATAAATCGAAAACTACACATCATGAAAATAATTAATAATCTGTTTAAGCTTGTGCCAATGAAGCCCTTTCATACGATACCCCACATGACACGGTTAACTCAATTCAAAATTTGGACCACAGTTCCTTGCATAAGATCCTGTTTTTTTTTATGATTTAATTACAAATGTATACTTTTCAGATTTCCCTATACTTGTAGTATAAGACGGTATTACTTGCCAAATTTGATAGTTCTAGGTCAACAGAAAATACCCTAAATAAATATAAATAAAATTTTGATTCCCTTAAGAGTGTCGAAATATACGTTTCTTCCGGCATAAACGGCTGTATTTTTTTTTACGCTAACTTAGAAGTTTGATTTTTTCACAAGCTTCAAGAGACTTCAAGAGATACCTTCATGCGTTCCCGAGATAAAAGGTCTAGACAGACAAACAGACGGACGGACGGACAACAAAGTGATTCTATAAGGGTTCCGTTTTTTTGAGGTACGGAACCCTAAAAATGAACTTTATAACCAATCTTGTTAACGAGTGTAATAAGCTTCCAAATGTCCCTTGCTGAAGATTCCTTCATTCGAATATGCTTACAATTCTCAACATTTAACGAGTGACACCGGAATCTCACGTTTTCTACATAAAAACACAAAATCCAATTAACGTGTTGTGTAAATTATTTAAGTCTTATATATTTTATTTATTTATTATATAATATAAAGCCTTTAACGAGAAAAGGGCGTGAAGGTGAATAACAACCATAATAGAAATAAATATTAGCAGCAATAAAAACTGTGATTTTCCTCAAACCTTAATATTTTTAATACCGACATTATATTTTCAAATCTGTAATTGTATGAGTTAGTGATAATATCTATTATCATTTAAAGGTTTTGAAACCACTAGTAATTTACTCACTCAATACGATGTCAGATATTCTCACTGTAATGTTTGCAGTACAATTCTTATACGTATAATTATAGATGTTCTCGAACAATGAAACATTCCCACGCGACGTTTACATTTGTTTTAGGGGCGGCAGTTTCAATCAGTATTCAACTAATCGTTTATTTAACTCTATAGAACTACTTAAAGATCTTGATGATATAACAAAATTCATTATAAAATACTTGTAATTTTTTTTTATATATCTAAGGATTAGTATGGAATATATATACTACATAGTCTATGTATGTGTATACATATATAACAAACTTAGCTGCGAGTCGCCAGGTCCTAAATTCAAAAGTCCCACGCCAATTGTTCTTTAGGGTTAATGTATTATTCAAACAAATGGATTGGGCGAGGGGGACCTGTACCCTGGCCAGCCAGAAGTCCGGACCTAACCCCCATGGATTATTATGTGTGGGGGCACATGAAGAGTCTCGTGTACAGTGAGCCCAACCCAATTTCGTCAATTGAAATGTTAAGAAACGGGATAATTAATGCGGTGAAGGAAATAAAAATAACTTTAACTACTGGTGTAGTAAAAACTGAACTTCGTAAAAGAATGCGAAGATGTGTGCAAAACAGAGGCGGACATGTTGAACATGAAATTTAGATTTTAAAATGTTTTGTTAAAACTTGAAAGTTTAATAAATTTATTATCTTGTACTTAGCTATTGTTTTATTTACATTTTTTTGCCTCCCCTGTAGCCTATGAAACTAAGTTTTTTTTTACAAATTTTTGATAAAACCCTAGATTGTTATACGTCGTCGGATAGCTAATGAAACGTAGATATTTTTAAGCACATCTGCGGAACAGGCGCCATAATATTTTTTAAAGATATCCATTAAAGAAAAATAAACTTTTTAAATTTTTATTATTTTTTTTTTTAGATTTAATCGTCTACAACAACTTACTTATTCATTTTACGTATAATATTGGTTATTAAGGTGATAACGCATCTTATTTTACATGTAAAAATAAAATAATAGTAATAATAACACTTACACATTTTAAAATATCTAAGCTAACAGCCGAAAATCGGGTTTTTTTTGTAAAAAAACAATTAAATTCAAATATCTCGAAAACGGTTAGATTTAGGATAGGGTATCTCATAGTGAAATCTGTCAGAAATGATGTAAACTGCACGCCCTTAACGGGAATACGTCGACTTAACCAGTGACCCTGTATACAAGAATTACTCATATATTATTATAAAAGTATAGTAATTTGAAACATTTTTGTAATTGTGATTGCAATTTTATTTTACTTTTTGATATTTACTTGTTATTGGTTGCTAACGATACTTTTAGGATATAGATTAAGTAACTAAGTTATTAGGTGATTTGAATAACATTTTACGACGTTTAATAAATAAAATAAATAGTTGGGACATTAATACACAGCACCATCTAGTTCTGTGGTAAGCTTGTGTTATGGATACCAGATAGTTGATACACTACACATATATAACTTTAAATGCATACATATTATAAATATAAACACCTATGACTGGAGTACAAAAATTCGTGATCATCACACAAATGAATCCCTCCAGCGGGACTTGAACCTGCGACCGTTGACACAGGCAGTAGCTCACTACAAACAGCCAAGCGAGTCATTGTAACAATATAGAGCATTTCTAATATGACGATGTCCTCCTATTCCACGTGGACATGACTTGTACAGTAATAACTAAGTGTACATTTGTTTTGTTTTGTATATATAATTGATTGTATTTGTAATTTATTTTATTGTAAATAAAGTATTACTTTAAATACATAAAAAAAAACCAAGCCAAACACAGTAAAACGATAATGTAGTACCAATTTTTGTTATATAAGCAAATTGCGTTCTAGAAAATAAATTGCGCAGAAAAAACGTGGGGGGGTTCATTATTTCAAGAATCACATATAATTTATCATTCATCTTGTTGAGGAAGTTGTAACATAGTACAATAAGTAATCAACAGTTAAATTTTAAAATACATGTATTACTGTTACTCTGTTATGTATTAAATTAGTATAAAGCGATCGTAGCACAATACGTTTGACAAGCGTATCATTTAATGACTTTACGCAGAGAAAAAACGGATATCTATATCTGTTTTTTGATCACTATCTGTTTATTTTACTATGATTTTTTGTAGTTTTTTTAATTTAGAATTTCTGCGTGAAATCGACGTAGTAAATTGTTCCACTGGCACGCCTAAAAGTAATAAAAATAATAATAATATAATATATTATCCAAAAAATGTATACAAGTTTTCACAAAATAATTTAAGCCAAAAAACAATATCGCTATTATGTGAATGAAGCATCTGTAGCTGAACTAGGAAACCTGTATTTCAGCTCGCAGCGCCAAATCCCTCCAGAAAAATACATTACTTGACAGGCCAAAGTAATATTTAAAAGAAAATAAAATATTAACAAACGATACAATCGACTATAAAGTTTATGTACGATTTTTGCCTCTTCGGCTTTTGGAAATCGGCAGATTATTGATTTGCACACTTTTCAGGGCGTAATTAGCCCACTATACTTTAATCTGACGGTTTTAAGTATTTCTACCTTATCAAAATATTTTTTAAATATTTTGATCGTCTGCCTTAGACGCGCGGCTTTATATAGAGGACTTATATTATGGTGGGGGTACTCAACAGAGTGCAAGGTATCCCCCCTTATGTTAACCTGTCGCGCTTGAGTAAATCCCAAAATCCCATCTTGGACTCTCCTACTATTAGATCTTTAAAATTACGCAACGGATTTTAATGCGGTTTTTTAATAGAGTGGTTCAAGGGGAAGGTTTATATGTATAATTCATGCATAATATAGTAGAGAAATACTGATAACTTTAGAGTTTTTTAATGTGATGTCGTAAATAAACACATTTTTTTGTGCTTACATTGCAAACGCTGGCTGAACCCTACGAGATAGATCAAAATAATGTACTACAGTATTGTACACCTTAAAAAGGTCTACAAAAAAGTTCGTGATGGCGCATGTTTATCTCTTAAGGATAATATACTATATCCATTTTACTATATTCAAGCTAGGGACGAACCCGAGCGAAGCGAGGGTGAGTCGCTAGTGAATAATATTTTATATCATTTAAAGCTCAATGAGAGTGATATTTTTTTTTGTTTTTTAAGATATTTTTAATGTTATTTAAGTTTGCACCCATGTATTTATTGTGTATAAATAATTTTTAAGATAATTTTATTATATTGGTATGATAATATTTATTTGATAGGTATATACAAAAGTAGACTTTATTGTATTTTTCCTCGCATTTAAGGGTAACTGGACGCAATTTTTAAAGAGATACATTTTCTATACATGTTTGATTTTAGCGATATTCATATTACCTTACGCTGTAAGAATAAAAATTAACTTTTATTTCACAATTATTAACAAGTATGATAGCAGAGTGTACTTGAAAGATCAGTGGCCTAAGTAAAATTCGCTTACGAGCCTCATGTAACTTGCTGCCCACTCGTTCTTTGAACTAGCTCTCTTACATACTCTTCATATTGATATAAGCAATTACTGCTCGCAAACGGGTTCACAGCTTTGAAAATATGATAGTTTGAGATTGTCGAAAGATAAATTCGTCGTTAACTTAATAAGTCTATATTGTGATAATATAAAAAGCTTTGAAAAAGCTTATAATATTTACTTACAAAATATAATAAATACTAGCGACTTACCCTCGTTCCGCTTGGATTCGTCTCTAGTTACGTTTTAACGTTTAGTATAGATTTCTCAGAGATGAGATATTTTCCCGCAGTAAAAAGTATCCTATATGTTGATCCGGATAATCAGCTATTACCATACCAAATTTCATCAAAATCTGTCCAGTGGTTTTCTCGTAATACGGTCACAGACAGACAGACAGATTCTACAAACTATAAATTCGGCCTCTGTATCGATAAAAATGACTATTTTAATAAGATTTTCCAAAAAAATATTTAATGTACAGATTCGATTCAGTTAGAATTTTTTCATAATTATAGATAAAATATATATTCGTTGGCTTATCTTTTTACTAAAAGAAAATCTCTTCTTTTACCAAACGTAATGAATAAACGTTAGTTTCAAGCTGGAGGATGATATTCTTACGTTGGAGGATGATATTCTTATATAGACTATATTTATCTTGGTTCATCAAAAAGGTTTGGATGGCGCAGAACTGTTGAAAACTAAAACAATTTAATTTAGAAAATAAACCTTTAAGTAGGTACCTAAGATTATTAACTATGCTTGGAAAAATATTATATTAAATATTTTTAGCAATAAAAGACATTCTAGACCATTTTGGTGTATGTTTATGCATGTCACTACCGACCCCAAACACTGTCACAACCGCCCTTGGTATGTGGACGGTTGTGATACATTCCCATTTTTTTTTAATTTGATTTTATGAGTAAATACATCGTATTTAGGGACAATATATAAGTGTTTTTACGTAGACAAATGTATAAATTATGATACAAGTTCCTTTTCTACGAGGTAACTAGTAAATAAAAAAAAATATTGGCGATCAAACAACAATTAGCACAACCGTACCCAGTCTCCCCTACCTATTACAATTCGAAGACATCGATGATAATTTAGCAAAATGCTTCAAATCGAGTATTGTCATACAAAAATTAAAAAATAAATAGCTTAAAACATGAAACATCTCACATCACCGATCGTTAAATCAAACGTCTTATCTAAAATATGTATGTTTTAGTCAATTTCAGAAGAACTAATGAACACTATTTCTTGGAGCGCATATTGCTCTTCGATAAAACTGACATTTGTAGTTCGGCACGTAAGGTGTCATTGGATGAGTATATATAATAAAATAAGTTTGTTTTGTTCTTTTGTTTATATTTCGTTTATACAAACAAATAAAAAATATTTTAGGACGCTAACACATAGCACCATCTAGTTCCATGGTAAGCTGCGAGGCTAGGCACATATATGACTTTAAATATATACATATTATAAATATAAACGCCCATGACTGGAGAACAAACATTCGTGCTCATCACACAAATGAATGCCACCAGCGGGATTCGAACACCCGACCGATGGCACAGCAAGTAGAAGCATTACAAACTGAGCCAAACGTGTCGTCAATAACTAGGACAAAGATGATTTTTAATATTGATATCTCAAGAAATAGCTTTTTTTACTAATTTCTGGTCGGCATTGTCCTTATAATATTTAAATATGACTATTTAAATACTAGCGACTCACTCTCGCTTCGTTTGGGTTCGTCCCTAGGTTGATTCCCCACACAAATTTTCATCCCTATTTTCACCCCCTTAAGAAATGATTTCCGGGATAAAAAGTATTCTATGTCCTTCCAGGGTCTCAAAATATTTAAATCGGTTTTGTAGATCCAGAGATTACCGCCTACAACCTCACAAAGTCACAAACTTTACCTCTTTGTAATACTAGTACAGATGATATTTTTTTATCTTTATTAGTTAATTTATTTTTACATAAATAATCAAAATATAAATTAAATAAAAATATTTATTACATTTCAGCAATGTCACTGACTGCGTGAGTCTTTGCGTATTCGATAGATGGTGAGAAGTATAAAAGTTGTTAGCATATTTAATTATTTGTGCTTTTAAACCTGGGTCAGAAATTTTCTAATAATTTGAAGACTCCATCGAATATTTAACGTCAACGTCGTTCATCCCTACTTACGTTTTAACGTTTAGTATAGATTTATCAGGAATAAGATATTTTCCCGCAGTAAAAAGTATCCTATATGTTGACCCGGACAACCAGCTATCATCATACCAAATATCATCAAAATCTGTCCAGTGGTTTTCTCGTGATGCGTTCCAAACTGACAGACAAACAGACAGACAAAAATTCTAAAAACTATAGATTCGGCTGTATCAATAATGTCTATTTCAATAACATTTTCCAAAAAATTTTTAATTTACAGATTCGACTCAGAATTTTATTATAATATATATATATATATATATATATATATATATATATATATATATATATATGTGTGAAACTAGGTGAAGCCAGAAGGAATAATAATTTTAGTGTTTATCTAAAAAAATGAAGAATTCCAACAATTATTATTATTGCGCAACAATGAAAACTGAACGATAAGGGCACGTATTTTTCTGAACGATTTGTGACAATAATAGACAGTGACTAATTTGTTTTGTCTCGATTTCAGAGACTTAGTCATCAAGAAATTAATTGTAGTTTTCCAGGAGTCTGCGAATACTCATTGTGATCTTTTAAAACTTTACCAGCCATAAATTGCTTTTAGATTAACGGGATGAACTGTTTCTAGAATAATATAATAAGTAATAAATATGTCGGTACATTAACACACAACACCATCTAGTTCCATGGTAAGCTACGAGGCTTGTGTTATGGATACCAGATAGTTGATACACTACACATGTATAACTTTAAATATATACGTATTATAAATATAAACACTCATGACTTGAGTACAAATATTCGTGATCATCACACAAATTAATGCCCCCAGCGAGACTCGAACCCGCGACCGCTGGCACAGCAAGTAGGGTCACTATAAACTGAGCCAAACGTATCGTCAAAATCAATCAATAATACATCTATAAAAAAAGCTCGACCGTTAAGTTAAAGTGTAATTAAAAGTACCTTAATTTCATCTTGACATACGTTTGGCTCAGTTTGTAGTGACCTTACTTGCTGTGTCAGTAGCGAGTTCGAGTCCCGCTGGCGGCATTCATCTGTGTGATGAGCACGAAAATTTGTATTCCAGTCATGGGTGCTTATATTCATAATATGTATGTATTTAAAGTTATATATGTGTAGTGTATCAACTATCTGGTATCCATAACACAGGCCTCGTAGCTTGCCATGGAACTAGATGGTGTTGTGTGTTAATGTCCCAACATTTTTATCTTAGTTTAAATATATATGTTTTATTTTTTACAAAAAAATACATAAAATTACGGATTATCTATACTTCTAATAAAACTATTGTCTAGATATTCTTGTCTTCTTTATAGCGGATGGAGATGAAACCACAAAAACTAAATTTAATAGAATAAAATTGTACCTAAAAGAAGATTGATTTTAATGAAAAAACGAGACGAATTAGCTTATTTCCTCAATTTACTTACTGATTAACTTTAAAATCTAGTGTTTTAAAATCTTATCTTATAATATTAAACGAGCAATTCTTGTATATAATAATAAATTAAATATTAGTAACTAGCGCTAACCCACCCCTGTTGCGCGACAAATGAAGAAAACATTAAGAAAAGTTGTCATTATGTAATTTAAATAATCAGCTACATATTACATTAATCAATAGCTGTCTACTAGTAAAAAATGATTAAAATTAATTCCGTAGTTTGAGAGTTTACCGCCCAAAACTAAATAAACAAACAAAACCGAAGTATAGACAGACATATGTACATAAATGTTGCAATATTACTAAATCAAATATGAGATTAACGGAGGAACCTTTGTGGCATTGTCAATTACCGCCATATTTACCATCCATATGGTGAGCAATGAAAGTGGTAGGTATGTGTAAGAGTATGCTAATGTGTAAAACCTAAGAATTTGGTTTTTGATCATCTGAACGCGGGCGGAGCCGCGGGCAATGCTAGTGTCAAATATTCGCGTAAATCTAAGAAAGTATAGCGTTTACATAGTTTTTTGTCTAAAAGATGTCTTTATAAAAACTTGAATTGGAAACAGGATTCCAAAACAATAAAAATATTATGAAGTTATAAATTATTATAATTTTGTAAAAAGCATGTAACGCTCTATACAAAAAGCTAGTCAGCTAACATAACATTATTGTTGCATGAAGATGTGTTATTATAAAATCGTCAACCGTAGAATAGCCAAGTAATGATCAGATGAGATTAGTACTTATAACTATAGGGTGCAATTTAATCGAGCACCTGCTTTACCTATTTCACAGAATAGTTAATATGTATAATAGTTTAATATGTTTAGAAAAAGTTATCGTGTGTTTTTATAATATTTATTTATTTTAAATTTACAAAATATCCGAATTTCCAGTGATCTTTTTCTTTGAGATTCAGAAATGTGTAAGTTTGTTTGTATACATAGTAGTTGTATGCGTAACTTACTATATAAAGGATTTTTTGTAAATTAAAGCCTGTATACATCTAATATATAAAATTCTCGTGTCACAGTTTTCGTTGCCATACTCCTCCGAAACGGCTTGACCGATTTTGATGAAATTTTTTGTGCTTATCCGGTATCTATGAGAATCGGCCAACATCTATTTTTCATCCCTCTAAATGTTAGGGGTAGTCCACCATTTCTCACATCTAAATAAACAAGTAATCATATAATAAAATTGTAACTGAGTCGAATCTGTACATTAAATATATTTTGGAAAATCTTATTGAAATGTACATTATTATCGATATAGAAGCGGAATCTATAGTTTTTAGAATTTTTGTCTGACTGTCTGTAAACGCATCACGAGAAAACCACTGGGCAGATTTTGATGAAATTTGGTATGGTGATAGCTGGTTATCCGGGTCAACATACAGGATACTTTTTACTGTGGGAGAATATCTCATATCTGAGAAATATATACTAACCGTTAAAACGTATATATGGACGAACCCAAACGGAGCGAGGGTGAGTCTCTAGTTTCATATATAAAACATGAGCTTTGGCGATGTAAAAAAAGCTTTTTACTAAAATGACTTTTGATGGGCTATAATTTTTTCTAGACGCCTTACGCATTTATATTTTTTTGTAAGACTATCAAGGTGTAAAAAACACTATTTCGCATAAAATGTTCACGCTTTGTTATTTACAATCATCATAATATTATCATAAAAAATAGAAAAAAAAATTATAAAATCAGTTAACTACTCATTAATCCTATTCTCATTTTATAAAACTTATATTTTGTGTATCCGAATGACTTAAAATATAAAAAATATATATTTTTTGGAAAGTCTTATTGAAATAGTCGTTATTATCGATACATAGGCCGAATCTATAGTTTTTAGAATTTTTGTCTGTATATCCGTGTTAACATATAGGATACTTTTTACTGCGGGGAAGTATCTCATCTCTGAAAAATCTATACTAACCGTTGAATGCGTGTTCATGTTGTATTTTTGCTTACCTTGTTGAAATAGTTTTTGTGCCGGAAAGTGACTTACTGTTTTCATGGTAGACCCTGAAAAAAAAGAAAAATCATGAGATATAATGTAGGTACATTACCCACATGTGCACAAACACACCCCATACACACACATGGGGTGTATCATTAGAACTAAGTTCGAAATTGAAGAAAACTATACATAGTTAAGATTATGCTAAGGCAAAATTTGTGTGGGCGTAGCTACGGACGTAGATACGTACTAAAAGAAGTGTATACGTTTGGTAATGCGTTATCAATCGATTATTAGGTTATAAGATGTTTGAATTCTTCATAGAATATCTGTCAAGCCAATTGTTTCCCATTGATACTTTTCAGCAGAATTTCACTTCATGCTGTGATAGTTTCTTTAAATAATTATTTTATTTGTGTTTTCGATTTGAATGTGATGCCCTTAGGCGTTCATTATATATAACGATTGTTCTAGAATCTAGATCATCTGAACCCGTGCAGAGAGTGGATAATGGAGTACCATGAAATAGTATTTTTCAATGGTTAACATAAACAAATCAAACTAATTTTTTTTAAAGATCTACAAGCATTTTTAATAGTAAATCATTACATTTTTTTGAATTTAAACCGAATGTCAGTATGTAAGTAAATGTTAGGAAGCTACCACCGTCCCGAAAGTCTGTTTTGCTGAAAAGAGCCGACGAAAATCTCAGCAGATGCTCTTTTAAAAATAATATTTGCGTACAATATGGTCATACAATGACTATGTAGATACTTATCTTGCGTGAAAATAAAATATAAATATTAACGTTTGTTAAATTTGAACTACTCGTAGAATAAAAAACAATGTTATTTTTTAATTAAACAAAAATTAAGTACGAACGAATAAATCCTTATAATTGCTATCAGAAATTAGGGTCGCATTGTGACCTAGATCGCACGTCTATCACGTCTTAAGGAACAGGAAATTTTCTAAAATCTAGACCTTACAAGAGCTTTGATATTTATGATAAGCTTTGAAGGAACTATATTTGGACTTCTTAGTAAAATGTTCAAGGATCTATTCTAGTTGAATCATTTTTAAGTTTATTTTAAGCTGTTTGATTTCGTGTATTTTTTAATCCATGAAACACAAGGATTGCTGCTAACTGCTATAAATTGGACATCTTTATATGTATATCGGTTTGTGTCTTTGCCATCGTAGTTTTTTACTTTGAAGCTTGTTTATTTAAATGGTTCATACACATACTTAATTGTATTAAGAAAATTGTTCAAAAAGTAGTAGGTTCTTTTTAGAATGAGAAAAAAAGGGAGACAAATTCATAGACTTTAATTACTGTATTTTAATTTGTATAATAAGTAAATATTTGTAATTCATTATATATGTATATTACTGAATCGATTTGAACGTTGCCCTTTTTGGAAATTCTCCGAAATTTTTAAAAATATCAATGCATTGGTGTTTTCGCAAATTTTTAATTCAAATTGCATGCATATCTGCATCATATCAATTAGCTTTATTTTAATTCATTAATATTTTAAGTTAAATTAAGAATGATAATAAATAGTTTACATAGATTGATTTTAATATGCACTTCGCGAGTGTATTATACCTCCGAATGTCTACACTTAACTATTAAAAAAAACAACCTTAAATAACAAAATAAACCCCAATAAATAGGGGTTAAAATATATTAAAAAAATCATAATTAGCGGAAACAATTACTGAAAATACGCGCTAAGTTAGTTTTCGCGAGGATCCACCAGAGCGTGGGTGTAGGGTGCGCGCGCGCACATAAAGTGGCCCCCCGCCGCGCGGCCTTCAGTAGCCACCACGAGCCGCGACAGCCAACACGTCATTCCCGCTCTACACCACAACTCAAACGCACGCGAGTGATACCCTTTCTCTCCGTAAACATATACGTGAATACCGGAATTAAACAAGGAAACATTTTCGGACCTTCTCACTTTTCAACGGGGTAAGTATTTTTTTTTTCTTATTAGCATAGCGATTTTCAAAACTTGCAGATATGCGTTGGCGCTGGGCCCTTCCCTTCGTACTAAGGTTAACAGCTCTGACGGTATATGTAAATATGGTCGGGGAGGAATATTTTTGTGCTAAAAATTTTGTATCTCACGTTTAAGTCATATCGATGTCGCAGTGAAAAGCGGTTCTCGATTCGACGCGTATGTTTGATTCTTTTGTTCGTGCTTTATTCACTAGCGACAGGTATGAAATACAAAAACCATTATACCTTATAGCTCAGCAAAGTTGTTGGGTAATAATGTAAAATATACGATGTGATCGTTCCTCCTGTATACATAAATTATTTGCAATTGTTATACTTATTTTTAAATATTATTATAAATATGTAATAGATTATTTGACTAATGAGCTTGAACAGTGGACTCGATATTGTTGGTAATGACAAACAAACAAACTTGATACAGAAACGTGAAATTACAATATTAGAGGAACTCGTAGTTAGGTACAAGTATGAGTCTGTAGGCAACACTACAACCAGTACAATATAAAATATTAACATACAATACGTTTTCAAATATAATTATTAACTTGATATTTCTCTAGTAGAATATTCCATGCTATCAAATATTTTTTTATAGTTTTTGCTGACGCTGTCTATCTATGGAACGTGCTTGTTCAAGTCTCGTTGACGATAATAGATATTTACCAACCTTACCAGATTGTTGGCAATTTCGATTTCCTTGAAATAAATCCAAATATTAAATCATCAATACAAGTGAGATTTCACAAACAATAATAGAAAATATAATAAACTAATGTAATTCAATACAATTCATACACTGCGTTTAAGCACTCAAGCTATTATATTACAATAATATATTACAAATTAAGCAAATCTGAAAATTAAGCAAAAATAAACTAATTTGTAGCGGTGTAATTACATTTTAATCGACTCACAACAAAAAGATTGTTAATTTGTAGCTGAAGCAAAACTTCGTTACAGACAAAAAGTGTCTACGATATTATTAACATTTCGCAACTTTTTATTCGCATATATTTAAGTTCATATGAGTCTTTAATTATATCGCTATCATCAACATGGTGTTCAATATTGTTAATTATTTTGTTAAAAACATGTTAATGTTAATTAACATTTTGTTAAAACACAATTTTGTTAAATGTTAACATAAAGCTAATACATTTGTTAACAAGCAAAGAATACATGTTCTAGATATGTAAGTACATATATTTCCCTTTTGTTATCTTTAGTTAATTATTTCCGAAACCAAATCTACAATACTCATTACCGTACACAAAAATGCCGTAAACTTACAAATTATAATGATCCGTGATTACAAAGTATTATTTCCTAATATGTAGAAATTATCTAAATTATTTCTTACGCTTGTATCGTCTTTATTTTACTATAAGAATGATGTATCAAAAAATATAATAAAAAAATTGTAGCTTTATGTGTAGAGTTCATTGATTTTAAGGTGTAATGTTTTTTTTTAAATATATCAAAGGCGAACCATGTTAATACATATATTTTTTTTAAATAATATTCTGCTAAGGTCACACTAATCTTTAGTTTAGTTGATACAAATATCCTAATAATATTATAAATACGAAAGTTTGTGAGGATGTATGGATGTTTGTTACTCTTTCACGCAAACACTATTGAATGGATTTTAATGAAACTTTGCAATAATATAGCTTGTACATCAGAATAACACATTACTTTATTTCGGAAAGATTTGTTTTTGTTTTTCTAGAGGCGAACCCGAGTGAAACGAGGGTGAGACGCTAGTTTAAAAATATTTTTTATACCGCTCAATTAACTGAACAAGCGGTTTTTATGCGTTAAAATGTTGAATGTATGAGAATCTTAAACATAGGTATAACATTTATTTTGTGTGTTCTGACCGACTAAAAAAAGGACACACATATTATTTGTTTTAAAATAAATATTTCAAGGATACTAGTGAATATATATATATATATATATATATATATATATATATATATATATATATATATATATATATATATATATATCAATAGTGGTTACATTTCGTCTACATAATTAATAATGATGATGTTTGCTGCTGATATCGATTTCAAAGACAATATCAAAAATTATAATGAAATAATAAACAAAATAATTGCACAGCGACTGATATTCAAAATCTTAGGACAAATCAAAAAAAAAAGTATATATATCTTGCGAAGTATTAATGAGTAAATAAGGTAATTTTTAAACCATCGGAACCGCGGGCGAGAACTACTTTAGAATATCTAAGAAACATGTATTCTAAATACTATAAAACAATAGATAAATAATGTGTAATACGTGTAGAAAAAAGAAATGGAAATATATACGTGCATGATATTAATTACCTATTATATCAACAGTAGGTAATTGTTGAATTTTTCCTCATTTAATGAAAACAAAATTGTCATACAATTCATTGTCGCCGCGTCCATCGGCTCAGTATACGAGTACGGCCTTAAGATTTCTGTATTGAATACTTAGAATACCTCGGACTATCATTAGGTGTCGCAATCATGTCGCGCCTATTTTAAAGTTATTGGCATTTGAAAGCCTTCATCCTTATAGCTTGTTTATTCGAATTGCTGTTATTCAGTGTTAGATTTAAAAGAATAATTAAAAAATGGAAATTATAGTAATATATTAGACATTACAAACAGACAGGAGATTTTTTATTAGTAATAAATTGTGTTAAACAAATATATTACCATGTAATATACGTATTATCATCCAGCTTATAAATTCTAAAGTGGAAGTCGTTAAAACAAGAGATTTACTTTCAAGGTACTTACACTATATTACAAGTTTCATAGCATCCTATAGTTAAGCCAGCGATGTTCTTTCGTACTATAATATCGTTGTAACTTGAACTCGTTTGCTTTAAGTTATTTTCAACTTAAGCTTTACTTGAATATCATACATTTGTATGGAAAATAAGTTCAGTTATCTTCGATGGAGTATTACTTAGAAAACTTATTTATAGAAGTAAAATCGTAACACTTATCTATAAAGTAGAGAACATTCAATGCTGAGTACGTCTTAATATGGCTCTTACACTGTGTTAAAATTTTTTGATAGATTTCATACTCGGTGTATTAAAATTTTATTATTACAAATCACACAGTATGTTAGTTATTAATATTGAATATACTCGGATTAATAACTAGCGACTCACCCTCGCTTCGCTCGCTTAATATGGAATAGATAGGCTATATATTAGTATATATATTATACATAGCTATAATAAGTTTTATATCCCTTACTTGAGAAATTATTGATCCCCATATAAACTTTCATCCCCCTTTCCGCCCCTTTAATGGATGATTTCAGGGATAAAAACTATCCTATGTCCATTCCAACGTCTCAAACTATCTTCATACCAAATTTCATCTAAATCGGTTCAGCGTATTTTTTGTTTATCCATTACAAACAAACTCACAAACTTACACATTTTACCTCTTTATAATATTAATGTATGTAGATTACAATTTCTACTTACTTTTTATAGTAAGATAAAAAAAAAAAATTTTTGCAATAAAATTAATACCAATAAGAGAAATTTTATATTTAATTTAAAGAAAATAAATTATATTGAGTACTTTTAATAAAGCAGGTTTTACTTGCTTCGCCTTTCTTAACGTCTTCACTTCCTTTCTTACGTGACTTGGGATGACTTAGACTTAATACGAAATATTTTTAATGGGTATGAAATATTTAAAAAAATAACATTTTCTTGTTAATTTATCTTCTTATTAATAAAAATAGAAGGAATCTATATGTGGCTACGAAAATTGGCTCTTTGAGATAAAAATAATAACCTCAAATCTCGCCCATAAGTATTGTGAGATATTTTTTAACTGAAAAAACTTTTGCTTATAACTTATATATCAAAGATAACAAAATCTATGCATATAATAGAATTCTGAATCGAATCTGTACATTAAACATTTTTTTGAAAATCTTATTGAAATAGTTATTATTATCGATATAGAGGCCGAATCTATAGTTTTTTTAGATTTTTTCTCTGTCTGTCTGGGCCACCTGAAAAACTATGAAATTAACATGAAATTCTGTATAATAATAGCTGGTTATCCGGGTCAACAAACAGGATAAATTTTTCTGCGGGAAAATATCTTATCTCTGAGGAATCTATACTTAACGGTAAAACGTAACTAGGGATGAACCCGAGCGGGGAGAGGCTAGTATAATATAAAAATGTCTAAAATTAAATTTTTAATGAATTTACCTTTTCCGTAATTTTTATAACTAATAACAAGGAAAACTCGGCAAATAATGTTTTCTCATATAATAAATAATTTCATATAATATATTATTTTTTTAAATTTATTAATCACACACGTGTACCTGTATCTAAAATCTTTGGTTGCACTATACTCACATTAAAATTTATATATGCTATCTTTACATCCACAATTAAAACACGAAACGTTTGAACATAGCGCAACTATTCATAAATTAATTTCAATCTATCTATTTAAATAAAACAAACTCGTGTTAGTTACACCATTTATAACTCAAGAACGATTGGGTCGATTTTATAATCTTTGATTTATTGGATTTGTCTCCGCCTCGAATAGCAGAGTAAATATTGAAATATCGGAAAACATCATGAAAAAATATATTAATTAATATGGCTAACGCTGGCTGAGAATAATTTATATATATATATATATATATATATGAAGTGTCTAACCCGCTAGTAACATGAATATATTATGAACTACATATAGTATAAATCGATTGTTAATATTATTACGTAAAATACAGCAATTATAATATTTTATATTGCAAGTACGAGATAACGCGTAGTTTGAAAAGAATTGAGCCAGCTACAACCGGTGTATTCTGGTTGAGGTAAACAGTTCTATTGGTCCATTGGAAAAGTGGAAGGTAGACGTATTGCATAACTATAACTTAGGTTTGTCACCCATCACATATATAGCGATATTATGTTTTCATTTCTATTAATTAAGCATTAGATTAGATAGTCTTAAAATTCACTTTGCTAAAAAATATATAAAAAGAATATGTTATAGCGGTATATATTTGGTTTTCTATTGGTGATATAGACTGTCGACTGACAATTTATCTAACAAGGCTAGTTAAATATATAGCGATATTATTTTTACATTTCTATTAATGATTAGATCAGATAAAGTCTTAAAATCGCATCGCTAAAAATATACCTATATAAAAAGAATATGCTATAGCGATATATATTTGGTTTTCTATTGGCGATATAGTTTGTCGACTGACAATTTATCTAAGAGGGTTGGTTAAATATATAGCAATATTATCTTTTCACTACCATTAATTAAAGATTAGATAGTCTTAAAATCGCTTTGCTAAAAATATATAAAAAGAATATGTTACAGCGATATATATTTGGTTTTCTATTGGCGATATAGATTGTCGACTGACAATTTATCTAAGAGGGCTGGTTAAAACTAAAAAAAATACTTTACATATATACATTACATTTTAATTTATATAGAGATTCAGTAAATAATGCATTTTTAATTACTACATACATAGAGACATAGAGCAAAGTAGGGATATAGTACGAGTATAAGAGATCCAAAGCACTCTATTTGCTTCAATAGTCGGAAGCAAACAAAAGTATTGTTAACTAATTAATACTACGGATAATTAAAAAATACAAGAATTTTGGTATCTCAGGCTGTGTTTTATCTCAGTAATTTTATATAAATACTAGCAACTCACCCTCGCTCCGCTCGGGTTCGTCCCTAGTTATGTTTTAACGTTTAGCTCAGAGATGAGATATTTTCCCGCAGTAAAATATATTATAAATGTTGACCCGGATAACCAGCTACCATCATACCAAATTTCATCAAAATCTGTCCAGTGGTTTTCCCATGATGCGTTAACAGACAGACAGACAGACAGACAGACAGACAAAAATTCTAAAAACTATAGATTTGGCTTCTGTATCAATAATAAAGTCTATTTGAATAAGATTTTCCAAAAAATATGTAATGTACAGATTCGGATTAGTTACAATTTTATTATATGTGTAGATATATTAAATAAATATAAATATATATAGGAATTTAAAAATTACTACTTTTCTGGATACTTTGGAAGATTCTCGACAGTTTTTATGACTAAATTTTGTTTACAATAGTAATGTAAAAAGTAATGTACGTAATAACATACATCCATAAAATATATAATTGCTTGCAGTTTTATTATGTTAGTTAATGTTTTTTTTTTATTTTTTTTGTATAAGATATAAATAATCGTAAATACGAGGAAAACTGAATTCTTGAATAATATACTACTCGTATATACGTATATGTTATGTCTAAATATAGACTGCAATAATTCAAAAATTAAAATGAAAATTTATATAATGTCCTCCTGACCGATTCCGGCCACGGCGGCCAATCTCATTGAGACTAGCCAACTGCGCAGGAGATATTATAGTGCACAAGTGTACGCGCAGACACAAGAGCACTCTCTATTCCTGTCACTCTCATACTCCGGTGGGACGACTATTCGACACGACCGGTGAGAGTTAAGGCGCAGGACCCACGGCTTTACGTGCTCTCCGAGGCACGGGGGTGAAACACCGCCAACTTCCCAACTCCGGGCTGTTACTGAGGCTTACTATACAGAAAGACTCAATAACTAAACTTGGCCCGACCCGGGACTCGAACCCAGGACCTCAGGATGTGCAGCCGTACATGCTAGCCACTACACCACCGAGGCAGTTACTTTACTTACTTCCGAAAAGAATTTTTCAAATCGGATTTGTAGTTTCTGAGATTAGCGCGTTCAACCAAACAAACAAACAAACAAACTCTTCAGCTTTATAATATTAGTGTAGATAAATAATACTTATAAATTTAAAAATTATTATTACTTTGAAGAGTAAATAATAAATATTAATAGGACACTTGCTATATATAAACACTAGCTGTGCCCCGCGGTTTCATCCGCGTTTTTGTTAGATTATAAAAATAAGTTTTACAATAATTGTGGAAGCGTTGTTGACATTTATGATTATTTCTCCGCTCTCTTGATGTAGCTTGAAGATGTATAGCGTATAGCCTTCCTCAATAAATGGGCTATCTAATACAAAAATATTTTTTTAAATCGGATTAGTAGTTCCTGAGATTAGCGCGTTCAAACAAACAAACAAACAAACTGTCATGCCACAGATTAAAAATTAAGCTGTAAGTAGAAAACAATGGTGAAAGAATAATATCTATTCTCGTATTATAGAGAAAATATATTATCTGCCAAATTTTATGAATAATTCAGTAGTCGACATAAGGATTTTGCCATTACACGTGGAATACACTACCATACGATTAAACCTTTGTGACAGAAATTGCAAATAATACACACATACAGAATTCAAAAGTTTATATATAACTGTCTTTTATTCTTATAAAATAAGCACGCGCAGACTCAATTACGTTAATACAATTTGAGAATTTATAACGAGATTATAAATAACCACTAAAAAAAGGATAAAAATTCTGTGGATTTGGAAAGGTCTGACCGCGTACATACATACATGCATATAATAAAATTGTAACTGATCGTTGTCTGTACATGGAAGATATTTGAGAAAAAACTATTATTGGAGGTTTTTATTAACGCAATACAACATAAAACAATGATTTTTAGAATTTTTATCCATTTATCTGTGCGTTTGTGCGCGCTAATCACAGAAGCGGATTAACTGATTTGAATGCAGTTTTCATTAATGTATCCTGGAAAACTTCACATAACATTTAGTATTTGTTTTATTTAAATCGGTTCAAAAACAAAAAAGTTATATCAATTTAAAGTATCACCCAAGGACAAGTCCAAGCGAAGTGAGGTTGAGTCGCTAGTACATACATATATCTTAGTCGAAACAGTATGGCAATTGCAATTACAATTCTCATATAAAACGTAAGTGATCGCAATTTATTTTCATTGAAAGTTAATAGAATACTTAAAAGTACAGTAGTATACGATATTGAAGAAACAAAATATATTTATTACTAGCGGTTCACCCTCGCTTCGCTCGGGTTCGCCTCTAGACAAACAAAAACAAATCTATCCCAAGGAAACCGTACATTTTTCCGAGATAAAAAGTAGCCTATTTGTTATTCTGATGTATGAACTATATTATTGTAAAGTATCATTAAAATCCAATCAGTAGTTTTATCCCGCGGAAACTTTAATTTTCTGGGATGAAAAGTATCTAAGATGATGACCGGGGATATAAGGTACCACCATACAAAATTGTATTTAAATCGGTCCAACAGACAAACAGACAAAACAAAAAAAAATTGGAAAAAAACTGGATTTGTTATGTTTCTCTTCTTACATCCCCCTGACTCGGTTTTTAGCATTTTTTCCTATGTACAGACATTCGACCTCTACAGTTTTATTATATGACTAGACTATACTAGTTGTCATTGTCCAGTACAAACAATAAAGTTTATCATCTTTGAGCCTATACAAAAATACTATCCAAAAGAGATTTCCTCGATTCCTTCAATTTTTCGGGACACTTCCCCAATTTTTTTTTCTAAAAACATCATTCAAACTATAAGTAATACGGAAAAGAAATAACCAAATCGGTCCTGGTTCTTAAGTTATGCGTGTACCAAAGAACATAATTTCATTTTTACTTATATAGAATGTATAAGAAATGTATAAGAAAAAAGATTTAACTCTCATTTGCTTGTGAGGTTATCCCAATCCCGCGGTAATGCCCTAAACCGGTATTTAAAAAGTAACTGGTTCCCACGACGATGACGCATGACGGATTTGGCAACATAAAATGCACTTGTGTTACTTGACAGTTTGTCAAGGCTCTACAGCTAATTACAAGTTATATTTAAGCTAGAAACGATTCAAATTACGAAATTTTAGTTATTACCGGTAACACGAATACTTAGATTTGCAACACGCTCTGTTTAAACTTTCACAACTTATCTATACTTCTGATAATGTGATAAATTGGACGCTTATTGTATACGGAAATCGTTTGAATTATTTTATTATCAAAATATTCGCATATATTATGACGTATACGTAATAAATATATTTACATATATTAATAAAAATTAAATAATGTTTATTTGTATGTTTGTCCTTTATGCGTTTCTAAGCTATTCATCCAATTGTAATGAAACTTTATTGAATAGTTTGCAGTTTTTGTATATAACGTTTAAATTGTCCTTCTATATATAATCTTGGCTTTTTTGTCAATTTGTCCGCACGAAAACGCAGCTATTAGTTTTAACAACCTGCGAAATTGGATTTCCAACGTTTTCTTGTGTAACAGGTAGCAGCTGAGTATACAAACGAGATATGTCAATGGTGGCCAATTAGAGCTCGATCTGACCCACTAAACCGACCACTGTTAAAGTTATTTTACTCACTATTCAAATTGAATAAAGTGCACTGACTCCAACAGTTTTGTATAACCGGACATTTGTTTACAAACTCTTAATATTGTTAAATAAATAAGACAGTGGTAGCCCAGTAACGCGCTCGCTTGGAAAACTGAGTGAAGCGGGTTCAAATCCCGGGTCTCGCTCTGATATTTTCATGTGCGAATCATTTCTAACATACACTCAAAAGCCCTATATAATTTTCATGATCAGTCAACTTGTAGTATAATCACTTTTAATTAAAAAGTTATTATATAATAAACGAATACAGTTACACTTAGTCCAAATCGTCCCACTGCTGGGCAAAGGTCTCCCCTCTATATTTCCAATTTCAGGCCAATACAATACAATATATATATATATATATATATATATATATATATATATATATATATATATAATATTATTCATGCTCGAGATGAATTTCTTTAGTTTTCTCACTGTATACGTCCATATTCCCGTATAATTTATTTAAAATCATAAAAATACGAAGAAAAGTATGGTAACGTATAATATAGATAAATAAAAAACCTTTAGATTTGTACACGACTTAACCGTAACAATCACAATAAATAATAAATATAAAATTACAAAAATGTACCCGCCGGCGTGCGACAGATAAGAGATATGTAAAGTAATTAAAATTCAATACGAACAGGTCGACATCGTTAGCGTTATCGGGATCATTAAATGCACTAAACACATACTTCGAAAGTATTAAAATTGTTTGAATTAATTTTATCTTTTAAAAGCTATTTTCACTTACTTCCATAATATGTTAAAACGTTTTTTTTATACGTTAGAATATTGTTAATTTATATAATTGTTTTGACGCACAGTTTCGCTTACGTTACAGCATAAAGAAGTAATAAAACTCAAAACACTTTGGCTTCTTTATGATTATTAATTTAGAAAATAACTGATATTTATACAAATATTTATTTTTATACCTATAGATATTTGCTACCTATGAGAAAGGAAAATGTTCAATTTTTTTTTTTAAATATGAATATAATTTATTTAATTATGTATTTGTTTAATTATGTAATTGTTGGAAATATATAAAGTTAGGTATAAATGTTAAATAAAATGGCAATTCCCATATAAAAACTATGGAGCGATCAATGATCGTTATGCAAAGACAGTCCAAGGAGGGCAAGGCTAGGATCGCGTTGATGTCGAATTAACCGAGCGGTTATAATTCTTAATAGAAAGTAAAAAAATATGATTATTCAAACGTTAAATGTTAAGAAAATTATATATTATTTTTCTTGTTATGTAGTGAAAAATCGAATAAAAATGAAGTAAATCACATCAAAATCAAAATTAAATATGTACGTATTCATGTGTTCAGCCCTTTTAACGTCCCACTGCTGGGCAGGCCTTCAATACGAGGGGGATCAGGCCATAGTCCACCACGCTGGCCAAGTGCGGGTTGGCGGACTTCACATGTCTTTCGAAAACTTGAAACTCTCAGTAATGCAGATATCCTCACGATGTTTTCCTTCACCGTAAAACAAATATAATAAATACGATAGTTTGTATGTGTATCTGTCACTCTGACATTGAGACGATTCGACAGTTTTGGATATTACTTACACGGATTATAATTACACGGATAGATTATGACCTTAAGTAATATATAAGCTACTGACACATAGGGGTGCAAGGACAAATCGATAGTAGATAAACAAATAAAATAAATATGTTGGTACATTAAAACACAGCACCATCTAGTTCCATGGTAAGCTACGAGGCCTGTGTGTGTGATACCAGATAGTTGATACACTATATATATATATAGTGTCGTCAAATACCTATAGATATTCCGAGTATAAGCATTTTGGTTTAAAAGCCGTTTAAAATTACCTTACAAACTTAGGTTTTTTATCTGTTTGTCTGTGCGTTTGTGAGCGTTAATCTCAGAAATGGCTTAACCGATTTGGGTGCGGTTTTCACTAATATATTGTGGTAAGCCTTACTTAACATTAAGCATTTATTTTAATACAATCGATTAATAAATAAAAAAGTTATCTTAATTTAAAGAAATGAAGAAATGGCTTAACCGATTTGGGTGCGGTTTTCACTAATATATTGTGGTAAGCCTTACTTAACATTAAGCATTTATTTTAATACAATCGATTAATAAATAAAAAGTTATCTTAATTTAAATAATCACCTAGGGACGAATACGAGTGGAGCAAGGCTTAGTCGCTAGTCTTAAAATATATGATGAAATCTGGCAGCTAATACGAAAAAAAAACGTATGCATAAAGAAATTACTTTTCACCTGTGTAATGTACAACTAACAATTAACCTTCGCGTCGACCTATTTATCGCAAACAAGAAATAAAATTGAAACATGCTAAGATTAAAAATAACAAAGCTGATTTCTGTCAGTGATAATATATTCAATACATTTTTTTATTTGCGATTTACGTTTTAAAGTATGCGTTGGGCCCAAGCTCCTAGCGGTAATTCTTACTCAGTGTTTTAAATAATAGCCTTATACTAACGATTGTCCGTGTCTTCATATATATTAATTCTGAGTTGAATCTGTACATTAAATATTTTTTGGAAAATCTTACTGAAATAGTCATTATTAATGATACAGAGGCTGAATATATAGTTTTTGTTTTTTTTGTCTGTCTATCTATCTGTGAGCGTATTAAGGAAAACCACTAGAGGGATTTTGATGGAATTTGGTATGATTATAGCTGGTTATCCGGGTCAACATATAGGATACTTTGGAAATGTTAAAACGTAACGGGTAACTATATGAGACACGAACTAACAAAAAATTGCACAAATTAGTATGCAAGTAAAAAGCTACCAGGCATCTCCAACTGGTCGTATAAATAAGATAATTTATTTTTGTACACCCGTTATTTTGAGTACTATCGATCAAATCCTGAACACTTTCTAAACGACCTGAGAGCAGGAAGCGGAGAAATAATATTTTAGAATTTTTAATTTGAAAGTCCCGATGACCTAGGAGATATTTAGTGCGATTAAATCTATCTATACTAATATTGTAAGCTGAAAAGTTTGTCTGTTTGTTTGTTTGATTGATTGCGCACCAATCTCAGGAACTACTAATCCGATTCGAAAGATTCTTTTTGCATTAGATATCCCGTTAACTGAGGAAGGCTTTAGGCTATATATCATCCCGGAAAAATGTACGGTTCCCGTGGGATAGATTTGTTTTTGTCTAGGGACGAACCCGAGGCTAAGCGAGCGTGAGTCGCTAGTTAGGTATAAACGTTCATTTACTTGTTAAATACATACTAATCGAAAAGATGTCCATATTTAAAAATTATTGCTTAGTGGCAATCAAAATGTTAAATAACTTTTATAATATGCAGGAGTCTTGATGATTATTTAAATATACAGATCGATTATATACTATCTATATTAAAACAAATATAAATATGTTGGGACATTAATACACAGCACCATTAAGTTCTATGGTAAGCTCCGAGGCTTGTGTTATGGATACCTACTAGATAATTGATACACTACACATATATAACTTTAAATAAATACAAATACCCATGACTGGAGTACAAACATTCGTGCTCATCACACAAATTAATGCCTGCAGCTGGACTCGAACCCGGGACCGCTGTCACAGCAAGTAGGGACACTATAAACTGAACTAAACGTGTCGTCATCTATACAAATAAAAATATAAATATTCGTTTACCGCTTTTATCTATATTGCTTTCTTTGGACACATAAGGGCTTTACTACATAAGGGTTCTCTGGCCTGTAAAAAGTGTATACTACAAAGATTATTTACGCGAGCGAAGTCACGGGCAAAGGTTAGTTATTATTCATGCCGTTTGCGTACACGTAGTACGGTGACACATAAGCTACAAGTTGGGAAAGGATAAGCGAAAGCAATGCACTCATATGTTCTGCACCTAGGTTCAGTAAAGTTATAAAGTCAACTCTTACTTGTGAATTTATTTACTCTTTACATTATGTAAAATACTTTAATTTTAGACATCCCTACTTAATATAATAAATGTGAAATTAATAACGTTTTCACGTTAAAGCCGTTAAACAGATTTTGATAAAAAATGCCAAGGATAGATTGCATGGGATAGGATATATGTTATCCTTACGCCCCACTTATCACGCGGGCGAAGCGGCGAGCAAAAAACTTGTTTCCAAAAATCAAAAATCAGTACATCCCAGAATATTAGTGATAACTTATAAAACATAAATATTCATGTTACCGTTGCCTCACTGCTAAAACGCATAATTGATACTTAAATATAATTGATAAATTTGAACAACGGGATTGTTATCTGGGTCATCCGCATGAATTATCATTAAACGAGTTTTTCGTTAAGTGTGTCGAGTCCTTTACCTTCCAACTTGATAATTTTGAAGATAAATCCTTAGCGATCATGACGCTACTTACGATTTGCCGGTTAAAAATAACTGGTTTTTAACTCTTTAACTAAAGCGTTTTAATATTAAAACGTAATCGACTTACTCGTACATTTACTAATTAAATATTTAGTAATGGCTAGGTAGGTATATAATATTTTTACAATATTTTTGTTCATCGCATTTGCATACAGTACTTTCATTTTTTATATATCTAGCGGCTCAACCTCGCTTCGCTCGGGTTTGCCTCTAGGGAAACAAAAACAAACCGGGAACCGTATATTTAGTTCTATTTCTGTGCCAAATTTCATCCAGATCCGTTTAGCCGTTCTGGCGTGAAACAGTAACAAACATCCATACTCACAAACTTTCACATTTATAATATTAATGCGGTCTAGCGCCTCACCCTCGCTCCGCTCGGGTTCGTCCCTACTTACATTTTTACGTTACGTATAGATTTCTCAGAGATGAAACATTTTCCCACAATAAAAACTATCCTATATGTTGACCAGGATAACCAGCTATCATCATACATCAAAATCCCACCACTGGTTTTTCCGTGATGCAGTAACAGACAGATAGACAGACAAAAATTTAAAAAACTATAGATTTGGCCTCAGCATCGATAATAAAGACTATTTCAATAAGATTTACCAAAAAAATATTTAATGTACAGATTCGACTCAGTTAAAATTTTATTATATGTATAGACTAGCGATTCACCCTCGCTCCGCTCGGGCTCGTCCCTACTTACGTTTTAACGTTTAGTATAGATTTCTCAGAGATGAGATATTTTTCCGAGGTAAAAAGTACCCTATATGTTGACCCGGACAACCAGCTATCACCATACCAAATTTCATCAAAATCCCTCCAGTGGTTTTTCTGTGATGCGGTAACAGACAGACAGACAGACAGACAAAAATTCTAAAAGCTATAGATTTGGCCCCAGCATCGATAATAAAGACTATTTCAATAAGATTTTCCAAAAAATATTTAATGTACAGATTCGGCTTAGTTACAATTTTATTATATGTATGGATTATTATTAAATTATGAATAGAAAACATACGTAAGTACTTTCAATTAGAAAAAGACACCGCCTCAACCTGAACTATAGGATGTCTATACTGAGTAACTTTCGTTTTCCATCTATACACGGTGATAGGATTCACTTATACTTTGACAAAATAAAATGTACCGTATTACGTGTTAATAAAGTTGATATTAGTATGCTTTGAGACCTAAAAGTAAATGGTGACCTTGTAATCATACCCTTTTTGGGGTTTTATGTCAAGTACACACATATAGGGGTTTGAAGTAATGAATAATATTGTTTTTTAAATTCATACATTCATACGTCAGCTTTTTTTTGTTTCGTATGTGATTGGTGTCAGAAGCTGTCAGATAGTTGCTAAATGGCTTTATGTACTTTATGAGGCATAAGTGGCCACCCATCAGAAAGTGTGCTGTGAGCGACGTTGCTTTACGTCAGTTATCTCTTAAAATCTCTTAGATTACCTAGCCTGAATAAAACGTAGTTCATTTAAATGGTAATAAAAAATAGGATTAATTTAAGGTTTAATTATATATTTCATCATTTATTCAGTGGATGGATATACAACATAAACAAATTTAAAATGTACAACGTATAATTAAAACGGTTTATTTGCTTGACGTTTATATTTAGTCAGGTTATAGATTATTTCAATTATAAGAAACTAGCGACTCACCCTCGCTTCGCTTCAGGTGCGTCCCTAGACAAAAATAAATCTATCCCACGGGAACCTTACATTTTTCCGGGATGATATATAGCCTTCCTCAGTTAACAGGCTATCTAATGCAAAAAGAATTTTTCAAATCAGTTTAGTAGTTCTTGAGATTAGCGCGTTCAACCAAACAAACAAACAAACTCTTCAGCTTTATAATATTAGTATAGATTTAAATAACCAATGACTAAAAATCAGTTTTAAGGCATGTAATATCTTTGAAGTAATGAAAAAAAAAATACCTTTAGTTTAAAAAAGGGAACTCAAATGTTTAATATTCATTTACTTGTTTCGCAAAAACCACTAGAATGTAAACAAACAAAACGGTGTCACAGAGATGAGCACGATAGCGACATTGATGACACGTTTGGCTCAGTTTGCAGTGACCCTACTTGCTGTGCCAGAGATTGCGGGTTCGAGTCCCGCTGGGGGCATTCATTTGTATGATAAGCACGAATGTTTGTACTTCAGTCATGGGTGTTTATATTTATAATATGTATGTATTAAAAGTTATATATGTTTAGTGTATCAGTAATCTGGTATCCATAACACTTAACACAGCTTACCATGGAACTAGATGGTGTTGTGTGTTATTGTCTCTTTTTGTAAATATCTTAGTGAATTCAAACTGTAAAAAAGTATTATTCTAATATTAACGGACTCAAATATTTCACGTAGAAATATTATATAACTTGTGTAGTTAAGTAAAGCCAAAGAAAAACATCGATTTTCATGTTGTTTCTAATGTATTTAGAAGCCAGATTTACATAACGATTGCAACTCTATGAGTAAGATCTAAGAAGAAGAATAAATAACTAAAAAGCTACCAATTCAGTACAAATAACTAAAAAGCTGTATTTTTAAAATAAGCTTAATCATGGACTTTTAGACTTAGTAGCAATTTACATTATAAGTCATGAAATGTAGATTACCTATTTCATTTTTGCCAAGCCGCTATTATGTATTTTAAATAAACCTATCTTTTCGGATTTCCTCTCCCGTAACCGTGATTGCTGTAAAGCATTTGAAACGTCGGAAACCAAAAATCAAAATAAGTCCGTTAAATAATCCGAAAAGATAGTATCATTTAAAATGTCTATGTCTGTCTATTCTATATTTGTTTAGTGATAAAAACTAAAAAAAAAAACGACTTCCAGGCATTGAAAAGTAAAAAAATAACTAAACGGGGGTTGTCATTTAGCATAGATACGTAATCCGATATTTTCGAGGACGGTGTGCTTTGATTTGTATTGGCTGGCACCGACACACATCCGCGAACACACATAAAAAACATATATTATACGGTCGAATTGAGAACCTCCTCCTTTTTGGAAGTCGGTTGAAAAAAAAATTACAGTATAGACTCAGGTATTTATGTCAAGTTATAAGAGACCTCCTAGCTATTAAATAAACCGCTGAAAGATGTCTTCGGAATCTCATTATTAAAATCGCCTCGGCTCTAACGACTATGGCGCAATGATTTTAACTGGATCTACTACGAGTAACTAGTACCAAGACTGAATATTTACTGATTCTGATATCTATACAGATAAATAAATTTGGAGTGTCTGTTTGTAATATTAAAATAACCGCTTTTTACTAAATGCATATGGATGTATACACGGTACATATATGCACCAAAACAACATTTTTTACAATTTTTGTCTGTCTGTCTGTCTGTTACGGCTAATCTCTGAAATAGCTGAGCCGATTTTGACGGGACTTTCACTATCACATAGCTGATGTAATAAGGTGTAACTTAGGCTACTTTTATTTTAGAAAAAAAAAGTAGGGTCCCACGAAAAAAAAATTAAAGAGTAAAATTTCAAGGTCGCGTCACGAAAAATCGTCAGGGTTGCCATAGTAATCGCTTACATTAAGTTGCCATAGTAACCGTTGTTATTGTCTTAAAAAGTGATACATATGATATTCTTTCCGTAGCTATCTACAAAGATTTTTACTAATTTGTTTGACTTAAAAAAAAATCGATGAATACAGTGAAATTAAATGTAATGGAACTAGATGGTGCTATGTGATGTCTCAATATAATCACCTATATTTTTATTTTTATTCGAAAAAAATAAATAAATCTATAATTGACGTTTGAAAACGTTTCAATGTATTAATATTAAGTTGTATTTATCTTTTAATAGAGACATAAAACGACATGTCTTAATAAAGTTGTTTTGAAATATTGTCATACGAGTAGAGTTCGACATTATGATATGATCGAGCGGTAGTGTGTAGTTTTTTAACTAAGGAACTTGTTTTCTTCTTAATTATATATCATTATCTATATGTTATATATTTTTTATTGATAACAATAATTAAAAGTAGTAACTCTAGATATTAAGTTGTATTCAGCCCTTTTTAACGTTCCACTGATGAGCATGGGCCTCCCTTCGATACGAGAAGGATCAGGTTATAATCCACCACACTGGCCAAGTGCTGTTGGCGGACTTCACATGTATTTCGAAAACTTGATAGGTTCTCTCAGACATGTAGGTTTCCTCACGAGTTTTCCTTCACCTTAAGACAAATTTAATTTGATGGTTTTTAATTAAATGGTAATCATGTTGGAAATGATTCGCACATGAAAATATCAGAGGTGCGAGACACGGGATTTGAACCCGCTTCACTCGGTTTCCCAAGCGAGCGCGTTACCACTGGGCTACCACTGCCTTATTAAGTTACCCGATTTAAATAGTCTAAAAATTAAAGGACATAAAGTTACCCGACACATTAAAGTTACCCGAATAAAAAAAACCCGTTATCGCGATAATGTTGACAGTTTAACTTCTTCAAGAACTAAATATATTGTTTAAAATTATGTCAACGTTAACTGAGTAGTAAAAATGCAGTTAAAATCACTAAGTTAAGTCGTTAATAGATAACGCCGAGGTCACTGTAAGGATGGTTATGGATGGAAATAGTCCGGCCGAAGGTTTCGTTAGCGGAAAACAAATCAGCCGAAAACTAACATGTATTTGAAACACATTACTAGTCAAGGTGCAATGAATAAAGTTAGCTAAAAACTATGGAACTACACATTACAACACTATATCACAATTTTAGGTATTTGATAAATAGATTTACAAATATATGTAGATACTACACTTTTTGGCCAACGGTCGCGGATTCAAGTCCCGGTGGGGCATTCGTGTGATGAGCACGTATGTTTGTACTTCAGTCATGGGTGTTTATATTTATAATATGTATGTATTTAAAGTTATATATGTGTAGTGCATTAACTATCTGGTATCCATAACATAAGCCTCGTAGATTACCATGGAACTAAATGGTGCTGTGTGGTAATGTCCCAAAAAAAAGATACAATGTATCGCTCTTATATATTTTTCGAGATTTAGATGCTAATAAGTAATACATCATTAATTTATGAGAAGGTGTTATATAAATGAATAACGATAGTATATGAGTAATATTACTGTACTTAAAATATTTTTCCTTGTTTAGAAAATGATAGAAATATCAAAATCTTAATTAGAGCTGGCGTCAGACCCGTCACGCGCAGGTAGTTATCCTCTACCAGACCTATATTATACAGCAAAGATAACAATTAATTTGAATAAAAATAAATTGTTATTGATAATTAATGAAAATATCATTGTATTTATAGAACAGTAAATAATGCAACAGAAGCAGATACAAAAGTGGAAAAAATGTATTGAAAATATTTTACAATACTTTCTTAGATTTACGCGAATGTTTGATATTTTATATAAATCTTTTTGGATTATTTCAATTATATATAATACCTTTGAGACGTCTAAAACCTTAGTCTCTCCCGTGACCATGATTGCTGTAAAGCATTCCAAACGTCGGGTACCAAAAATCAAAATAAATCCGCGAAATAACCGACAAGATAGTTTTGTTTAAAATATCGATTGCAATTGAATAAGTGAATAGAAATATTTACAATACGCTAGGTCATCACCTGTCAGTCAGGAAGCTAACTGGATATGTTCATTCGAAATTTCTCAAGACCCCGTTCCGATGCTTAAACGATGTCAGACGTTTTTATCTATGCCAACTTAACGGTTGTACCTTGAATATTTGCTTTGTCAATCTCAAAACGGATTTCTTTGGAGGTCATTAAATTAAATGAGCTAAACATGCATTTGCACGCAAGTTTACAAACTATATAAATTTTATTGAAAATGTCAACATTATACAATAATTTATTACTATATGTAATAGATGTGTAGATAATAACGTTGCACACGGCTAGTGGTGTACACAAAGCATGTACTCATATCCTGAACCCGGACCGCGATTAACAGGCCAAACCCTTAGGGCTAGAAACTTAAAATTTCACGCATGTATTCCTCTTATGACATAGCTATCCACTAAGGAAGGATTTTTCAAAATTCAATCCTCAATCATTTTTATTCCTTGGACGTATTCGCATGAAATTTCGTATTTTTCGTAGTTTGATCGCGAGCGAAGCCGCGAATTCTGCTAGTATATGTATATACGTTTTTGGTGTACAGGATTCGAACCTACAATCTGCTGCTTTGCAAAACAAATAATATCATATCAAGATTTTCGTGTATATCAAAAAAGTTAAAATTGAATTCTACAAACGTAAACAATATTATTATACAAAAAAATAAATAAATAAGACAATAATTTTCAAATCTAAGGTCATTCGGTTAATATATTAGCAAATCTATTAATTGGTTTAGCTAATTCAAGATGCTGTATGACCTACAGTGTGTGGCATCAGGAAGTATAAAAAATACATATTCCACATATTCATAAGCAGTAGTCGACCTTAAGGAAGATCTCATAACAATATTTTGTAGTTTGTAAATATTGGGCTGATAACATTTTTACGGCTTTGTGTTTACGAGTGGTAACATATTAGAAAATCGTGTTTCACGATAAGAATTTAACATTTACATAACTGCCACGCTGTGATATTGCGTCGAGCGAACACTGACAATGAAATATGAATTACTTACAAACTAAACATATTTTATTTATAATGTATTTTAATGTGAACGGTGATAGAAGTTGTCGTTAAATTTTACAGCTTCTATACATTGTATATTGTGGCATATAATGTTACATTTTGTCAATTTTAGTTGTGTTTATTTGTTAATTGTACTTATATTTAAGAAGTTTGATGTAATTGTATCGTGGTCATAATTTTGGCACAAAAAAGTCTTTCTGACGCTCAGTTTTACATAAAAAAATATTTCTTACTTGTTTATATGTTACTAGCGATACACCTTCACTTCGCTTTGGGTTCGTCCCTAGACAAAAATAAATCTATCCCACGGGAATCGTATATATTTTCGGAATGATATATAGCTTATAGCCTTCCTCAGTTAACGGGGTATCTAATGCAAAAAGAATTTTTCAAATCGGATTAGTAGTTTCTGATATTAGCGCGCTCAACCAAACAAACAAACAAACTCTTCAGCTTTATAATATTAAAGTATAGATAAGAAGTGCGTTTCGGAACATAGCATATATATATATATATATATATATATATATATATATATATTCAATAATTCGTATGAGGAAGTTCATCCAATTTAGGACCATCTCCGTTTTTGAAGTCAGTTGGAAATACGAAATATCGCAAATTACTAAAAATTATTCATTCCGATTCGCTCAAAAGCTGAGTAATACCGATTAACTAATTAAGGACATTATTACCGGAAATAAGCTATTCTGTAAGTTAATTTGTCAACCTAACTCGACAATTGCTAATTTCATACGCTATATATTCGCCTTCTCGAAGTATAGTCCACCAACGTTGCCCGCGACTCCGCCCGAGTGAGAATAACTCTTTATATCTCTAAAAAGCAAAAACGTCGGACTTTCGTATAAAGTTTCAATAGCCTTGTTACTTCAGTGATATCGTGAAATTCTTCTTTAGAAGACATCTTCTACCTTTAAACTTCAGCTTAAACTTCAGTTTTATAGTTCAAATAGTCTTCGATATTTTGTGTTAAGTCAGTCAGTAAGTGAAGGACTTTTTTATTATTTTCTTTTATTTCTTTGACGACAAGTTTGGCTCAGTTTGTAATAATCCTACTTGCTGTGCCAACGGTCGCGGATTCGAGTGCTAGGGGCATTCATTTGTGTGATGAGCACGAATGTTTGTACTACAGTCATGGGTGTTTATATTTATAATATGTATGTATTTAAAGTAATATACGTGTAGTGTATCAACTATCTGGTATCCATAACACAAACCTCACGGCTTACCATGGAACTAGATGGTGCTGTGTGTTAATGTCCCAGCAACAATATATTATTATTACTGTTCGGCTTATTGTTATAAGTCAATGAATGCTGGTTGTACATTTTTTGTGTCATTTTTCTTTATACCTCTGATTACTCAATAATAATTGTTACTTCAAGTACGCTATTATCTTAAAAATAATAAATTAACGTTATCGATAGCATAAATACTAGTTAGTGTCACACTACATTAGCTAGTGATAACAACGCCAATGACTTTTTGAATTGTATTCAGCCCTTTTTAACGTCCCACTGCTGGGCACGGGCCTCCCTTAAATACGAGGGAGATCAGGCCATAGTCCATCACACTGGCCAAGTGCGGATTGGCGGACTACACATGTCTTTCGAAAACTTGCTAGGTTCTCTCAGACATGCAGGTTTTCTCAGGATGTTTTCCTTCACCGTAAGACCAGTGGTAATCATGTTGGAAATAATTCGCATATGAAAATGAGGTGCGAGACCCGGGATTTGAACCCGCTATGTGGGACTCACCGTCTAGAAAAGCCAGTACTACCCACTAAAACCCAACAAAACCTCTCCCGTCTTAATGGGGCACCCTGACGGCTGGTCTGCCGAAGTAGACTACAACAACCGTGAGGTTGCTTTCACGGTCCACTCTGCCGTCAGAGAAGTACCAAGAGCAACCATATGGATTAGGCCATAATCCACCACGCTGGCCAAGTGCGGGTTGGCGGACTTCATAATGTCTTTTGAAAACTTGCTAGGTTCTCTCAGATATGCAGGTTTCCTCGCGATGTTTTCCTTCACCGTAAGGCAAGTGGTAATCATATTTGAAATGATTCGCACATGAAAATATCACAAGTGCGAGACCCGGGATCTCACTTCACTCGCTTTCCCAAGCGAGCGCGTTACCCACTGGACTACCACTGCCTTAATTAGCGTCCGGATGAACTGCCGAACGCTAATGAGCTCCCCCACCACGACAAGGTGAACACACATTGGGGGGGAACCAATTAATATACTGGGCATCTAACCCCAAAATATCATTGGGAATCTCTCCCGATTATTAGGGAGAGATGCCTATCGACTCTGAACACACCGTAAAGCGTTTACAATAGAAAATGGTGCATTGTTAACAAAACAAGATCACAATGTTACATTATGAAACAATTTAATACTAGGTATTTAACTAAAGAATTTAGGGGAAAAAATTACTGCAAACTATCTCAAAGATTATATTCTAACGTAAAAGCTAACTACATTTATCTTATTTTACAAATTAACACCAAAATATTAATTATAAGTAATATGTCTTTGTGTAAAAACTTCCACACTGACATTAACTGTCGACTGACCTATTATGGACGCGTTCCGAATCACGCAACGTTAATTAATTTAATTTTTAAATTTATTAGGCGTCTCTCCCTTATGGGCATCTCTCCCGGACTTACCGTATAGCCTAAAACCTTCCTCGATAAATGGACTATCCAACACAAAAAGAATTTTTCAATTCCATCCAGTAGTTTCTGAGATTAGCGCGTTCAACCAACCAACCAACCAAACAAACAAACAAATAAACAATCAAACAAACTCTTCAGCTTTATAATATTAAGTAGAAAATGAAAATTGTAATTAAAATGGAATCACGATGACGCACGCTACTGGTTTCATCTAGCATGATTTTTCACAGTAGGTTTATGTAACAATAAATTAGCCATAAAAATTCCTCTATAGTAACCGTTTAGTAATGCAATGTCAATTCACATTAACGGAAGGTTTTCTTCATAATTAAAATAAACTGTCCTTCTATGAGTCATAAAAATAAATAATTATAATATATAATGTAAAATATCTTATAATATATAAATATATTCGCTCGGGTTCGCTCCTAGTTACGTTTTAACGGTTAATATAGATTTATTTAAGATGAGTTATTTTATTGCAGCAAAATGTATCCTATATGTTGACGCGGATAACCAGCTGTCATCATACCAAATTTCATCAACCTGTCCAGTGGTTTTTTCGTGATATGTTCCCAGACAGATACGGAGACAAAAAAGTCTAAAAAGTAGATTCGGCCTGTGTATCGATAATAATGACTATTTTAATAAGATTGTCCAAAAAATATTTAATGTACAGATTCGGCTCAGTTTGAATTTTATTATTGAATATATATACAGATTTAGATTTTTCGTTACTTTTTTTTTGTTATTCTATCTTTTGCCCCTGTCTTCGCTCGCGTGATACTTCGATATATTTTTTAATAGTAAGCCTATTTAATAGTAAAATTTCCAAAGATTATCTTTTACATATTTACAAACAAACATCTTTTTTTGAATATCTTTATATAAGTAATACAAATACTGCACCTAGCTTTTTACCTAGATAATGACTAAATATAAAAAAATGTGTGTGTGCAATTCACACACGGTAGAAGTAAAATTTCAGAAAAGTAACCTACAAGAGAATGAGATGAACATATATAGAGTATCAAGAGTAGGATCATTGTAAGGTTTAGTTATTATTAGAATTTAAAAGTTATTTTACATTTCATTTAACATATATTACATAACATATTACTCAGTATTATTTTTCACTTCCTGTGTAATGTATTCTATCTCATTCTCTCGCCGGCTTAATCCTATATATTTATGCGTTTGTCTCTTTCTAGTGTCGCATTTTTGTTTCATCGAGTTTCAAATCACGTTTCTAAAGATTATATTCAAAAAAAAAAGTTTTTTTTTTGAGTTGAACCGTGTTTTATTATACAGCTGCTTAAACGTATGTTTACAGTTTAATACAATAGTTATTATTTCTAAAAGATCACATCGTCAAGCAGTTAAAGAGTCATTACTTCAACCCACCATTACACGTTCGCGCTAAACCAAACTCATTAGCTTCTTTTGTGTTGGATAAAGAAAAATTGAAACAAAATTACCTACTTCTTGTAATATACTAAATACATATTTCAATAACGTTTTATTTATAACGTTTAAGCATAGTGGTTATTACTATTTATGGTGTTATTTTTGGAATACGCCTTAAGATACTACGTATACAAACCAAAAAATCGGTCAAGTGCGAGTCGAATTCGCGCACAAATGTTTCCGTACCATCGTACATGTACTTTTTATTAATATGAATTTTAGTATTACGAACGTTAAAATATGTTTTTTGTATTTTTATTTTTATTATTTATTGTTATAGTGGTAACAAAAATACATATTGTGTGAAAATTTTTACTATTTCCTATTAAGATTCATAAGATACAGCCTTCTGATAGACCAACGGACGGTCTACGGAGACTTAGTAATAGGGTTCCGTTGGAACCCTTCTGGTACGGAACCCTAAAAAGTAACAAAACTAAGATACATCATAGCACACCAATTATTTAATTAATTCTGAAACATAGCGTTCTTTAACGAGTACTTTAGTCTATTAATATACATTGCTTAAGTAACTGTTGATTGAAACATTTAATAGTACTAATTATGTTGAAGTCCTTGAATTGTAAAAAGCATCGGCTTATAGCTTTAAGCACGGAAAAGTATACGGTAAATGATAGAAGAATTTTAATTACTCTTTTAAATGCAACTTTTAATGTTAGTCTTTTTAATATAAAGTTTACATAGATATAGATACCTTGGAAGAATCTAACGATGTAGTTCTCTTCGTCTGTCAAAACATTACTTATTATGACTGTATCTAAGTCTTGTTGGAACCAGCTGGGAACCTGATTGTATAATGAAATCATCTTCTTTTTATTAAGGAGCCGCAGGTTAAATCTGTTTGTGTACGTACGAACTCGTTTGTGTAATGTTCGAATTTCATGATTATCCCATAAATATTATAAATGCGAAAGTTTGGATGGATGTTTCTTACTTTTTCACGCCAGAACGGCTGAACGGATCTGGATGAAAGGCACAGAGATAGATTAACACATAGGTTACTTTTTATCCTGGAAAATTGTACGGTTCCCGTGGGATAGATTTGTTTTTGTTTTTCACTAGGGACGAATCCAAGCGGAGCGAGGGTGAGTAGCTAGTTTCTTAATAAATTCCACTACTATAGGTAACTTGCTTTTAAGACCAGCGTACCTTTAAAATTAAATAATAATAAAAAATAATTAATCAAAACCACCAAATGAAATTATACTTAGCTATGATTATATTAATTCAAAATACAAGTATTAGATCTGTAACACAAAAAAAATCTCATCGAATAACGTCGAGGCGTTATTAAGCGATGTGCGGCAAGAATTTAAAAAAAATATAATGTACAATTACGAATTTATTACATGTAATGATTATTAGATATGCTTCCATTACATTGTTTATTTACTCAACATAAATCGATATAGAACAAATATAAAACTAATCATATTTAATTAAATTCTTTCTTTTTATGGGCTTGAAAATCGATTTTCCACATTCGCAACGAGGAAAATGTTACATATGTTAATATTTTTATAACATTATAAACAATAATAGATGACCTACGACTGTACAAATGTCACGGTTAGAGTTCGCAATTAAAATTTTCCTCGACCTAATTGATAATATAATAAATCTAAAGAGTTTTTATTAGAGAGAGAGTTAATTATAATAAAATTTATTGTATTTAATTTTTTTTCTCGATAATCGAATTTAATTAATAGGATGAAATTATTGCTAATTAATTGCCAAAAATCGATTTTGTTGCTCGAGTCACTTCCGTCATAGAACTGTTTTTTGATTTAATGACAGCTTAGAAATTGCAATATGTAGTTGTCAAAATGAGAGAAAAGCAGTAATTTACTGTATTCTGGCACAAATTTTGATATTTTATTACTTTTTAATTCAATAATATTGATTTATATAATAAATATTAATTAATTAATTAATATATTATAATTTCGTTACTTTTAGACTTGAAATATGTTTTGTATGAAATCTTTTTCTAAAGAAAACTACTAAGCGTAGGCTGACGTGTCACACATGGGACCCTCCCAGTAGATTTTATGAAACTGTGTTTGTACAAGTAATAATCAACTTGCAAGACATGGATGTTTTACTTTCAGTTAGTTATTGTTAACGACACGTTTGGCTCCGTTTATACTTTGCCGTGACCCTACTTGTTGTGCCAACGCTCGCGGGTTCAAGTCCTGCTGGGCCTACATTTGTGTGCATGAGCATCATCATGAGCGCGAATGTTTGAACTTCAGTCATGGGTGTTTATATTTATAATATGTATGTATTTAAAGCTATATATACGTAGTGTATCAACTATCTAAAATCCAACTATCTTCTATCCATAACAAAAGTTCGAATTTTTCCATGGAACTAGATGGTGCTGTGTGTTAATATCCCATAATATTTATTATTCATTTTGATCCAAAAACATTTGAGCCCTCAATTCTACGTGTGCTGTTTACCAAAAAAAAAAAAAACCAGACGAAACCAACGATTAAAACTAGTATGCTAACTAGCTTACCATACAGTTGTTACTAGGAAATAAGTCAGCGCGTCGATTGTCATCTTTGTAATTCAAGAACGACTGTAGACGTGGTTAATTAAATGTGTTATACTGAAGTTTGCTATCTGAGGTTCGCGATATAATGGCTTCGACCTCCGTCTTCTGCTATTTATACGTTTTTTTTTGTTACTACTAATGTTATCTCATAGAATTGCTTGCAAATTAATGAAAAAGCAAACTGTTTGAAGTAAAATTACTAATCTATACTAATATTATAAAGCTGAAGAGTTTGTTTGTTTGTTTGAACGCGATAATCTCAGGAACTATTAATCCGATTTGAAAAATTCTTTTTGCATTGGATAGGCCGTTAACTGAGGAAGGCTATGGGCTATTTGTTATCCCGGAAAAGGTACTGTTCCCGTGGGGTAGATTTGTTTTTGTCTAAGGACGAACCCGAAGCGAAGCGAGGGTGAGTCGCCAGTACTAAATATTGTGCCTGTTTTTCTTGGCCAGCTATTAAGGGTATAAATATTATTATAGTTATTTATAATAATATTTATACCAATATTTATACCTTTGGTATATTATTACCTTACCTTATATTATACCTCATAGCATATAATTTTACTTTTATATAGTCTGAAAAACAATTAATTGTGAATTTGACGTTATGAACATAATTTTTTTTGCCAAAAGGATACTAATATTTTTTTTAAGTGTTCATATGTATGTACGTCTATTTAAATCTCTGTGGTTTAAAAAGAGGATTTTAACACATTTCATCCGAGTCGCCTTGGTTACATCGGGAACAAATTACTTAACAGAATTAATTTTATTTTTAATTTTATTCTTGCCAGTGATAAAAATATGTGAAATAAATAAATTCTTCTAATTAAAACATAAGTAGTAGTTAATTTTTTACTAATGAAGAAATCACGAAGAAACGTCTTGCTTCTTTAAAGTACTTATATAACAAAAAAAAATTAACAATTTGAAACTCTATGGTATATAATTTAAAAAATCCCAACTTCAAGAGGAAAAATAACAGTAATATATTATTATCCTTTGAAAAACGTCAGTTAGAAGTTTTATTGGGTAGTCACGATGTCGAGTAAACGCCTACGTTCCCTAGCGTCGAGGACTCTGGAAGGTTGCACTCTGTCGCAGCGGCAACATCTAGAAATATAATCTTATTTTAATATAGTATAAAAACTTTATATCTATACATGTAATAAAATTCTGAGTCGAATCTGTACATTAAATATTTTTTGGAAATTCTTATTGAAATTAATGCCATTATTACCGATACAGAGTTCGAATATACCTATAGTTTTAGAATTTTTGTCTGTCTGTCTGGGAACGCATTAAGAAACAACCACTGGACAGATTTTCATGAAATTTGATGATGATAGCTGGTTATCCGGGTCAACTAGGATACTTTTTACTGCGGGAAAATATCTCGTCTCTGAGAAATCTATACTAACCGTTAAAACGTATCTAGGAGCGGAGCCAGGGCAAGTAGCTAGTATTTGTAGAAAATAACTTTTTTAAAACAACGTTCTCATATTCAAGTATTGACCATGACTGAAAAAAGATGAAACATACTTCATTTGAAAGTTCTAAAGAGTCTTAAGTGGTGCAAATTAGCAAAGGTCAAATACAATAACAACTGACGTTTAAGTTATTTTAAACGAAAATGAAGATGTATAAAAGATAAAAGTATAAATTAAAAGTGACACTTCTCTTAATTTTTTTAAATATATCTTAACTAATGTAATGATCAACTAAAACCATTCATTCATACTAATATTATAAATGTCAAAGTTTGTGTGGATGGATGGATGTTTGTCACTCAATCATGCCAGAACGGCTGAATTGATCTGGATGAAATTTGGCACAGAGATAGATTATAGTCTGGATTAGCACATAGGTTACTTTTTATTCAGGAAAAAATTACAATTCCCGTGGGATAGATTTATTTTGGTCCAGGAACGAACTAGAAGCGAAGCGAGGGCGAGTCGCTAGTTTAATATAAAATAATTTTGATATATGTCATATTATAATACCCAGCGAGAGTGTGTCTTCGTTTCAGTACATTATTATAGCCTGAGTTTATAAAACAAAAATAACCATATGAAATTGCGTGGGAAGAATGCAAAAGCCTGTCGATAAATAATGTATACTTTGTCTTTGTTAAGAATTAAAGATATGTATATAATACTATGCTATTTGAGCGCATCACGTCTAATATGGCTGAGAACGTGTTTTGTCCTCAAGATTTGTATTTTCGACTTATTCTTTCTTATGAAATTAGAAAGAGAGAGATTATTCTTAAAAATAAAAAACGCTGTGTGTACTTATGTATGTAGGCACATAAGAAGTTATACTTCTTTGGTGTAACAGAACAAAAATTAGCTAAAGATTTCATCCCGTACGTCACAACTCTCTGTTTGTAAAAGGAATGCAGCTAACTTCATCATGTCGCTTTTTGGCTGTCGGTGTGCGCGCGCATCCTAAAAATTTTACACTCATATTTTTTTCCAAACGTGCCCAAAAGAAGTATAACTTCAAAAACTCAATTGTCGATCGTTTAGCGCGTTAATTGAAACATGTAATTAAATGTCGTGACAAAACTCACTAAGTGGTATTCACAGTTTTTTATACATAAATATCGATAACTCTCCATTCGAGGTACATTTAGATTATCTATTATAAATAATTATATCGTTATATTAAAAACGTTCAGATGCTATCGTCCATGTTAATTCCCTCCAATTATAGATAAATTAAAAATTATATGCTTAGTTTCTAAACGGATATTTCAAAACGATTAACAATAATTCCTGTAAATAAAACTTGAACTTGAGTCTCGTTTATTTGCTGGAACTGGTTTCAAAAACAGCCTGTAACCGTTGGCTGCGTAATGTTAAAATACTACAAGGAATATTAGCTCGTAAGTTAATATACATAAGTATTATATTCACATGGTATAGATAAGTCTATTTTATACACTTGATTGGTTTAGATTTTTACAAAATAACAATGGCAAAGAACGGTGAGATGATGAATGCAGTAATTTAGCTCCTCTCAATTTTAATTCACGTGTTGTAATTTATTTTATGGGCTTTTGGCACACCATAACAATACAGTCTGTCATATCGGTGATTGCTTTTGACTTAGATGAATTTTTTCTTTGACTGGATGAAATATTTATAACTAAGCTGTCCTCGTAAAATGTAACTTCTTTCAATTAAAACGGCGTCGCATAAAGTTAAAAACTAGAAATATTCTTATTATAGTTAAAAATAGAACTAGGCAGTGAGTTTTCTCATATTGCCGTTCCCAGTTAAGAGCATCGCACATTGTAGAATTTTAATCTGCCAAATGAAACTATCTGTAAAAAGTTTAGTGTACAAAGGATTTTACATTTTTTTTTAATAATTATCTACAGTTGAGTCACATTTTAAGACTGTAGTAAAAATATTGAAAATATTCTCATGATTATTATTCATCTCATAATAGTTCAAAAGGTGAAGTTTTCTACCGTATTGTAATTTAGGTTAAACTTGCAAAACTTCCTCGAGTATTGTAAATAAAGATGTACCCAGATAAAAAGTATTAAACGTATTGTATAATAGTACTTTGAACCGTTTTCTGCATAATTTTATTTTTATGATTCGACGACACGTTTGCTTCAGTTTGTAGTGTACTTGCTGTGCCAACGGTCGCGGGTTCGAATCCCGCTGGGGGCATTTATTTGTATGATGAGCACGAATGTTTGTACTTCAGTCATGGGTGTTTATATTTTTAATGTGTATGTCTGTTAAAGTTGTATATGTGTAGTGTATCAACTATCTGGTATTCATAACATAAGCCTCGTAAATTACCATGTAACTGGATGTTGCTGTGTGTTAATGTCCCAACATATTATATTGTATATTATTATGTTTTTAATCAAAGGGGTGAGAAAAATAGTTTGTGCGGGTTCAACTTGCTTATATAAAATAGCATCACCATCCAATCCTCAATTACTTACGGATAGAAGTTTTATAAATGTTCATATTATGTATGGAAATGACAATTTTAAGTTTTATATCACAGAAATATGTCATTGTCAATATTTTTTTACATATCTTATAAACTATTGTATTAATTTATAGTGTGTAAGCTCGATGAAGTTACTTTTAACGTATATTGAGGGTAGGTTTTAAAATATTGTTAAGACGTTTGGTTGCCATTAACCAAAAAAAGAAAAAGAAAAGGCTAGGTTTTCTATAAACTTGGCTTAAATTGCAAAATTTTATTTACGTGTGTATATTTTTCCTTTGGATTATTACATTAGTTTTTAATATAATTTATTTAATATTTAAAGTGATTCGTTTCCATCGATGTTTTGCTTTAAATTTTGAAAGTTTTTGAGCCGAAATGACATTAATTTATAAGACAGGATATACTTTTATTGGTTTTACCTTATTTAGAAGAAAAATTTTGAAATCCATTTCATGGTTATCGGAGTGTTTTAAAGTTAAGTAACAAAATATGAAAGTAACTTATAAGTTATAACTACAAGTTTTACTGAATTATGTTTCACTAGCAGCTCACCCTGGCTTCGCTCGATTTCGTCTGTAGAAAAACAAAAACAAATCAATCCCACGGGAAGTGTACATTTTTCTAGGATAAAAAGTAGCCTATGTGTTATTCTGATGTATGAGCTATATTATTGTAAAGTTTCATTAAAATCCATTCAGTAGTTTTTGCGTGAAAGAGTAACAAACATCCATACATCTATACATCCAGACACCATATATCCTCACAAACTTTCGCTTTAATATTAGTAGGATACGTACTTTATATACTAATTTAATAAATAACTAAAGTTCAATTTTTCATATTACCAATAATAATCTATACTAATATTATAAAGATGTAAAGTTTGTGAGTTTGTGAAATTGTAGGGGATAATCTCTGGATCTACTGAACTGATTTAGATGAAATTTGGTTAGAAGATATTTTGAGGGAAGGACATAGAATACTTTTTATCCCAGAAATCATCCCTTAAGGGGGTGAAAATGGGGATGAAAGTTTGTATGGGGAATCAACCTAGGGACGAACCCAAGCGAAGCGAAGTTGAGTCGCTAGTAGGTGAATAAAAATTATTTGGCGTAACCTTGGTTGTAGAAACCAAATACATTTTTTGAATTGAAATCCATAAATAACACTTTTAATGTTAATTTTGCAAGATAATGTATAATGTATATGTTAAACATTTGTTAGCTTTTTTGATGTCGCAACTTAGGTCATCTCACGGTTTCTTAATCACAGTTGTTTCCGCTAAGAGCATTACATTGATATGCCTTTGGAATTATTCATTATATTTTATCTATACATATTTTAAACCTGTATAGGTCGAAAGTGTATGTATGTATAAGTAGAGAAATATAACAAATCCAGTTTTTTTTTCATTTTTTTGTTTCTCTGTCTGTTTGTACGGGCTAATCTCCGAAACTGGTGGTACCTTATATCCCATGTCAAAATTTTCGATACTTTTCATCTCGGAAAATTAAAGAGTTACCGTGGGATAGTTAAAAAACTATAGTATCTTATACAGCTTAGTACACGTAAACTACTGATTGGATTTTAATGAAACTTTACAATAATATAGTTCATACGTCAGAATAATAAATAGGCTACTTTTTATCCCGGAAAAATGTATGGTTCCCGTGGGATAGATTTGTTTTAGTCTTATAAATTAAATAATATTTATCTAAGTTTAACACAATTTATAAGTAATAAGTATAAACGTGAGTTAAGTTATCCTTTGATTATAATACAATCAAAGGACAACAATAATAAAAAACGGAGAACAATTAGATTTCAGTTTCTTTGTTGACAGCATTGTAGTTTCAAATGACTTATACTATAAAAACTTTTAAAAATAAAATAAAAACCGACTTCGACGACTAAAAAGTAAAATATAACTAAATGGTGATTTTCATTTAGAATAGATATTTTTTTTATATTTAGACGTAATCAGATATTTTTTAATTTGGTGTCAGCTGAAGTATACCATTTGAAACAAAAAAATAATATTTAAAATCGGTCAGGCATCTTCGTGTATTTGGTGAACATACATAAAAAAAGATTCCGACGAATTGAGAACTTCTTCCTTTTTGGAAATTGGTTAAAGAATGATAAAGATAGTGTACTATTATAAGCATTTTATTGTATTGTCGAATTATGTATGTAAAAATAAGCATATTTAAATAAACATTATTTTTCTCGTCATTGATTTTATTGAAATTTTCAAGTTTGAACGTAACAAACAAACAGATGAACACACTAAAATTATAATGCGATGAAGTTTATCAAATGTTACCACACGGCCACAGGACCAGAAAAGCCTTGTCGCAAGGTTGAAGCGGCGTGCGAAGCATCACAAACGACGCTATGACTCCCTTCTCATCTTGACCACGTACCAGTTCAAAAATTAATATTATAATTATTAATAATATCGGTATACATAGAAATATATTATACAACTATCGAGATTATTATGGACTAGATAGACTATATATTATACGATGTATAGCCTATAGTCTTCGTAAATAAACGGGCTATCTAATGCAAAAAGATTTTTTCTGTAGTTTCTGAGATTAACGCGTTTAAACAAACAAACTCTACCTCTTTATAATATTAAGTATCGATTTATTATAGATACTACTTCTATTTAATTTTTAATTGTTGGTTTTCTATTGAGAAAATTTGCTAAAAATCTCATATGATGTTAAAATTATAAGTAAAATTGTGTAAGTCAGTAAGGAAAAAGGGCTATTTACTGTATTTATTCATCCTTTTTACGCAAAGGTATATTTCGTTGAAACTAAGCCGAATATCATAAGATACATTTGTTGAATTATTCAACAACAATACTTTTTTTTTTAAACAGATATTACTGATTTGTTCGCCGAAAGGTTATATAGAGCCAACAGGAAAATATCAGAAATACTAAAGCTAAATGTCAGTAAACGTTCGTCGTATGGCGTTCGGCGTTACTCGAACAATTTCATTTCTTTGTCTCGTATTAAATATACGCCAATTTACTCGGAATAGTAAATAAATATAAATATGTTGGGACATTACCACACAGCACCATCTAGTTCCATGGTAAGCTACGAGGCTTGTGTTATGGATACTAGATAGTTGATGCACTAACATAAATAACTTTAAATGCATACATATTATAAATATAAATACCCATGACTGGAGTACAATCATTCCTGCTCGTCACACAAATGAATGCCCTCAGCGGGACTCGAACCCGCGACCGCTGGCACAGCACGTACGGTCACTACAAACTGAACCAAACGTGTCGCCAAAATAAATAATGCAAAACAAAAATATTTACAGTTAAATATTTAAAACATTCAATGTTTGCGCTATTGCATCTTCCTTTACGTTTGTCTCGTTTGAAGAGATGAATTTTAGCTGTATTTTTATTTTTTTAAACAAAAACTAAAGTTTTCTTATCAAACAAACTGTATGTTTAATAAAAAAAAAATGAAATGCTTTCAAAATTACTAGAGTAATTATTACCTACATGACTATAAGTCGATTTTTTTAGTTCATACTAGGAATCACCTTTGATATAATTGATAACTGATAATTTATCAAAAAATTGAGCACTTCTTCCTTGAAGGAAAAATAAAAGTGCAAGGCCCATATTTTTCTGACCTAGCTATTGGAAGTACATGCATTGAGGTCGCGAGTTGGATCAATATATCGCTTAACTCACAATTAACTTAGCGATTAGACAAGATGTGTAGAAAATTCTTGATACAATTTTTGTGAGATGCTTAGATAATATAATCAAATTGAACAACGGTCTCATGCGTGATGAGAAATAATTATGTTATTGAACTGTGTATTGAATGAGGCCAAAGGCACTTGCGATCTTTATGTAACGTTGCATACTCGAGCTGTCCACGTTTTCACCGGACCGGTCGATTGGCGCCATCCTCCCGACACGAATACCTTACAATCTCTTCTACGCATATTTTGCAAATGTTTTCAATTTAACACGATTAAACCTGATCGTTGTTTTAATGTGCACGATTTTGCTTCTGCTGCCATTTCGTATGAACACATACCAAGGATAGGTACAATGAATTTAGAATGGAATATTGTGGAATATATAATAAAATTCTAACTGAGTCGAATCTGTACATTAAATATTTTTTGGAAAATCTTATTGAAAAAGTCATTATATTGATACAGAGGCCGAATCTATAGTTTTTAGAATTTTTGTCTGTCTGTCTGTCTATGACCGCATCACGAGAAAACCACTGGACTGTTTTGATAAAATTTGGTATGGTGATGGCTGGTTATCCGGGTCAACTTATAGGATACTTTTTATTGCGGGAAAATATCTCATCTCTGAGAAATTCATACTAAACTTTAAAACGTAACAAGGGGCGAACCCGAGCGGAGCGAGGGTAAGTCGCTAGTGTGCATATAAAAAATTAAAGAGAAATAACTCTCACATAGTTACTAAATGACGAAATCACAATAACTACTAAAGCTTAGTTCGCGTAACTTCGTTGGATGATTTTGGGAAATCTAAATTGGTTTTTGTATTAACCTTTATTCTATATAGTTTTCCATTACGCGGTATGTACGACTTCGCGTTAACAGCTTGGTTTTATATATATATATATATATATATATATATATATATATATATATATATATATATATATATTTATTTATATTTATACCCGACTGCAAGGAAAGGGTTATGTTTTTCGCGCCTATCTTTGTGTTTGTTTGTAATATTCTTTATTCCCTCATATCTTCCAAACCACTCAATGGATTTCTTTAATTAAGGTATCGTTAGATTCGTCTCATTAGTCCAAGCGTTCTTAGATAGGTGACATAAAAAAAATATGGGGGCTGCTAGATTCCATAATGTGAAAAAGAAAAAAATGAAAATCGACAAACTATATCAAGTGGGGTATCGTTGAATAGGTATTTAAAAATCATTTTTAGTTTTTTTTCATCATTTTTCATTTTAAATAACTGTTTAGGATGTATAATGATTTAAAGTTGATTAACAATCGTTCTCGCTAATTTTCCCACTTAAAAATACTTAAAAAGCAGTAAATAAATAAAGATATTATAAAATTAGAAAACCCGACTGCATAAAAGCTAACTAAAAAGACGAAAACAAGTTCACGATGAAATATAGTAAAATGCAGTCGGAGACATACATACATACGAGTATGTACATCTCGCGGCAAGGATCAAACGTGTGTGTCTTCGACTGCATAATACTATATTCCTTGGTGAATTTGTTTTCATCTTTTTAGTTAGCTTTTATGCAGTCGGGTTTTTTAATTTTATAATTAATTATATAGACTGCTTTACATAATTCGGGTTAAAAGAGCATTGACTTAAAAATCATACTGGGTGCGTTAGGCGATTTATTATTGTGGACAGTATACTATCTTATTTGTAAATATCAAACGAGCAAGGTTAATTTATATATATATAAACATACTGTCCAAACAAAGACAGATACGCCATTGACTTATTGCTATTTACACACAAGTGCGATACAATATTTAGGACAATGTGTAGTCAAGGAAAACAAAGGTGTCAGGGACTTGCACTTTAAAAAAAATTCCATTGATTAATTATATATTTTTAATTAATTTTTCGTGTGAATAATTCATTATGGAAAAGTAATAATCGGATTGTCTTTTTGAATAACACTCTTGAACGTTAAAGGAGTAAAGACTAGTGTATTATATATGTAAAAGAACGTGTGTGTGTACTTACGTACGCACGTAAGAAGTTATACTTCTTTGGCGTAACAGAACAAAAATAGCTATAGGTGTCTTCCCGTATGTCACAATTTTCTGTTTGTAAAAGCAATGCAGCTAACTTCATCATGTCGCTTTCAGCTAACTTCATCATGTCGCTTTTTGGCTGTGAAAAATTTTACTCTCATAATTTTTTCCAAACGTGCCAAAAGAAGTATAACTTTGAAAATTATTAGTGACTTCGCTTCGTACGTGTATCAGTGAGTGCCTAACATAACCTATGTGTTGCTCCAGGTTATGAGTCTATCTGTCTATTAAAGTTCATCAAAAACCGAGCAGCCGTTTCAGCGTGAAAGGTAACAAACATACACACATATATACAAAATTTCACATCTATACTAATATTATAAATGTAAAAGTTTAGTTATTTGGATGTTTAGATATTTGTTACTCAATCACGCCAGAACGGCTGAACAGATCTGGATGAAATTTGGCACAGAGATAGAATATAGTCTGGAATAACACATAGATTACTTTTTATCCCGGAAAAATGTACGGTTCCCGTGGGATAGATTTTTTAATTATAATAGTAGTCCGATGAAATAGTTAAAAAGTTAATCTCAAAACTATGTTCAAAAATATAGAAAAATCTATTAAATTTCAGTTATAATCAAAACGTAAATTAATTTAAGGCATTATAATGGGTTATTATGTGCATTGGCCGCCACAAACCATACAAACGGTATAAACGAGTTTTACGAGATTGCGAATACATTATACCGAGCCTAGGACTGTCTGGCAAATTCAAGTGTTAAAGCTAAAAGTTTAATTATAACCTATTAATATATCTTAGAAACAATAGTCGGCATCTTCATTTAATCTTCATGTCAAGAAAAAGTGTTGGGATGCATCCATTTTGGGATGGACATATATCGTGTTAGATTATCCAGCATATGTAACAGTTAATCTATACATATAATAAAATTCTGAGTCGAGTCTGTATATTAAATATTTTATGGAAAATCTTATTGAAATAGTCATTATTATCGATACAGAGGCCGAATCTATTAAGTTTTTAGACTTTATGTCTCTGTCTGTCTGTCTGGAAACTTATCATGAGAAAACCCTTGGACAGATTTTGATAAAATTTGGCGTGATGATAGCTGAATATCTAAGTCAACATATAGTATACTTTTTACTGCGGGAATATGTCTCACCTCTGAGAAATCTATACTAAACGTTAAAACGTATCTAGGGACGAACCCGATTGGAGCGAGAGTGAGTCGCTAGTAGCTATTAAATGTTCAAATTTTTACAAGACGCCTATAAATAGCATTTGCTAAATTGACCTTTAATTTTCTAACAAACATATGCGTAATATTATAGTTAAAGTTATCAGTTAGTCAGTTTATCTCGTAAAGCTTATTTATTTAAAACTGAAAACATGTTATAACAAGTACATAGGTACTCGTATAATGGTTATTAATGATATTTTAGTAGTTTAACAGAGTGCTGAAACAAAAGATATTAGGAAGTTAAAGACATAATAAAAAGAAAAATTATATATGAGGTAAATATTATATATTACATTGTACAAAGTTGAATACATAAGTACCTAAAACTGTTCTTATATCTATGTAATATTGATATAATGTGCAATGTGCGGTACATCTTACATCGTGCAAACGGTACTAACAAGTTTACGAGTGGTGGAGAACCTACTTTCCAACACGCTTGTTCTGAGAATACGATCTAAATCTAATCCTTCAAAGCTATACAATACTGATTCTAAAATTACACTGTATTTTCTCAAAATATCAATCGATTTGTGATATACTATAAACTAGGTTTCTAAGTACGTTTTAATTTTTTTCAGCGGAACCCAAATCTTTTTCTAAAATAAAAGTAGCCTAAATTACTCCTTATGACGTCAGCTATCTGTCAGTTAAAGTCCCGTTAAAATCGGTCTATCCGTTCGGAATATTAGCCAGAAACAAACAGACAGATAAACATGTTAAAAGTTGTGTTTTCTTATAAGTATCGTATATAATTTCATATACATTTAGTAAAAAGCTGTTATTTTGACATTATAAACAAACACTTCAATTTTATTTATCTGTATAGATTGTATTGAAAAGTCTAATCGTTATGTTATAGAATCATAATTAATTCGTTACTTCCATATATATTTTAGATTTCTAATCTTCAATGTCCCCATGATTGCAGCATCTAAAAGATTATTTATATGATGAATGCAGACGCAGATTCGTCGGGTAATGTACAGTACTAAACATAATATAAACTTTGGTCGCTAACGATCGTGGTCACGGACACGCAGTGCGCTTATAGAATAAAACTACACGTGAGCACGAACTTTATGATTTTTACAAAAATATATTAATACTAGCGACTCACCGTCGCTCCGCTCGGATTTGTCCCTACTTACGTTTTAATATTTGATATAGATTTTTCAGAGATGAGATATTTTCCCGCAGTAAAAAGTATCCTATATATTGACCCGGATAACTACAAATAATAAAAATAAATAAAATAAAAACACAAGAAACATTTTTTTAACGTTCCTTGTTTATATACTAATAAGTATGGAACCCTTCGTGTGCAAATTCGACTCGCACTTGACCGATTTTTAAATTTGTTATGAGCAAAAAACCCATTTTACAACGGCATAGATATACAAGGTAAATAAATACATGAATAATATTATGAATGATGAATCGTCACTTTCTTACATACATCTACAAGAAAACAATCTATTTAAACAATAAAACAGATGTGCAAATACAGTGTTATCACTAAAAGCGATTGTTTGCAGACAACGAGATTACAGGATTTTATTTGGAATAAATACTAAATGTTGCATAAACTGCTAGTACCTGGGCGATCGAGCTTCTCTCGGTGTTTTTGGCCAAATGTGGAATTTTCTTTTTAATTTGGCCTAAAATCAAAAAAAAAATTAAAACTTGAATAAATACACAAAAAAAAAAAACAAAAGTAAAACCTTTGTATCCGATCGGGATTCGAACCCGGGCACATGTGATTGCCAATCTTGCGCCTTGGCCGCTTGACCACGATGCTTATGCCGTGGCATGAAATTAGCGATCATATTATTTTGCGTGGAATTTTTGTGTTTTGAGCTAGAGCTTAGGCGAAGCATGGCCACTCGTTTGGCATAAAGTAACGCGGACTTACCTATATATAATAAACAGGCAAAGAAAAACAGTTCATTACATTTTTCTCCTCTGTTTGTCAACAGATTTTCTTTACTTAAAAGTACTTTGCAGTAAAAAGTATCCTATATGTTGACCCGGATAATCAGCTATCACTATAATAAATTTCATCAAAATCTGTTCAGTGTTGTTCTCGTGATGCAGTCACAGACAGACAGCCAAATATTCTAAAAACTGTACATTCGGCCTCTGTATTGATAATAATGATTATTTCAATAAGATTTTCCAAAAAATATTTAATGTACAGTTTGAACTCAGTTTGAATTTTATTATATGTGTAGAAGACAAAACAGTTTAATATAATTATTAATAATCTATACATATTATAAAATTCTAACTAAGCCGAATCTGTACATTAAATATTTTTTGGAAAATCTTATTGAAATAGACATTATTATCGATGCAGAGGCCGAATCTATAGTTTTTAGAATTTTTGTCTGTCTGTCTGTCTGTCTGTCTGTCTGTCTGTCTGTTACCGCATCACAGAAAAACCACTGGAGGGATTTTGATGAAATTTGGTATGATGATAGCTGGTTATCCGGGTCAACATATAGGATACTTTTTACCGCGAGAAAATATCTCATTTCTGAAAAAAAATACAAAAACTGGTAGGAACAAAACCACGACTATACTATTTGTAAACAATTTAGCTAGGTAACTTACAAAATATGGTAAAAACTATAAAAATAGCTTATCTTGGAAATCAAATTATCAAAAGCGCTATTTTATCCATTAAAATAGTTATTTTAATTGATATTTATTTATGTGTTATTTAGATATTCGACAATAGATGTCGCCATGTGTTTTTAAAATACATATTTTTAATCCCAAAAATTTTAATGTACAGATATGACCTTTTTTCGATTTTATAAGAATTACTACTAAATCACCCGCTGCTCCGCCCGTGCTTAAATTATCAGTAAAGCAAACTTTTTCGCTTCATAAATTAGTAACTATACATACAATAAAATTGTAACTAAGCCGAACCCCTACATTTAATATTTTTTCGGAAAATCTTATTGAAATATTCATTATTAGCGATATAGAGCCCGAATCTATAGTTTTTAGAATTTTTTCTGTCTGTTTGATTGTGACCGCATCACAGAAAAACCACTAGAGGGATTTTTATGAAATTTGGTATGGTAATAGCAGGTTATCCGGGTCAACACACAGGATTCTTTTTACCGCAGGAAAACATCTTATTTCTGAGAAAAAATACAAAAACTGGTTAAAGTAAAAGCACGATGATGCTATTAATATTTTAGCAAGATAACTTACTTATATATTATGTTAAAACTATTAAAAAAAACTTATCTTAAAAGAAATATTAACAGCGCTATTTTATTCATTAAAATAGTTATTTTAATGAAAATTTATTTATGTGTTATTTAGCTATTTGACAATAGATGTCGCCATGTGTTTTGAAAATACGTAGTTTTATCCAAAAAAAAAAAAAAATGTACAGATATAACCTTTCTATGACTTTACTATAATTACTACTAAATTACCCGCGGCCCTGCCCGTGCTTAAATTTTTAATAAAACAAACTTTTTGGCTTTATAAATTAGTAACATATTAGTAATATTTTGTTGGCCGAAACAATTTTCAAATGAGAATATTTGTAAATTTTTATTGTTTAGTAAATAATGTTAATGTTTTTTAATCTTTTAATGTAAAAATTGGGCAAATGTAAATCCAACTCGCGCATTTTAGGTTTCGTATAGCAAAATGCTATGTTGTTTTTCTTACTTACGTGTTTTGTATGGTTAACACTAAAATAAATACGAATAATATTTACATTTCCACAATACCTACTCATTTTTTGCACCGTAAAAATAAGTTCAATTTATATTATTTTATAACATTTTATGGAAAACAAGTTTATGGCTGTTAAACTGCCAAAGCGGGTAACTAAAAATATTTCATATCTCAAAAACTATGAAAAAGTATTTTAGGAACTGTTATACCTCAACTTTTTCACTTTTTCTTGACACCTTTTCTTGGAAGGCAAAGGCTTAAAGGACATAATAAAATGCTTACGACTTTAATCATATTAGCCGAGCCATATAAAATAAAGAAATGTATTCGCTTAGAATTATTTACTTATTACACTTTCTTTTATCGTTATCATTATGTAATTTAAAGAATCAGCTATATATTAAGTTAATCTATAGCTGTCTATTAGTAAAAAATTATTAAAATTAATTCCGTAGTTTGAGAGTTTATCGCCCAAAACAAAAAAAACAAACAAAACAGAGGTATAGACATACATAAATGTTATTGCTAAAATAAAAAATTCAATTTAACGGAGGAACCTTTGTGGCATTGACAATCACTGCCATTATTTACCAATCATGCGGTGCGCAATGAAAGTTATGTATAATGTAAGAGTATACTAATGTGTAAAACCTAAGAATTTGGTTTTTGATCATCTGAACGCGGGCGGAGCCGCGGGAAATGCTAGTAAACAATAATTATGATGGATTTTCGAGCACAGCGCAAACACTAGAAGCGCGAATACTATAAAATTTTCACACCATAAAAAACATCCCATGATAGTAATGTAGTACTAAACAAATACACAGTCGACTAAGCGGTAGGTGGTATCATTATACTGAAATATAACAGCGTTATCCGAACAATACGCAGTTATTCTTTATTGTTCAAATAACGTTAGCAATGTTTAACATATGCGGTATGAAACGTCCATAGAATTTACCTTATATATTCGCAAAATTATTTATTCTATTATTAATCGTTCTGAGGCTTCGATTGTCTTAAACTTTTTGAAGTGAAAACTTCTATAGGCAGGTTTGAATGGGGAGTAAATTCATGTAAGTCGTCATCGACATGGTCACGTGACGTGTTAACGCTAACACTCAGAGTACCGATAGATGTCAAAACCAGATAAATGGAAACAGTTTTAATTTACAAATTTTAATTTAAGATCAAACAATTAATATGAATATCCAAAAATAACAACTGTTTGTTTATAGCTTTAAGTTTTCACTTCTGTCGGCAGTCCTCATGACTGCTTTTTTTTCGTAATAGTTATAACTCACGCTACTAAATTTGTTTTTTTTTTGGAACTACATATAATAGTAGTGAAGCTTGATGATCGTTACTTGTATTATAAATGCGAAAGTATTTGAGATTCTTCTGCTTCCATACATAATAATTCCCCGTACTTTAAATATTACTAGGGTTTTAACGGTTAGTATGGAATAGATAGACTATATATTATATGATTTATAGCCTATAGCATTCCTCAATTAACGGGCTATCTAATGCAAAAAGAATTTTTAAAATTAGATTAGTAGTTCCTGAGATTAGCGCGTTCAAACAAACAAATTCTGCTTCTTTATAATATTAGTATAAATTGCATGCTCTTAAATCATAGACAAGACATAGATATTTAAATGTTTATCTGTCCATCAGATTGCTGCATTTTTCTCATGACCATATTAAGTTAGATTGCTCTATATTTTATGGTACTTGTCTGAGACTCGATAAAAAAGCATATGGTGTGATTTTCTATTATTAACATTATTGGCATCGTTTAAAGGTTACAAAAAAAGCAGTCATAAAACACATATTAATAAACAATCTATCTAATATATTTAAACGAGCAATTCTTATTTATTTATTTATTCATTTATACCAGCGATCTCGGAAACGGTTCTAACAATTTCGCTGAAATTTGGTATGTGGGGGTTTTCGGGAGCGAAAACTATCTAGATTAGTCTTATGTCTCCAAAAACACGTATTTTCGTTTTTTCATGCGGTTTTCTTTCGCATTATTCGACTTTTTTTTGTACTTATTCAAGTTTTTTTTGTTTTCAAGCCAAATTAAAAAAAAATTGTACTCTTAACCAAAAACTCCGATCAAAGCTCGGTCGCCTAGGTACTAGTAGTAAAACGCAGGTAAACTCAATAATTGTAATATTTTGATATTTTCAAATTGATAAACAAATTAATTGTTTAATCGTGATGGAGATTAAAAACAAGATTAAGAGTAGCTATAATATTTGTTATTCAGAGTACCTGCCTACATTAACGCTTCAAGATTCACTCCTTGAATAATCTACGTATTGCCATTACAATACTATCTATATATACATAAAATGCTTTGTCCTGACTGACTGATCGATCAACGCACAGCCTAAACCGCTGGTCGTAGAAACGTGAAATTTGGAGGACATATTCCTTATACAATGTAGGCATCCGCTAAGAAAGGATTTTTCTAAATTCATCCCCTAAGGGGGTAAAATAGGGAATAAAAGTTTGTATGAAACTCTGTTATTCTTAACGCGAAATACACGGTAAGTGGTATTCAGCTTTAAGATGAAAAATAAGAAATATATGTATTAGATTTTGTTCGAAATTCATCCCTTAAAAGGGTAAAAGGGGGTGATAAAGTTTATATGGGCAAACAATTATTTATGATTAGAATTACTTGAAACTTAGTATTAATGCTCTTCAATACAATTAAATAAATATGTATTTTAACATTTTTTGAAATTCATCACATAAGGCTGTCAAATAGGGGATGAAAGTTTGTATGAAACTCTGTAATTGATGCACGGAAAATGGTATTTACCTTTAAAATGAAAACTAAAACAATACAGATATCATTTTTTTTCGAAATTTATCCCTTAAAAGGGTAAAAGGGGTTGTGCTGTTTATATAAGGAAAAAAATCTTTATGATCAGAATTACTTCAAACTTGGTATTATTGCTCTTCAATACAATTAAATAAACATGTATTGTAGATTTTTTTTTTAATTCAGCCCCTAAGTGGGTAAAACTGGGCGGTGAAGTTTGAGTTGTTGAATATATTTAAATAGAGTAACATGGCTTAAGTTCTCGGTAAGTGCACACTATCTGTGTCAGATATAAAGCTGAGAACGGAAATTATTCCGAATCCAAATGAAAATTATGTATAACTTTTCGGCTGGCCACAGCAGCGACAACAATAACAGACCTAGAGCGCGAGAGAGAGAGCTTTACCTATATTGGTTGGTTTTTTTAGTGGAGACTAACTTAAGTGAATCTAGAGTTTTACTTTAGACATAATATTAAAAATTCGATATGAAAACATATAAATTCAATGGAAATTAAAACTGAGCAAATTTTTCAGTCCACGCGAACGTAGCCGCGGGCAAAAAGCTACAACAAAATAAGAATGCACTTTATATATGTAACTTAAAAAAAGAAGGACAAGGAGGAAGACTGTAAGCTTCAGGTGTACATAGCATTGGGTCTTTAAAAATAACGTAGATGTTAGCCTGTTAGTATGTTACTTAAAAAACCCATATTAGCCATGTTACATAATTCTAAAGTCGTTAACATTGTATGCGATTGTATCATTGTACTCTCTTCCTCTAACATTGGAAAGATGGGTAGAAAACTGTACAAAAAATACAGGTAGTGCAGCTTGCTAAATACCTAAAGTGTAAAATTAATTACAAAATATACGCTGAACATCTTTTAAAATACTGGATATTTTGAGTTACGATCGCTAAAATTAAATTTGTTTCCATATATACTTTAACAAATAATAAATCTTACACAAACTTATTCTTGCAAGTAATAAAGTATGTATTGCGAAAAAGTTTATTCTTTTCGTCGTTTGATCGCGGGCGAAGCCGCGGGTTCTGCTAGTATACAATAAAATAGCGCCATGTAAGTTATTACATGGCGCTGTTTTATATAGAGCCTAACATAAGGACAAATTGTACATTTATATGATCAGTGGATCTCAAAATTAACAATATATGTTGTTTGCAAAAACTTAAACTTTAATTAAAATGGAGATTATTAATAACTAGATACAGTTTGCATTTATAATAGGTACTAGCGACTCACCCTCGCTCCGCTTATGTTCGTCCCTACTTACGTTTTAACGTTTAGTGTAGATTTCTCAGAGATGAGACATTTTCCCGCGGTAAAAAGTATCCTATATGTTGATCCGGATAACCAGCTATCATCACACCAAATTTCATCATAATCTATCTAGCGGTTTTCTCGTGATGCGTTGACAGATAGACAGACAGACAAAATTTCTAAAAACTATAGATTCGGCTTCTGTATCGATAAATCGAGTATTTCAATAAGATTTTCCAAAAACATATTTAATCTACAGATTCGACTCAGAATTTTATTATATGTATAGATTATTACAGGCTATTGTTTGGTTTTTATCACTGACAGTAGAATATGTTATTACAGATCAGATTCTATTTCTGTATTAAGTTCTATCTAAATCTGTTTAGCCCTTTTACCATGAGTGATAAATATACACACATACAAAATTTTACGTTTATAATGAAGTATAATTTAATTTATCAATATTAAACTATGAATAACCTAAATGTTTTCGCTACTTGCATTTGAAATATGTTCACTAAAGTCGTTCATTTTTTCCTAGAAACGATGTAACAGAATGACGCAATGAAATTAATATGTGACCTAAAAATTTGTGGTCAAAAATGTTTATTTGTTTGTTGTTTTTTATTAAATTGGTATGTTTATGCAATCTATACATATAATAAAATTCTGATTCGAATCTGTATATTAAATATTGTTTTGGAAAATCTTATTGAAATTGACATTATTATCGATACAGAGACCGAATCTATGGTTTTTAGAATTTTTGTCTGTCTATCTGTCTCTCTGGGAACGTATCACGAGAATATCACAGAGCAGATTTTGATGAAATTTGGTATCATGAAAGCTGGTTATCCGGGTCCAAGAAAAGGATATTTTTTTCTGCGGGAAAATATCCCATCTCTGAGAAATCTATACTAAACGTTACAACGTAACATAATAAAATCGCCGTCTTCAAAAATTTTAACGTCTCAAAAGTCTCTAACCTTTTCGATAGAGTTAATTAAAGTATAATAATAAATAACTATAGAAAGAATATTTTTCATAAGTACTACCACACTCATATTAATTATTATCAATATAATATATGTAAAAGAATGAGTGTGTGTTAGTTCATGACGCTGTAACACTTCAACGGTATTGATTGTAATTCGAAATAAAAAGAGCTTATATCCCGGATATAGGTTATTTTCACGAACGTACGTACCTCGAGCGAAGTCGTGGGACAGAACTAGTAATACTATAAAATATGCATAAACGCGATCTGTTATGTTTTTATTATATGCAAATGTTCGCACGAGTAGCAACACATATTACATGCAATGTTAATATGTCATTATGTCACTTCTCCTTATATGATTTACTTCGTTTAAAATGTTCTCGTGACAAAATAATTATTTGATGCCTAGATAAAGGGAAAATTCAATGTAAATACAATTAAAATTATTTATATCTCGTCACATATTGTTTAGACTTTCGATACTTACCCTCGCTTCGTTGGGGTGTGTCCTTAGGTGTCTTCTATTTATGATACCACTAGCGACTCACCCTCGCTTCGCTTCGGGTTCGTCCCTAGACAAAAACAAATCTATTTCATGGGAACCGTACATTTTTCCGGGATGATTATAGCCTATAGCATTCCTCAGTTAACGGGCTATCTAACGCAAAAATAATTTTTCAAATCGGATTAGTAGTTCCTGAGATTAGCGCGTTCAACCAAACAAACAATCAAACTCTTTAGCTTTATAATATTAGTATAGATATATATAAGCAGCGCCATCTTTTTACAAGTTTTAATACTAATAGTAGCCTATTTATTATTGCACGTTTTGATCTATCTGTATAATAATTTTCATCCAAATCAGTTCAGCCGTTTCAAGCGTGAAAGAATAACAAACAGACACACATACAAAATTTTACATTCATAAATGTAATGTGTTTTTATTATTAAGATCGTTAATTAGGTCAGTACTTTATCTAATGTATTTAAACGAGCAATTCTTGTATATTTATTTATTTATTTATACCGGCGATCTTGGAAACGGCTCTAACGATTTCGCTGAAATTTAGTGTGTGGGGGTTTTCGGGGGCGAAAAATCGATCTAGTTTAGTTTTACGTCTGGAAAAACGGGTGTTTTCGATTTCTCATGCGGTTTTCTTTCGTATTATTCCATGCAAAATATGGCCGATAATTTCTTACGCTCGGTCATATGCATCGTGGTTAATCGTCCAAGGTGCAAGAATGACAATCACAGATGTTCGGGTTCGAATCCCGGTCGGATACAAATATTTTACTTTTGTTTTTTTTTGTATTTATTTAAGTTTTTATTTTTTTTTAGTTTTTAAGCCAAATTAAATTGTACTTTTGACCAAAAACTCAGAGCGAAGCTCGGTCGTTCAGATACTATTACTAATACGTGAATCCAATTTTTTTAAACAAACTGATAGCATAACATTTTCTTGTCACGATGCTTGCTGTTAAGTATTCGAAACTTGGGGAACAAAAATATAACAAATACTGCGACAAAATCCGAAAAAGCAATGGTTTCATTTAAAATGACAAACAGATCGACTGAATTGACTTTATATGTATAAGCATAATGAGAATGTAAATTATTTATAACTAAAGTCTATATATTTTATAACAGGAAGAATGTCATTTATTGTTTAACTGTTTTGAAATAACATAAAATAAAACACTAATTGCCTGGCAGTTAGCTAGAACTTGTTAATTATTTAAGTGTTTAAGAAGTAAATGTCTTTAAACCTAAGTTCTTAGCAATAAAAATATACTGTAACTTAAAAATGACTTAAAAGAAGTAGTAGAAGTTTTACTAGATATTTATATAGAACTACCCTTGATTTTAAATCTTGATTAAAGAAGAACGTAACATACACACAAATGTAACGAAATTAAGTATTTTCTCTTTGAAGTCGTATACCAAATAGGCTTTTTGCTGATATCTTTATCAAGTAGGTATATATTATATAAAAAAAAAACTTCATCTTATTATACTTATACGGACTAATTAATTTAAAGCCGTCACGGGACGCCTGGCAGATGTAAAACATCGAAACTATTTTGTTTAGAAAATATGCATGTCAGGATGATTTTTAAAGGCAGTAAATATGACATAATTAAAAAAATAAACAGATTTTTTTAAAAGAAAAAAATCTTAATTAAAAAATACAAAGCGTGTATACAAGCGGCAAACGTGTCAAGTATACTATAGTCGGATAGAAACGTTACGCAACTCACACAAAGAAGCAACAAAGTGTACAGTAAATGCGCGTGCGCACACAAGGAAGTCGAGAGCGTCATGCCGTTTACCGTCACACCACGAGTCGGTTGTACTGCCAAAGCGCTAATAGATGTTTCACATCAGAAATGATTCTATTATATTAATTACATTTCATTCTCACCCAAGGACATGTTTTAATTGCTCTGAAATTATAATATATCTTACATAATATGACTATGACTTAAATAACTGGGTCTTCCTTTGATTTTTGAATCACAACAAAACACCTATATAGATAGATAACTTAAACAACTAAACCTTATCTAAATACAAAATTTTATCCAAATCGTTAGGTCCGTTTCCGAGATACAAGACTTACTCATTTAATATAAGATTTGATACATTATCCTGTCTGATGTAGATATCTATGTGTTTAGACTCCACAGATTGTCAAATATTAGATGCTTTCTTGTTGTGTAATAAACAAGTTTCGATTTCATTAGAATATCGCGATGTTTTAACAAATTCGCATTAGTATTCGCGTAGCAAAATACATTACGGCAAAATTTCGGCCTTAGTATTGGGCAAGCGGGAAAGTTATACGATCCTCTAATCGTCTACTTAAGAATACCTACAGGTAAAATGTCATGCATTGTTTCATATAATATGGAAATTCTGAAATTTTTCTATCATTGTTTATTAAATAATTATTTTTAAACAATAAATGTATACGAACTTCATATGCAAAAGAAAAAAAAAAATTCCACCATCATAGGTATAAAATTTTTGAAAAATTGTATGGGTCACCCAAAAAATGCCTGAAACCGAATTAGTTATCTCTTCTTTTTTGAAATCTGTCTGTACATAATAAAACAAGGATATCTCTTCATCTTTTGCAAAATACTAGTAATATTAGTTTTTTATGTTTTTTCGTCATATTGAGGTCGTACATTTTTAAAATATATAAAAAGCAATTCGCACCTGTACACTACAGTTGTGTAAATCATAAAATTTCTTAGTAACTCAAGTTACTATTTTACGTGGACTTGAAATTTACTAGGTCACCTTGGTTTTGTGATTTCTGTTTCACTTATTTCTACTTGCAATTTATTTTTACTTTAACAGTTACAAATATTCGCGTTATATAATAATACTAGCGACTCACTCTCGCTCCGCTCGGGTTCGTCCCGAGTTTTAACGTTTAGTATACATTTCTTAGAAATTAGATATTTTCCCGCAGTAAAAAGTATCCTGTATGTTGACCCGGATAATCAGCTATCATCGTACCAAATTTCAACAAAATCTGTTCAGTGATTTTCTCGTGATGCTTTCCCAGACCGACAGACAGACACACAGACAAAAATTCTAAAAACTATCAATTCGACCTCTGTATCGATAATTCCAAAAAATATTTAATGTACAGATTTGATTCAGTTAGAATTTTATTATATGTGTATATAGATATTACATCAAACATTATTATAAATTATAATGTACACACATATATTTGAAATTAGCGACTATTAAACTCGTTGTTACATTCTTTTGTATATATACTGTCATATACAGGCAGCTCCACGTTGTGGCTATTTTAATTTATATTATTATTATAATACACCCTATATTTACTTCACGTCGTATTCTATCTCTATACTACGAGTAAATTTCATCCAAAACGGTGTAGCCGTTTATCGAGAAGGAGTATTACATATGTACATAAACATATGGCATTTATTACAATAGTTTGATAAACAATAATAGGTATATATGTTGGGATATTGACACACAGCACCATCTGTTCCATGGTAAGTTACGAGGCTTGTGTTATGGATACCAGAGAGTTGATACACTACACGTATAGCTTAAAATACACACATACATATTATAAATATAAACACCCATGACTGGAGTATAAACATACATGTTCATCACACAAATATATGCCACCAGCGGGACTCGAACCCGCGATCGCTGGCACAGCAAGTAGGGTCATAACAAACTTAACCAAAAGTGTCGTCAAAATATTTAAATTATCTTACTAGTACGTAATAATAGTACTAAAGCAAATAAATTCGGAAAGCTATACTAATATAAATGATTTTTTTTTTAAGAATTTATTAGCGAGTCAATGGCAATATCCTTTTGAAGGCAAATATATTTTTACGTTCGAGTTTCATTTAAGATTTCACATTTACTTTCTCCGTTGAACTGTTTTCTTTTATTGGCCTCTCGCGGAACTGTCGGCCATCCTCGAAGAGGCGTGTATACGTTTTATTTACTTTTATCGATTTCATATCTTTGTTTTAGCTTATTTTTATCCGTGACGGATAAGATATATGCGTTTGGGGTTAGAGGTGTTTGTGTGTCTGTTATCATTTATCACGGAAACGGCTAGGTCGATTTTGAAACGGTTTTTCGCTTTGTGTAAGTCTCATTCCTAAGCATGTTCTTAGCTAAGTTTTATAATGCTACAGATCGCAAGGTGGCGCTACAGTATATAGTTATAAATAGTTAAAAATTGAGTAGGTACTTATTATATCCTCATACAGAGGCAAGCTTTTCTGCTTATTAAGTTTCTTTTGCAGGACATTTGTGGTTATGTTTTTTGTTGATACAAGAGTTTAAAGAGTATCTTAAATAGTTAACTAATTTGATTTGTGTTAAAAGTTTATGCTAGACATAAAAACTATCTATACTTACTTTAATATTATAAATGTGAAAGTGTGTTTGTTTCTTTGTTTGTCTTTCTTTCACGTCGAAACAGAGTGACGGATTGGCATGATTTTTTGTGTGGAGACAGTTGGAGGGCTGGAGAGTGACATAGGCTACTTTTTACCGCGGGAGATCATCATATTCCCAAGGGAATACACGTTATAAGACAACCCAAAAAAGTATTTATGATCAGAATTACTTGAGACTTGGTATATATGCTCTTCAATACAATTAAATGAATACGTGTTTCAGCATTTAAAGAAATTCATCTCATGAGGGTGTAAAATAGGGGATGAAAGTTTGTAGGGGTTTGTAGTAGGGGATGAAACGTACCTTTTTAGAGTTTTAAAAATAGTTTTAGCGCAAGCAAAGTCGCAGGTTCTGCTACTTAAAAATTATTTCTAAATCACGAAGCGGTCACTACTAATATGAATAGATGTGAAACAGTTACGCATTAAATGTCCAGTAGGTGAGAAGGCCAAAACTCATCTTGACCTCGTCATAGCTTAAGTTAACAGCGAAATTTTAACCGAGACAGATAAATAAACTAGGTAATTAACGTTTATTTACGACTAAAAAATAACATCAATTTATTATTTTATTTGGATTTGTTTGGAATAATACTATATTTTTGACCGATTTAAAAAGGTAGGTTACAATATAAGTATATTCGTTAATTATGTATAAAACAAATTTCATATTAATTCCACCTTGGCGGTGTAATAAATGCATTTCAAGTCGTATTGTAATCGCTGTATCGTTTTGACGACACGTTTGGCTCAGTTTGTAGTGACACTACTTGCTGTGCCAGCGGTCGCGGGTTCGAATCCCTCATTCATTTGTATGATGAGCACGAATGTTTGTACTCCAGTCATGAGTTAAACACCCATAGGCCTCGTAGCTTACCATGGGACTAGATGGTGCTGTGTGTTAATGTCCCAACATATTTATTTTAGTTTTTTTTTACATTAACACACAACACCATCTAATTCCATGGTAAGCTACGAGGCTTGTGTTACAGATACAAGATAGTTGATACACTACATATATACCTATAACTTTAAATACATACATGTTATAAATATAAATACCGTTTAAATACTATTATGTATCTAGCTTCAGTTCCATGAATAAATAATAATAGATTGATAGATGTTATACACAAATAAATAAAAAAAAAAACAATTACTAAATTCACGAAGTAAAATAAGGTGTAAATATGCAACTAGTGGTTCTCTTGGGATGTAGCTGGTTGCAAAATTGCATTTAAGCAAAGCAAGCGCGGGTTACTAGTGTTTAAGTATCCATTAACGTTTGAAAAAACCATTACATAATATTTTGAAGTAAAACTTCTTTACGCACGCTTGATTTGGGGGGTAAGCTGGTGAATGCGTTACGAAAAAATGTACGTACGTTCGTTGCCACATGTTGACAAATGATATATAATATTATAAGTGTACGAGGTGAACGTTTGTTGCAATGGTAAGCGTTGTTATTATCTGACAAATGATATATAATATTATATTCTTTCCTTAAATGACATGCTATAAATATATGATTGTAATGTGCCTAATATGTGTTATTTTTAGTATCTCACCTATTCTAATTATTTAATAGATAAATTGAATTTCATAAAGAGTACCGATAACCTACAGAAGTTTTACTTCTTGCGCGTGTACACATTCATACACACATATTATTATTTTTTTAATATTTTTAGAATTTTTTCTGCTAAATATGTATTCAACATGACCGTGAACATGTATGAATACGAGTTCAAATTTAGTTACACATTCAAACGCCGATGCTTATTAAAAATCTGTTAGATTGTAATATACGTACCGTTTTTATAATACTTTTTTATGAGACGGCCAGAAAGTATGCACTAATGATATTTTTTGTCGATTCCATATGGAATTTAAAATTTTTCGTCTTTAATGAATTTTATAATTCTAATTATGAACATTCATTATCGTATAATTCCGTTGTTTTTTTACGCTTAACATTGTGTTTATTTCCCATGTTTTATTTTTGTCTTTTGTTTTGATTTTGTTCATTTTCAACATGTTTACCACTTGTATTATGGCGAAGGAAATTTTCTTGAGGATTACACGCACTTGGCCAGTATGGTGGACTACGGTCTGATCCCCCTCGTATTGAAGGGAGGCCCACCCCCAGGAGTCGGACGTTAAAAAGAGCTAAATATCATTTTTTCTTATATATATATACTATGATATTTTATGTACCTATTAATACTATAATAATGCAAAATAAATTAAATTTAACAAAAATAAAACAAAACATCTCGTTATTTTTATAACTTCCCTTTACGAAACGGAATGTAAATTAAATAATTATTTATAACATCATAATCTAATAAAATACACTACATTTTATGAATTTTGTGTGTTTACGATTATTTTTATTTTTCATAATTAATAATAAACAAGTCGAAGTACCGTTAATCGTAAATTAGTAATGAAATTTAAGTATATGAGAGATATAATAATCACAAATTCGTATATTCAAACATTTAACGTTACGGTGTCTCACAAAAATTCCAAGCAAGTGTCATAAAACATTACCATATTTGAAAGGCTATTTAGCGCTAGTAGTCGGTTCTTCGAATTGCACAATGCACCGCATAACACCATTATGTATTTTCCGTATACAAAGTTTGTAATTACGAAGCCATCTAGATGTTATCGTTTCTATTCTACGTTAAACAATCTTGTTGCTCTTGCAATGAATTGTATAGTATTTTATACTTTATAGTATGAAGTTGTTTTATAATTTGCCTTTTACGAAGATTTATTTTTATATTGACTCACGTTTTTTTCGTTGGAAGAGGAAAATTATGTTTCAAAAATTCGTCTTTTTCCTTTATGATAACATCTGTTTTAATTTTTGATTGATTTATTGGAAAGGGGTGTCCAATGTCCATCTTAATAAATAGGTACAAAAAAAATACAAAATAAAAAAAAAATAGTATGGTGATGTCCATCTTAACAAATAGGTACATATCACCATACAATTTTGTATACGGAATGTAATTTTTGATCGTTTAAAAAAATTGTGTACGGATGCACCGATGCACACAATTTGATTGTACATTTTTGTTACCCGGTATTTTTTGCCAATAGGGAATATGCGTGATTTTTTTTTAATTTTTCATACTATAGCTAACATCGTTATATAATTATATATATATATATATATATATATATATATATATATATATATATATATATATATATATATATATATCTCCCCAAAAAACTAATGTTTAGTATAAAATAAAAATTAAAAATATAATACCGATACGGATACTTTAAATGCCCGCCATTTCGCGCTTGGCGTGACGTCACAGTATCATACATAAAAAATGACGAAAATCGCTAATCCATGTTATGATCATACTTTGACGTCACATTCGGTCTGACCAATGGCGTGCGTTTCAACTAAATTAAATTTCAGACCTATATTTGCACTTTTTAATAATTATTTTCTTAATCAAAAAAGGGTTAGATTAAAAATATTGATATAGGCTTAATTCTAACGAAATAAAGATTAAAAAAATATTTTACTTTTATTTTAATCACACGCATATACCATATTGTGGATCGATTTTCGCAATTCATCTTTATCTATAAAATATATACATATATGTGTAAATAGGCAACGATAAAACAGTTCAGTACTTTTTTCTTCTTTGTTTGTTAATCGATTTTCTTTGTCTTTTTTAAGTAGCTAGCTTTAGTGCTATCAATAAAAAAATTAGAAACAGTTACTTTTTTTAAATGGCTAAGTAAATTCTATTCTTATATGTATGTTTTCTTTAAATTTTCGATGCTGATTTTGGTTGAATTTCGAGCACTGCAGTTTATTTAAAACTAGCAGCTTCGCTCGGGTTCGTCGCTAGGTACGTTTTATATAGATATTTAAAACAGTTATTTGCCATATATATATATATATATATATATATATATATATATATATATATATATATATATATATTTCTGATATTTTAATACTTATTATCCTATTCCGGACTAAGAGAAATCCAAAAAATCAAATATCATAAAAATCGGTCCAGTCGTTCTTGAGTTGTAAATGGTGTAACTAACACGACTTTGTTTTATATATATATATACTCGTAGATATGCAAGGGTAAAGGGATATCTATACAGATAAATAAAATTGGAGTGTCTGTTTGTAATATTAAAATAACCGCTTTTTACTAAATGCATATGGATATATACACGGTACATATATCAAAACAAATTTTTTTACAATTTTTGTCTGTCTGTCTGTCTGTCTGTTTGTTCCGGCTAATATCCGAAACGGCTGGACCGATTTTGACGGGACTTTCACTGACAGATAGCTGATGTTATAAGGAGTAACTTAGGCTACTTTTATTTTAGAAAAAGAATCAGGGTTCTGCGAAAAAAAATTAAATCCCTTGAAATTGTGAACAAGGTTCGCGTACAGCGTACGGACTATTAATATTTATAATTTTAATGAATATCTTAGGAGTAGCAAGCTACTATTTGTGTATAAACATACATAGTTAACTGTGAAAACGTACCTACGCTAGTATATAAATAAAACAAAATCTTTATCTAAGCGTGAAATAAAGAATTTTAAGCAGATTTTAAGTTGGCTTACTTTTTCTTTAATTATATCCAATACAAATACTTGTACATTAGTCTTATACAATTACTATACATTTTTATATTTCAAATATTTCTTCTAATAAAAATTACGAGTATGACCTAATAAGATGTGAACGTTCAGGCGTTTTATATCTAGGACATTCTCGTTACCACTTCCTTTGTAAATAACGTACGTGACAGACCTTAATTTTGAGTGATGTATATCAATATTGCTAAGAATGTTGTTAAAACCAAATAAGGCAGTTTTATCGTATGCACATATTTTTATTCTTCTATGCCAAGTTTTTCCATGCTTATTATTTGTAATTTTATTCTTTTTATACAATATTTTATATTACAAGGGATCTGTTATAACAATTAAGTTACTTATATTCGTAATATTTTTTTGGAAAAACTCATTGAAATAGACTTTATTATCGATACAGAGGCCGAATTTATAGTTTTTAGAATTTCTGTCTGTCTGTCTGTTACCGCATCACGGAAAAACCACTGCAGGGATATTGATGAAATTTAGTATGGTGATAGCTGGTTGTTCGGGTCAATATATAGGATACTTTTTACTGCGGGATAATATCTCATCTTTGAGGAATCTACACTAAACGTTAAAACGTAAGTAGGGACGAACCCATAAATAAAAAGCGGCTTTTGTAATAGAAGGTCAAGGAGAGTTCTTATTTAGTATATGTGTACATTGTAGCAAAATTTAAAAATAAATTCGGATACTGATACACATCCAATTTAGAATTGTCCTTAACCTTTTGTTAGTCAGAGCCTTTCCATTAATTGGTCTACGACTAAGCTGCAATAACTAAGAGTCTAAAAACTAAGAGCCTATTATATTCTCTCGTAATATTCAAATAACTAAATATTCATATAATTAGAAAGCGTAATTAAATTAAATCAGTTATTTCATTTTTAACCGACGAAAAAAGAGAAGAAGGTTTTCAATTCGACTTTTTTTTTTCTTTTTTTTATGTTTGAGCACGCATAACTTTTTACAGTGTAATCCGATTTCGATGATTTTTTTTTTATTGGATAGAGTATACCTCAAATTTAAAAAAAAAAAAAACAACCTATAGTGTAGAAAATAGGGGTGATTGATTTTTTACCTACAGATTTTTTTAAATATATTTTTATTACTTTACTACTATTATGTTTACACTAAAAACGGAAAAATAAAAACTTAAAATAAAAAACTCACTAAAAAGTAAAAAAATAACTGTTTGGTAGATTACACCGACTTCGAAAATATTTGATTAGGTATCTATAGTAAATGAAACTACCAATCAGTTATTTATTATTTTTTAGTGTTTCTTTTGAATTTTTTTAGTTTTTATCTATTCAATTCTGAGAAGTCACAAAACAATCTACTAAAATTAATGAAAGCTGCCGAGATTAAAATTGTCAAAGTCTGTTCAAAGATAAAGGAGTCATAAGGCTCTAATTAAATCGTAAATACTCGTATAACTTCTTTATCAGATTTATTTAAATTATTTTCGCTTATTTATCTTGCTCGTTATGCAGTAAGTATGAAAGTGAATTAAAAAAAAAATTGAATAATTTTAACTTTAAAAATGTTACATATAATAAAATTATCAAAATTGCCTGTATACTAACTTACGTTTTATTAATTAAGATTATGAGATATTTTTCTATGTATGTATATATTATCTAGATACATTAAAATTCTAACTGAGTCGAATCTCTACATTAAATATTTTTTGGAAAATTTTATTGAAATAGACATTATTATCAATACAGTGGCCGAATCTATAGTTTTTAGAATTTTTGTTTGTCTGTCTGTCTGCCCGCATCACGAGAAAACCACTGGGCAAATTTTAATGAAATTTGGTATGATGATAACTAGTTATCCGGGTCAACATTTAAAATACTTTTTATTGTGGAAAAATATCTCATCTCTGAGAAATCTATACTAAACGTTAAAACGTAACTAGGGACGAACCCGAGGCGAGCGAGGGTGAGTCGCTAGTACAAATATCAGTCTTATACATGTATGGACTAATGTGTCAAACGTTCTACTGAAAGAGTTTTAAAAATATGCAGTTGTTTTTTTGAACTTCTATGGAAAATATCTACTGCAAAAGGAAGTGGTACATTTATACGATAACCATCTGTAGGATTTCCTGCAGTATTGTTCTTAGGAAATATACAATCCTTTAATTCAATGAGTCAGTTTAAGTCACTTTACAGTATAATTAACAAGACAAATTATATGTTGTTTCATAACATCATATTATGAAATAAACTTAGATTTAATACTCATACCCTCACTCCGCTCGGTTCGTCCCTAGATACTTGTAACGTATAGTATAGATTTCTCAGAGATGAGAATTTTCCCGCGGAAAAAAGTATCCTATATGTTGACCCAAATAACCAGCTATCATCATACCAAACATCGAAATCTGTCCAGTAGTTTTCTCGTGATGCGTGTCCAGACAGACAGACAGACAAAAATTCTAAAAAACTATAGATTTGGCCGCCGTGTTGATAATAAAGACTATTTCAGTAACATTTTCCAAAAAATATTTAATGAACAGATTCGTCTTAGAATTTTATTATATGTATAGATTAAGTTGGTATTATTTTTTCCTCAAATCCTTCAGCTTAAATAAATTGAATAGATTACTAGAACTAAACAAAACTAGTTTACTTAATTAGAATATATGAAAATTGAATGTTAATGCAATCAAGTCATGTTAATGAAATCAAGTGTAGAAAAAAATCAACATAGTTTAATATTTCGTACGTAAACCTGTAATTTTATATCGCTGAGTCACTGGTTTTCTGATAAAGTTATAATTGAGTGTACTTTAGTTATTCTAGGAAGTTATGTTTTGCAGAAATAGATTTTTCTATATTTATCTTTCAGAGTAAATATTTAATTGTATAGGTAGGAGTTCGTGAAAATTAATGTTAGAGTCAAAAATAGTAGCATGATTTGCTGCTTATGCTACTATTTACGATTACTTTTTTAAAGAATAAGGGTATATATATATAATATACCCTTATTCTTTAAAAAAGGATAATATTATTAAATTATTAAAGATTAATATAAGGATATATATATATATATATATATATATATATATATATATATATATATATCCTTATTCTTAAAAAAAGATTTTCTTGATAAAAAACTCAGTAAGTTCACTCTGTTTGGATCTCAATCAAGATTATTATTATCTAATCTAGTAGGTATATTTAAACGAGCCATTGTTATATATTTATTTATTTATTTATACCAGCGATCTCGGAAACGGCTCTTAATAATTTCGCTGAAATGTGGTACGTGGGGGTTTTTGGGGGTGAAAAATCGATATAGATTAGTCTTATGTCAGGGGAAACGCATGTTTTCGAGTTTTCATGCGGTATTCTTTTGCATTATGCAATATGGTCGATAATTTCTTGCGCTCGGGCATAAGCATCGTGGTCAAGCGGCCAAGGTACAAGTTTGACAATCACAGGTGTCCGGGTTCGAATCCCGGTCAGACACAAAGTTATTATTTGTTTTTTTTTATCTATTCAAGTTTTTAGTTTTTTTTTTATCAAAAAAAAAATACGATATGATAAAAAAGAACTCCGAGTCGAGCTCAGTCGCCTAGGTACTATTTTTAAACTAGTCAGCTACCAACGAGATACTCAAAAATCAAGATGTCGTGTCATAATTTGATAATATCTATACTAATATTATAAAGCTGAAGAGTTTGTTTGTTTGGTTGAACGCGCTAATCTCAGGAACTACTGTAATTGAAAAATTCTTTTTGTGTTGGATAGTCCATTTATTGAGGAAGGCTTTAGGCTATATATCATCTCGGAAAAATGTACGGTTCCCGTGGAATAGAGATGTTTTTGTCTAGAGACGAACCCGAAGCGAAGCAAGGGTGAGTCGCTAGTATAAAATAAAAGCTAGTTAAGACAACTATTTTAAACGGAAATACTTAATAATATCAATATGAATAATCAGACAATTAGATGTCACTGCTGCATTAACTTCATTACATCAATTATAGAAGATTACATATAATCGCTCGCATTCAAAACAATCGTAAGGAGTATGAAAAGTCGTAGCATATACATATGCATAGAGAATATAAGTACGAGAGTTAAGTATCTTGCTAGAAATCTGTTTTCTATAATTTTAAGCTAAGATTCTAATTATTAAAACACTAGCAGAACCCGCGGCTTCACCCGCGTTCAATCTACAAAAAAATTCTTTTGCTTTATGTTATACTCACCCTGGTTTCGTTCGGGTTCGTCGCTATGTATATACATATATAATATATAGGTATATAATTTTACAATAACGTATGGAAGTCTGCCCGATTTGTTGACATTTATGATTGCTATTCCGCTCCCTTGTGTAGTAGCATGATGATATATAGCCTGTAGCCTTCCTCAATAAACGGGCTATCTAATGCAAAAAGAATTTTTCAAATCAGATTAGTAGTTTCTGCGATTAGCACGTTCAAATAAACAAACTCTGCCTCTTTATAATATTAGAATAGATTAAAAATATAATAAAACTTAGAAAACTTTCTATCTAAAATGATTTAAATCACAACTATTAAACACTTTGAATATAAATTATTTTTTTTTTGTATCTTGACGTTACTTTGCGTGACAAGTCGATAGAATATTTTCTTTCTTCCAGATTTAGATATTGCGTGATTAACACAAGTACCGTAGTTTTTCGTAATCGATTAACAATATCTATTTATTCGTTTTAAAATAATAAAATAATTGAAACGGGTTAGAATTCCTGGTCGCACACCACATGTGCGAATCATTTCCAACATGATTATAACTTGTCTAACAGTGAGGGGAAACATCGTGAAGAAACTTGCAAGTCTGAGAGAATCAAACAAGTAATCGAAAGACATGTAAAGTCCGCCAACCCACACTTGGCCGGCGTTGCTGACTATGGGCTGATCCCCCATAAGGGGAGGCCCACCCCCAGCAGTGGGATGTTAATAGTGGCATACAATAAGACTTAACACTGTTGCTATATTTTTAATATGTCTTTATGTGTGAAGATTAGCGACTCACCGTCGCTTCGCTTCGGGTTCGTCCCTGGACAAAAACGAGTCTAACCCACGGGAACCGTACATTTTTCCGGTATGATATATAGCCTATAGCCTTCATCAGTTAACGGGCTATCTAATACGAAAATATTTTTTTAAATCGGTTTAGTAGTTCCCAAGATTAGCGCGTTCAACCAAACAGACAAACAAACAAACAAACTCTTCAGCTTTATAATATTAGTATAGATTTCGACAGCCAGTAGCTAGTACAATGTTTTTCGTAATCAACAGTTTTTGATTCCACATAATTGGTATTCAAATGATCGCTTCGCTACGCTTTTGCTTGTACATATTATATGAGGAATGGAGGAAAATCACTGCTGCCATCTAATAAAGCCTTCCACGTCTTAAGGACGAGGGCGTATTTTGTCTAGTGTTTAGCATAATTTTTCTCGACACTATTCAAATGAAAGTTAGGAATGTGCTATGAATTCAACATTTTCAACTCGTATACATATTATGATTGCTCATATACATATATTTTCATTGTCTATAGAAAAAATTGCTAATTATTATACAGTAAGGTGTATTTTTGAAGTGCGGCTTCTTTAGAATCGTTGTAATTTGAAAGTTGAAACTCGATGAAACGAAAATGCGACACGAGAATGAGAGAAATACATAAATATATAGGATTAAGCAGGTGATAGAATGAGATAGAATATATTATGATTAATTGTTACCATGGTAACCGTTGTTATTTATCTGACAAATGATATATTATACTATATTCTTTCCGTATATGTTATTCTATAAATATACTATACATATATAACTTTACATACATACATATTATAAATATAAACACTCATGACTGGAATACAAACATTCGTGCTCATCACACAAATGAATGCCCCCAGCGGGACTCGAACCCGCGACCGCTGGCACAGCAAGTAGGGTCACTGCAAACTGAGCCAAACGTGTCGTCAAATAAGCAGATTATAATTACAAAACGTCATGAGATCTACATCACTACAACTAATAAAGAGTTTCTTTTCATCACACCGCGTCTATTTATGATCGCACAAATAATAAGCGCTAAGATGTTTTATAAATTAATCCAAATCAAGTGACGTAAGTGAGTTCACGTTATTTCTTGGAATCTCCTAATGAATTCGTGCATTTGCTTCTTAATAATACGGTAATGGATATCTAAATTTTCTTATATCATACACTCGCGTTTGGCCAAGGTGCTCGCGTAGCTAATTATCTATGTATAGCTTCATACTAAATGCATATGAAATTATATACGGTACTTATAAAAACACAATTTTTACAATTTTTGTCTGTCTGTCTGTTTGTTACGGCTAATCTCCGGAACGGCTGGACCAATTTTAACGGGACTTTCACTGGAAGATAGCTGATATTATAAGGAGTAACTTAGGCTACTTTTATTTTAGAATAAGAATTAGAGTTTCCCTCAAAAATATTAAAATGTTCCTAGGGACGCACTCGAGCGAAGCGAGGGTAAGTCGCTAGTACATTAATATGAAATCTTTCACATTAGATTACTTCCTAGTTTCTTTCTTCTATAGGGCCAAGTGAGTTAAGATACCCTAACCGATGCTAAAACAGCAATTTTTGTGGTATCCCTTCGTAATTTTACAAATTTTTCTTGCATTAATAATTACGGTTACTTATTATAATTTGTTTATTTAACCACAAATAATACATTTGAAACGTGAATAGTTTGCTTAATCAATATTTAATGACGTACTTGATATTTGTCATACATTTAGACAAATATGTACTGATTACGACATTTCTATTGAAGTATTAAATAAAATTTTATAATGTTAACATGAAATATCAGCAAAACAAAATAATAGAATGCGAGGAACGGTCTCAAATATCTGAGTGATATTTTATTTTATTAATTCAATTCAATTTTATTAGTAATGGTCTCAATTTTTTTATGATCAACTGTTTTAACACCTCGAGGACCGCGAGCACACCGGTGTGCTAGATAACAATTGAATTCTCGGAAATTCACACGGATTTCTTAGAATTTGTCCGGGAGGGATTAAAGTTAATGCTATAAAGAAACATGACATTTGACAGGTACGTTACACAAAATGTCAAAAAAAAAAACTGCATCAGAGGTAAATAATACATATAATAAATATGTTGGTACATTAATAGCACCATCTAGTTCCATGGTAAGCTACGAGGCTTGTGTTATCGATACCAGATAGTTGGTACACTACACATATATAACTTTAAATAATAATAATAATAATGTCCTCCTGACCGATTCCGGCCACGGCGGCCAATCTCATTGAGACTAGCCAACTGCGCAGGAGATATTTTAGTGCACAAGTGTACGCGCAGACACAAGTGCACTCTCTATTCCTGTCACTCTCATGCTCCGGTGGGACGACTAATCGACACGATTGGTGAGAGTTAAGGCGCATGACCGACGGCTTTACGTGAACTCCGAGCTGTCACTGAGGCTTACTATACAGAAAGACTCAATAATTAAACTTGGCCCGACCCGGGACTCGAACCCAGGACCTCAGGATGTGCGGCCGTACTTGCTAGCCACTACACCACCGAGGCAGTCTACTTTAAATACATACATATTATAAATATAAACACCCATGATTGGAGTACACACATTCGTGCTCATCACACAAGTGAATGCCCCCAGCGGAGCTCGAATCCGCGACCGTTGGCACAGCCAAACGTGTCATCTTGGAGATAAAATATATAGATAATACAGATTCAACAAACTTGATGGAATAGATAAAGAATATAATTAAAACAAGTACCGTTCGTGTTTCGTTACCTCGTCCACTTAAACACGTAATTGATGGCAGGGTGAACACAGAATGTTAAAATTGAACGACCGTCCCATAGTTCTGTTATAGCTAAATTACGACCTTACAATGATTAATCTTAGATTGAATTAAAAAAGACCTTTTTCATGGACACTGTATTGTTATATAATATAATGTATTCGCAATTTATGTCAGTGCATTTAGCGAATGCGTATACTAGTCGTTCTTAACAATATTCATTTTTGTTAAATTGATAAAAAAATAACGTTAAAAATAAAAAAAATAAGTGTAAAAGTTACCTTCAAAATATGTAGGTTAGAATAATAATGCATGTTAATACTAAAAAAAAATCATGATTAATTAAAAGAATCACACCATAAGCCCACCCCCCTCCCTTGCCTCCCCCCCAAAATGATATAATATCAAATATAACTTTTATATTTTAAATATTATTTTGATATACAGACAGACAGTAGAAAACCAAAAATTATTTGAAGTATAATTTATTTCTTTTAGTCTCGACGTTCTATGGGCAGGACAATGGCCATTAGTTTTGACCTTATTCATAGTTCATGCGATGTAGCGTGCAAGTGCCAGTCACATCAAAATTTTGTGCCACGTTGAATAAAAAGATTATTCAACATTATCATTACAAGTATGCTACTTTAGAGAATATTTTCTGCTAGCTCTTTTTATACCATTTAATAAAATCAATTAAAGATACACTAAGCTTATTTTTTACATTATTTATACACATATTTTACATATAATAAAATTCTAACTGAGTCGAATCTCTAGTTTTTAGATTTTTTGTCTGCCTGTCTGTGTTTTTTTCGATCTCTATAAGTTACTTGTCCTTTAGCGTTATCAATCAATACGAAAGTTTTTGAGGATGTATGGATGTCTGGATGTATAGATGTATGTTACTCTTTCACGCAAAAACTACTGAATAGATTTTAATGAAACTTTACAATAGCTCATATATCAGAATAACACACACGGTTCCCGTGGGATAGGTTTTTTGTTCGAGCGAAGCGAGGGTGAGCCGCTAGTGAGTGATAAGTTAGAGTCTTACCCAATAAATAATTTATAAATAAGAATTCAAACATAAAACGGATGCTATAATTAAGCAAACGCTTGCGCATGTTTTCATTCGCACCTCACGTCTAGACATGCTGAGAAGTGATTAATTTAGATTAATAGCAGGATATTCGAAGTAATAAATATACAACAAAATTTTAATAAAATCAACTTTGTTACGCAATACAAAGACCATATAAAGTATAATATGTGAATTTTGTTGGTTTCGATCGACTTAAAAAAAACTTTGAAACTCAGAAAAGCAGACACTTTGCATTACTTTATGTATACTAAGTAATACGTTTCGCATTCTTTACCAGTTTATGAATCAGTATGAATAAATATTAGTCCTTTTAGACATACAGAGAAAAATTCTAAAAACTATAAATTTGGCCTATGTATCGATAATAATGTTTATTTCAATAAGATTTTCCAAAAAATATTTCATGTACAGATTCGGCTTAGAATTTTATTATGTGAACCTATAGGTAATCAAATCAAATATATGGTATACATAAATTAAAAATGGTATATTAAAATGGAATCGTTCTAGTTCGTTATAGTTATATTAAATCTATATTAAAATTATTTTATTTAAACACTAAATATTTTCTTTCATTATACGTTATATATAAGTAAGGACGCACGCAGCGTCAGCATTATCAAGATGGCATTAATATCGATACCTTCTGCAAAGTTTAGGATGCCGTGAGGAAGTCATATAATGTTATCATCTATATATAGTATAAAAAAAGTCGCTCCCGCTGTTTGTACGCTAAGATCTTTTAAACCATGCAACAGATTTTAATGCAGTTTTCAGCAATAGATAGAATGATTCAAGAACAAGGTTTATATGTATAATACATGCATGTTATATTCATACTAACCGTTAAAACGTACCTAGGAACGAACTCGAGCGAAGCGAGGTTGAGTCGCTAGTTATTAATAATATTTAGTTCTTATATACGTTAGTTAAATGTATGCATTTCTACAAACGCATACTCTTACTCTACAGTAAGGAGACCTTATATCATAGCTCTTCTTTAAGAGAATATCTTCTTTCACCTCAAAATTCATCGCAGTATACTGGTAACTATAGTATGCAAATGTTATTATAATAATTATATTAAAATGCGCTTCACCTCGACACGTTTCGTGTAGCAAAAACTCATAATGATAGTTGAACCTTACTTATCTAAGATAACGTGCATAACTCCAATGAATATAATGATAAATAATAATATATTTTTTTTAGTCGAATCTTCGTATGTATGTACCTATTGATAACTTGTAATTTATTACTGAAAAATCAAGATAAAAATTGAACTATACTTTACAAACAGTAAAAAGTTAATTATTATTAGTATAATAATAATATGTTAGCCTTTTTCAACGCCTTTTTCCTCAGGTACGGGCCTCCCGCAATGCGAGGGGGATCAGGCCCTAGTCCATCAGCCCATAGTCCATCAGGCTGGCCATGATGTTTTTATTAGTAACATAAGCAATTTTTTTATCGACGTACGAAAGCACATTATATTTTTTACTAGCGACTTTTAAATTTTTCAGATATGAAATATTTTCCCGTAGTAAAAAGTATCCTATATATTGACCCGAATAACCAGCTATCATCATACAAATATTTAATCAAAATCTCTCCAGTAGTTTCCTCGTGGTGCGTTCTCAGACAGACAGATAAAAATTCTAAAAACAGTAGATTCGGCCTTTATATCGATAATAATTACTATTTCAATAAGATTTTCCAAAAAAATATTTAATGTAAAGACTCGACTCAGTCAGAATTTTATTATATTTATAGATAGTACGAAAAACACTCTTAGACCTCGTAAATTCAATAATACTTAATTTTTAACTTGGCACCAGGAAAATCTATTGGATTTTCTGCAGTTGAAACCAAAATTTTAATGAAAAATAACAAATGGTTGTAACTTATAGCTAAACTGTAGTCGTATTTTGTTTTTGTTAGCAACTCTACCATAATGTTATGTTACGAGATGATTAAAACGCTTATGTTTTCCATTGAATGGACTTGTGGAAACCCGTGAATGAAAAAATATGTAAAATTAATGTTTATGTTAGTACGTTGTTGTATTTTATTATTTAGCCATTCTACGTTTTTAATATTGTAAGATGTATGTAATAACATATATTAAGTGATTTATATAGCATAGCATAAAATTTTTAATAATTTATAATACGGTAATATAAAAAATATGTCTGTACCCTCAGCAGTCTGTACGAAAAATAAATGATGTATTGTATACTTAAATAAATAATGTATGGTAATATACTAGTAAATATTTATAGAAAATATGTTATCTACATATATTAATACTATGTACTATTATAAAGAGAAGAAATTGTTTCTATGTATGTTTGTTTGTAATGGATAAAATAAAAATTAGTATAAAGATAGTTTGAGACCTTGGAAAGGACATAGGATAGTTTTTATCCCGGAAATCGTTTCTTAAGGGGGCGAAAACTAGGATCAAAGTTTGTATAGGGAATCAATCATTTCTCAAGTAAGGGACTTAAAACACATCATACCTATGTGTATATATATATATATATATATATATATAGTCTGTCTATTCTATCCTAACCATTAAAATCTACCTAGGGACAAAACCAAGCAAAGCGAGGGTAAGTCGCTAGTATTATGATATCAGTAGAAAAATTCTAGAAGCAAAGTTATCATATGTTTCTTAGGCACGTTCATTCGCCGGAAGTTCGTTAGGTTTAGAATGTAAACAGACATACATCACGTATTTTCTGCTATTATTGAGAAGCGGAACTTAGTACCGTCGTAAATCTTTCAATGTTTCATCAGGGATGCACTAAGCAACATAGGTTTGTGTTTTCCGCGCGCGCGACTTGCATTTTATAAGTTATACCCGATATTACTTCTATTAATATCCTTATTTTAAAATATTAAATGAGCAATTCTTATATATACTTATATATATATATATATATATATATATATATATATATATATATATATATATATATATATATATTATATAAAATTCTCGTGTCACAGTTTTAGTTGCCATACTCCTCCGAAACGGCTTGACCGATTTTGATGAAATTTTTTGTGCTTATCCAGTATCTATGAGAATCGGCCAACATCTATTTTTCATACCCCTAAGTGACAAGGGTGGTCCACCCTAGGGACGAACCCGAGCGGAGCGAGGGTGAGTCGCTAGTATATATATATATATATATATATATATATATATATATATATATATCTAATATATAAAATTCTCGTGTCACAATTTTCGTTGCCATACTCCTCCGAAACGGCTTGACCGATTTTGATGAAATTTTTTGTGCTTATCCGGTATCTATGAGAATCGGCCAACATCTATTTTTCATCCCCCTACATGTTAGGGGTAGTCCACCCCTAAATTTTTTTTTTTTTATTTTTTAGACAAAATTTTTAATTTCTATTTTTTTATGATACAACATACAAAAATACATACAATCCTCAATTTTCACCCTTCTACGATCAACCCTTATTTTTTAATAGCCATTTTAGTAATTTAATCATTTTTCCTCTCCGGTCGAAAACTGATCAATCGTGATTTAATGCAAGCTAGGGACGAACCCGAGCGAAGCGAGGGTGAGTCGCTAGTATATATATATATATATATATATATATATATATTGTGTATCTTGAAAACGGCTCTAACGATTTGGATCAAATTTTGTATTTAGATAGAGTTTTGTTTTTTGAGTTTCTATATCGTTTTTTTTTCTAAAAAAAGAAACACAATTTTTGTATGTTTTCCGAAGAAAAAAAAAACAAAAAAAAGCCGAGTTAGGCTTGTCGTTCAGTAAAAAATTTTTTAGCAATTCGGTACCGAATATTATTTGAATTTATGTTATTGTTTTTGTTACGCAGCTGTAGACATTGGAGTAACATGGTTTTGCATACATGTAGTTTGTAAATTGGACATTGATTTTACTATTAACGTCATAAGAAGAATCAGACATATCTATACTAATATTATAAAGCTGAACAGTTTGTTTGTTTGTTTGGTTGAACGTGCTAATCTCAGGAACTACTAATCCGATTTGATTTTTTTTGCATTAGATAGCCTGTTAACTGAGGAAGGCTATAGGCTATATATCATCCCGCAAAAATGTACGGTTCCCGTGGGATAGATTTAGTTTTTGAACCCGAAGCGAAGCGAGGGTGAGCCGCTAGTCATAAATATAAACACCCATGACTGTAGTACAAACATTCGTGCTCATCACACAAATGAATGTCAGCGGGATTCGAACCCGCGACCGCTGGCACAGCAAGTCAATATTCAATCAAAATTACTTCTATGTTTGAAATATTTCAAAATAAATATTTGTAATATTGTTCTTTGCAGGTATACATAATTATTACTCTCTGACTGATTTTTATTGTTCAGTAATATCTTCTTAGAAGGAACATTTGTAGCTCAAAATACAAAATGAAGTATGATTTTTTAATTTTTCTTATTAACTCGTTGGATTCGTCATATTGTTTTTTTTTTACTCACTTTGTATATTAGTTAAATGTTAATAACATTAATCCTTTAATAAATAATGTCATTAGTTATATTGAATTAGGTATTATTATAATTATAATGTTCTAGTTTTTCGTATCAAATATAGCTCCAATAAAATATGGGAAAACCGAGGCAAATATTATGCAAATGTCTAGATAGATATTATCTACACATAAAGTTATTTCAGGTTTTATTTGTACGTGGTTTTTTAATTTTATATTTAAAATCTTAATATATAAAATTCCCGTGTCACGGTGTTTGTCCGCGATGAACTCCGATACTATTTATCCGATCTTAACGTGTTTTTTTTCAAAATGTTTGATTTGTTCCAACTTAAAGGATAGGATAGTTTTTATCCCGATTATTTCTTTTTTTTATTGCAAGATTAACGATTTTCATATCCGGAGAGGGATTCTGGAGCTCAAACCAATATACATTTTTTATATTACTTAAAAAAATATTTTGCTATGATATATTATCATACGACTTAATAAGTTTTCTTCTTTATATTTTTGTTATGATCTGGGGACTTAGATAATATTTAAACTATACAAATAAATTCAATTGAAGTGTCTGTTTGTAACATAACAGCTGTTTAATAAATGCATATGAAATTATATACCGTATTTTTAGGAAAAACACGTTTTTTTAATTTCTGTCTGTTTGTCTGTGTGTTTATCTTTACGTCTGTCTGTTTGTTCCGGCTAATCTCCGAAACGTCTGGACTGATTTTGACGGGACTTTCACTGGCAGATAGCTGATGTTATAAGGAGTAACTTAAGCTACTTTTAGTTTAGAAAAAGAATTAGGGTCCCGCTAAAACAATTAAAACGTACCTATGGACGCACCCGAGCGAAGCGAGGGTAAGTCGCTAGTATACATATATAAATCTAACAATCTGTTTCTTCCTCACTATTTTCTGTAGTTTCCACCGCGTGCTTTTCTATTCAGAAGCTTCCATATAATATATATATATATATATATATATATATATATATATATATATATATATATATATATATATATATATATAGGTACATACATTACGAACAGACACTTCAATTTTATTTATCTGTGTAGATAATAATATACATATATACAGAAGGGCTAATTAATGTAACTTTTGAATGGGTGATGTAATGCAAAATATTAACATTCAAATCCGGTTTTAGTTCTCATTGCTCAAAAAATCGGCTACGACCTTGATATGCGTCGCAGAGGCAAAGACCGACCTCATCCTACCAACCAGAGTGATCATTACAAACGATTACTCCAAGACACGTGCACACGACTATAATTATTTAATGATATCTTAAAATTTTAATAATAAAGTTCATTTAACACGTGCATATCACTTATCATCTATACATATAATAAAATTCTGAGTCGAATCTGTACATTAATTATTTTTTTGGAAAATCTTATTGAAATAGTCATTATAATCGATACAGAGGCCGAATCTATAGTTTTTTAAATTTTTGTCTGTCTGTCACGAGAAACCACTGAGTAGATTTTGATGATTTTTTTTATGATGATAGCTGGTTATCCAGGTCAACATATATGATACTTTTTGCTGCGGAAAAATATCTCACCTTTGAGAAATCTATACTAAACGTCAAATCGTAACTAGGGATGAACTCGAGAGGAGCGAGGGTGAGTCGCTAATTGTACTATAAATGCGTGTGTTTATTTGTCTGTCTGTTCTTGTAAAACAAGTCAATATCCACAATCGATATGGCTAATAGGAATGTAAAAAATCTACGGCAATTACATTGTCTGATCACGTGATTAATAATAAGGATATTTCCGCATATTTCTAACTTTTAGTTTTCTGGGAGCGACGGTGATTATAAACATTTATTTATTTATTTATGTACCATAAAACAATTATGTAATACATATACAAAATAAAATAACAGAATGTTGACAAAGGATAACTTACCTCTTTAAGAGATTTCTTCCTGAAACCCCTCAGAATATATATATATTCATTTTTCCAGACGCAGATTTTTTTTCGAAAGTTAGAAAAGGAGAAGATCCTGAACTTTTCTACTCGATACGATTAAATCCAGCCGCTGACAAAGTTGATTTTTCGGTCATTTTCAAAGTACATATCTCAGCTTCTACATAATTTCCAGATTTGATCAAGGCGGCATTTTTTTCTCTCAATACTATATTTTTAAGAAAAATAGATGTAGATACCCATAATATTTTCCTATCAATTCGAAATCTTTCAACTATTTCAAAATTTCAACTTTGGTTTTGACCTGTTTACGGAGCTATACTGTATACATTTTTAAAATTGTCAATTTTTCAACTTAATATGACGTTTTTTGGACTTTTATCGTCAGTTTTATAATTTTACGGTATCAATACCATCATTCATGCTAAATTACGAATCCATGTTTATTTACGCACTAGATTTACATATGAAAATATATAATATAATAATAGTAAATGTCAAAAAATAAATTACACAAACATAGACGACGTTATTATTTAATATTTTCAAGTGGCTGGCTCTTCATCGCACATGAATACGTTTAGACGCTGAACTTGACATTTTGATAATTGATCTAAAGACTCGCTTTAAAATTTTAAATAAATATTACGATCTAAAATACCATTCAAATGCTGTGAAAATTTCCTTATTCTGTGTGTTGAATCACCGCATTATTTTGTTCGCGTTATTTTATATTCAACTAGCAGAACCCGCGGCTTCGCCCGCGATCAAACGACGAAAAGAATAAACTTTTTCGCAATACATACTTTATTACTTGCAAGAATAAGTTTGTGTAAGATTTATTATTTGTTAAAGTATATATGGAAACAAATTTAATTTTAGCGATCGTAACTCAAAATATCCAGTATTTTAAAAGATGTTCAGCGTATATTTTGTAATTAATTTTACACTTTAGGTATTTAGCAAGCTGCACTACCTGTATTTTTTGTACAGTTTTCTACCCATCTTTCCAATGTTAGAGGAAGAGAGTACAATGATACAATCGCATACAATGTTAACGACTTTAGAATTATGTAACATGGCTAATATGGGTTTTTTAAGTAACATACTAACAGGCTAACATCTACGTTTTTTTTAAAGACCCAATGCTATGTACACCTGAAGCTTACAGTCTTCCTCCTTGTCCTTCTTTTTTTAAGTTACATATATAAAGTGCATTCTTATTTTGTTGTAGCTTTTTGCCCGCGGCTACGTTCGCGTGAACTGAAAAATTTGCTCAGTTTTAATTTCCATTGAATTTATATGTTTTCATATCGAATTTTTAATATTATGTCTAAAGTAAAACTCTAGATTCACTTAAGTTAGTCTCCACTAAAAAAACCAACCAATATAGGTAAAGCTCTCTCTCTCGCGCTCTAGGTCTGTTATTGTTGTCGCTGCTGTGGCCAGCCGAAAAGTTATACATAATTTTCATTTGGATTCGGAATAATTTCCGTTCTCAGCTTTATATCTGACACAGATAGTGTGCACTTACCGAGAACTTAAGCCATGTTACTCTATTTAAATATATTCAACAACTCAAACTTCACCGCCCAGTTTTACCCACTCAGGGGCTGAATTAAAAAAAAAATCTACAATACATGTTTATTTAATTGTATTGAAGAGCAATAATACCAAGTTTGAAGTAATTCTGATCATAAAGATTTTTTTCCTTATATAAACAGCACAACCCCTTTTACCCTTTTAAGGGATAAATTTCGAAAAAAAATGATATCTGTATTGTTTTAGTTTTCATTTTAAAGGTAAATACCATTTTCCGTGCATCAATTACAGAGTTTCATACAAACTTTCATCCCCTATTTGACAGCCTTATGTGATGAATTTCAAAAAATGTTAAAATACATATTTATTTAATTGTATTGAAGAGCATTAATACTAAGTTTCAAGTAATTCTAATCATAAATAATTGTTTGCCCATATAAACTTTATCACCCCCTTTTACCCTTTTAAGGGATGAATTTCGAACAAAATCTAATACATATATTTCTTATTTTTCATCTTAAAGCTGAATACCACTTACCGTGTATTTCGCGTTAAGAATAACAGAGTTTCATACAAACTTTTATTCCCTATTTTACCCCCTTAGGGGATGAATTTAGAAAAATCCTTTCTTAGCGGATGCCTACATTGTATAAGGAATATGTCCTCCAAATTTCACGTTTCTACGACCAGCGGTTTAGGCTGTGCGTTGATCGATCAGTCAGTCAGGACAAAGCATTTTATGTATATATAGATTATTATTATTGTTAGATTTTTGTTCAATTTAAATTTGTTTGTAATTTTTATATGCTTTCACTAGCGGCTCACCCATTCTTCGCTTGGGTTCGCCTCTAGAAAAACAAAAACGAATCTATCCCACGGGAACCGTACATTTTTCCGGGTTAAAAATTAGCCTATTCCAGACTATAATCTATCTCAGTTCAGCCGTTCTGATGTGATTGAGTAACAAACATCCAAACATTTAAACTTTCACATTTATAATATTAGTAAGAGTTAGAAAGATTTATTTTAATTACGTCATTTTTATCGTGTGTCTCTCCGGTAGAGAATTTCCGACGATTTTTCGAGCTTGCCAGACAGACACTGGTAACCGATTACCGACTGAATAATAATAATAATAATTGTATTACCATAAGTTATAATTAATCAAGTAATTAAAATGACAATACAATAATATATCTTGGACCAATTATGGAACCACATAGTGACAATAAAAACTATTACACTGAGCTTTTTTAGAGAACCTTTTTTTTTAACAATAGAAACATATTAAGTATATTAAAATAAGCTTCAAATATAACAAAGTATCCCAACATCCATTATTCAACCACCCTTGTTTCTTTTTATAATTAATAGATACTATCTAGACCTCTGAAAGGCTACATGCACATAAACATTATTAAACGTATAATTTACAAATGAATTATCGCGTAGGCCTTAAATACTAACCGTATTGATTTTCAATGAATATTCATACATAAATATTATTTACGCACCAACAGTCCGTATAAAGCATATCCTTGGCCAAGACATTGAATTAGATTGTTCAAATAAATGGATATGCGACTATGGCTTACAATCGAATGTACTTACTTAACTACTAATCTACATAACTTACTCTAGCATTGATCGGGTACATCTCTAAGAGTTTAGCCATATATATTAATCTGCATCAATCAACATATTTATAACTAGCTTGGTTCCCTATACAAACTTTCATCCCCATTTTCACTCTCTTAAGGGATGACTTCCGGGATGAAAACCATCCTATATCGTTCCCAGGGTCTCAAACTAACTTCTTACCAAATTTCTTCTTAATCGGTTCAGTAGTTTCGAAGCCTATTCGGTGCAAACAAACAAACAATCAAGGCCTTCCTCTTTATCATATTTAATCCGGATCCTAGTCTATTGCTGTACTCAATTTCATCAAAATCAGTTCAGTACTTTCGGCGAGTAACAAACTTACATACAAAATTTCGCATTAATAATAACTCGTCCGGTAATAAATTTTAACTAAATATAGAAATACTTAACTGAAATTAAAATTAATTATACATAATACATATTAAGTGATTTAAATACATGTTATTTCTTTGTCTTTGTACATATATTAATATACTGTAAAGATTCTGAATAAGCACAAAGAGCTGATGACAATTGAAGAGATTTATTTATGAAATTTGCATTTTCAAACAAAGTAAATCGATAGTAAATAGTTTACAATGTTATTTTTTAATAGACCACTAATTAGACAATGGAATTATGTTCTGAACGTCTCATTCGTTATAAAATATTCAAAAACAATCTAAAGTTATTTAATTCGCAAAAAATCTATACATATAATAAAAATCTAACTGAGTCGAATCTGTACATTAAATATTTTTTGGAAAATCTTATTGAAATAGTCATTATTATCGATACAGAGGCCGAATCTATAGTTTTTGGAATTTTTGTCTGTCTGTTTGTGACCGCATCACGAGAAAACCACTGGACAATTTTTTAGGAAAATTGGTATGATGATAGCTGTTTATCCGGGTTAACATGTACAATAGTTTTTACTGCGGGAAAATATATCATCTCTGAGAAATTTGTACTAAATGTTAAAACGTACGTAAACAAACTCGAGCGGAGCGAGGGCGAGCTAGTTAGACTCGTATTATATATTATGCAAAATCAGACAGGACGAAAGAATGAGGAAAAAATAGACGCATGACGTGCAATTTAAGTCATACTTAGGCGTATATTACAAATATTGGATTTCTTTGTCGATTACTTCTGCTTAAAAGATTATTTGTTTACATTATACATAATATGTTGAGGACAAAGCACTTTACAGTACTATATAAGCCAATATCCTTACTACATTTTCCTTTTATTTTATTATTTTAACCGATTTTATAAAATAGTAGGTACTTTATACGGGATTTTTTTGTATGCACACGCCACTATCTTAGACAATAGTGAACCGATTTTAATGTTTGTTTTCATAATTAATAGATTATGTACCATTTAATTTAACTTTTTGGGTATAAAAAATATTTATTACTAATTCCTACTGAAAGCAATTCGGTACGAGTGTCCTTTCATTCTAGAAAGAAAAAATCGACTAAGAGCCACTATCTGGCTAAGATATATGATCTATATCATAATGTACCGGTAAATATATTCAACAAAATAAACATATGGACAAAATACATCTTTTAGCTTTAAGAGATTTCTTCCAGAAATCCCTTAAATGTGAAAAAAAATGTTTTTTTTTTTTAAATTTTACGAAAAAATTTCCTTCAAATATCATTGCATTGCGAATATCTATAATACAAATATCTATAATATAAATATAATATGCGAGCGAATGTGTTTGTGCTAAGCGTTGTCTTGCAAAGCGATGCGTTGCATTCACAACTTTGCTCGTTTTGTAGCGCGGGCTGGCCTGCCACTCCCCCGGACACCTGCCAGGCGGCACCCGACGACCACGCTACCTACAACCACGTAGTATGTATCCGTATCTCAAATCATTTTTAATTCGTAAAACTACTTATTTTAATTTAATTTTAATTTATTTTAGGGAAACAAACAGTATAACAGAACATACAACTTACAATACAAAAATACACACATTTACCAATTAGGTTTCCACAAATAAGAAAAACATAATTAGAATAGAGGTAGTGGAAACCGAGTGAAGTGGGTTCAAATCCCGGATCTCGCACCTCTCATATTTTCATGTGCGAATCATTTCTAATATGATTACTACTTGTCTTACGGTGAAGGAAAACATTGTGAGGAAACCTGCATGTCTGAGAGAACCTAGCAAGTTTTCGAAAGATATGTGAAGTCTGCCAACCCGCACTTGGCCAGCGTGGTGTACTATGGCCTAATCTCCCTCGTATTGAAGGGAGGCCCGTGCCCAGCAGTGGGACGTTAAAAAAAGGGCTGAATACAACAATTAGAGTAGAAAACATTAGGCTATTTTCAATGATTTTTGCAACGAATCTAATAATATCGGAATTATAAGACTATTATCTATGTGCTTTGTGAAAATTATTCTTTTATTTCCACTATACATCCAATTTGCAAGCGACCTTGTCTGATTTTTTAACGTTTTTAGCAATATCGGGGTAAAAAATTAATTGTGCGTTATCTTCATGCTGTGTGTACAATATGTGCTAAATTTAATTACCGGCTTTAGATGTATATAAGTATGCAATCGTCTTTAAAAACTTTTGCGTTTTATTATTAAACTTGTTTTATATAACGTCTTATTTAACGACCCCTAATTACATGTAAGGAGTCTGTTAAACGCGCAAAAAACAGACAGACAACTGCATATTGGTTATTATATATATTTGACTAATGTAATATTTAAAGGAAAAGTTAAATTTTGGATGAAGGTTTATTTCCCATAATATATTTTATGTTGCTGTTAAGTATAACGAGTACAATAATGACACCGTACGCCAATGAAACTTCCATCAAAATTCATGAAGCCATTTCGAAGATTAGCGCATACAAAGAGACTGACAAATCTATACGTATAATAAAATTCTAACTGAGTCGAATCTGTACATTAAATAGTTTTTGGAAAATCTTATTGAAATAGACATTACTATCGATACAGAGGCCGAATCTGTAGTTTTTAGAATTTTTTCTGCCTCTCTGTCTGTGACCGCATCACGAGAAAACCACTGGACAGATTCTAATGAAATTCGGTATGATGATAGCTGGCTATCCGGGTCAACATATAGGATACTTTTTACTGCGGGAAAATATCTCATCTGTCAGAAATCTATACTAAGCGTTAAAACATAAATAGGGACGAACCCAAGCGGAGCGAGGTTTTGCCGCTAGTATTAAATATCTTTACGACATGAGCTTACCTATATGGGGTCAGGGGTAGCTATTTCTAAAGACTTAGAACTTTTTTATATTTTTTTTAGTATAATTTAAAAACTTATATTATACATTATTCGTAATTTACTCTTTAATCGATCATTGTATGCAAAGGTTTCCCCGTTACATAATGTAATAATTACTATTAAATCTGTAATATATAATTAGAAGAATATGATTATAAAATAAAAACTACTTAATTATCATTTATTTTACATAAATTACGTGAATTGTTTATGTTAATTATTTTTTGATTTAAATTCTTTTAGTTAAAAGTTTATGGAGTTAGGCGTTCGCAAATAAGAGAAATCTATAGATAAAAACAAAAGAGTTCAGTATCTGTTAAAAAATTTGGAAACAAATTTTTTTAATATACATAGAAAAAAATAATTTCATCAATTAAAATAGATAAAAAATACGGGTCCCGTGGAAAGATTTGTTTTTGTTTTCATAGAGGCGAAAACGCTGTTAGTAAGGCCATCGCATGAGAACGGTTGGATCGATTAGGCTAATTTTATTAAAACTACGATCATATATCATCAAGATATGTAAATCATAATAAGACATTTATGGGAAAAAATTAGAAAAGACATTGGGAAAATTGGAAAATTCCGAAGAAACTTTTTTTTCATTGAATGTATAAACTTGTAGATATTGAAAACTTTATTAAAATTTGGGCAAAACAACGTCTTTTGGGCCAAGCAGTACGCAATAAGACAACTATCGCCGGCGATAGCGACCTTGAGACATTTACGCTTCAATTCATATAGACGCGGGTACAGTTAGAATCAATAATAGTATCCATTTTCATTAAAACTCGTTACAATTTATGCATTTGGAAAAATCTATTTCTGTTATCTATACAGATAAATAAAACTGAAGTGTCTGTTTGTAATGTCAAAATAACAGTTTTTTACTAAATGCTTATGAAATTATATATCTACGGTACTTATAAGGAAAACACAATTTTTTAAATTTTTGTCTGTCTGTCTATTTGTTCTGGCTTATCTCCAAAACGACTATATAGCTTTTTTTTGAAAAAAAAAGTACTTTTTTTTTCTTTTTGTTTATGTTGGGACATTAACACACAGTACCATCTAGTTCCATGGTAAGCTACGAAGCCTCTGTTATGGATACCAGATAGTTGATACACTACACATATATAACTTTAAATACATGCATATTGTAAATATAAAAACCCATGACTGGAGTACAAACATTAGTGCTCATCACATAAATGAATGCCTCCAGCGTGACTCGAACTCGCGACCGCTAGCGCAGAAAGTAGGGTCACTACAAACTGAGCCAAACGTGTCGTCATTTGAAGGTACGATATCTATAAGTTTCACATTTTGTGTCTCATAGTTGCCTCATTTCCACTGAAATAGTTGCTGAATACTTCTATTCGGCTTGACTTTTATTTAAATTGTATGAAGGCGACTTGATTTCTAAATATTTGGCAATTTACTAATTTACCTAGGCATAGCACACGATTTTACCTGCACATATACCAAGTACTTATAAGAATGAAGATGAAGAAGAAACTTAATATATATTCGATTCTCACGTTCCATCGGTATACACTTGTATATATACTATACTTGTATATATAATATAGCGTAGATGGCTAGTCTCAGTGAAGTTTGTCGCTTTGGCCGAAATCGGTCAGGACACATTTATTGTAAAATTATGAGAAAGCTATATATCGAGGATAATAAAATTCTAACTAAGCCAAATCTGTATACGTATTTAATATTTTTTGGAAAATCTTATTGAAATAGACATTATTATCGATACAGAGGCCGAATCTATAGTTTGGAATTTATGTCTGTCTGTCTGTCTGTCTGTCTGTGATCACATCATGAAAAAACCACTGGACAGATTTTAAGGAAATTTGGTATGATGATAGCTGGTTATCCGGGTCAACATATAGGATGCTTTTTACTGAGCTAAACGTTAAAATATATACATATATATTTAAGAAAATATATGCATTATTTGCTTATGACGTATTTATGTTGTAACAAGGAACAGTCAAGTAGTTATCCTCGACAAAAAACTTAGAAAGATCTTACGTACGCGACGTCGTACCTACGTATTTAAGCATACATTAATTATTTATGTAACTTCCAATTACATCATCCCTGTCAATTAGAAAGGAAGTGGTAGCTTTGAAATTTAAAATACATTGTTTTCGTTTGTTTTGCAGTAAAACTTCTTTACGCACGCTTAACTTGGGGGGTAAGCTGGTACGTTGGTTGCCATGGTAACGGTTGTTATTGTCTGACAAATGATATATAATATTATATTCTTTCCTTAAATGATATTCTATAAATATATGATTGTAATATGCCTAACATGCGTTATTTTTAGTATCTCACTTATTCTAATTATTTAAAACATAAATTGAATTTCATAAGGAATACCGATAATTTAGAGGAGTTTTACTTCTTGCGCGTGTACACATTTGAATTGGTTTTTAAAGTTATACTTCTTTTGGCACGTTTCGAAAAAAATATGACAGTAAAATTTCTACGATGCGCGCGCACACAGACAGAAACAAAGCGACATGATGAAGTTAGCGGCATTCCTTTTACAAACAGAGAGTTGTGACATACGGGATGAAATCTTTAGCTAATTTTTGTTCTGTTACACCAAAGAAGTATAACTTCTTACGTGCGTTCATAAGTTGATACACACACACGTTTTTTTAATGCCATTAAAACTTGTTATTGAGCCTTAAACTAAATTAGTTTAATATCAGTTGTTAAAACTATAGGTAATTTAAGAAAAAAATATATTTTTAGATAACCATCCAATATAGATATGTTAATGTAACATTTCTAATTATAATATTTTTATCAGTACAAGTAGTTTTAAAGTACGTTAAAATACGTTTGAATGCGCTTGTAACTTGTCACCTATACTACCCGTAATATTATATAGAGGTAGAATTCATTTGTTTGTTTGTTTTTTTTATGTGTTACATAGTTTGTTTATTTGAACGCGCTAATCTCAGGAACTACTAATCCGATTTGAAAAATTCTTTTTACGTTAGATAGCCCGTTTATTGAGGAAGGCTACAGGCTATATATCGTCTAATATATAGTCTATCTAATCCATACTAACCGTTGACCGCACCATAAAGCCAAAGATTTTTTTTTGTAGTTAAAATGGCGACTTAGTGTAACTAGACAGTGGCAAATAAATAAACTTATAACAGACTTAGAATGTATTTCTATTGAGAAGAGAAACCTCTAGCGAGAAATGCATCAGTTACTTACATTTTCAAAATATAATACCTATTTTTATAATTTGAAATGGGATATTATAAATATTTTTTTTTTTACATCATCAAAATAAGTAATTAAAATCGCATACTCTTATCGTTTAAAGTTTTAAAATGAAAATAAAAAAATATAAACAAATTGACAGTAAAACGTTTATCCTCTAACTCATAATGGGTCAACATCGACATCGACTGGATCACAGAGATCAAGAACACAGGCGATACGAAGGAACGGTACGTAGGGACTTCTAGACGGAAAACTCAATAACTATGCTCGACCCGACTCGGGACTCGAACCCAATATATCCGAATCTGATGATTTTCTAAGCACTAAACCAACGAAGTAATTGAACAATGAACATTGAACTTATTTTAATAAGCTCTATTCATAACGAGGAAAAAAAAAGTTACTAAGAACATGGCTAAAGAAAAGTTTTTGAGATTTAAAGTCTAAAACGGTATGAACAATATTTTCGTTCAAATTGAAGCCACAGCCAAGCGAAACCGGGACAAACTGCTTGTTTCGCAAACGATTGCTAAACATTAAACACGTAAGGGTCGTGTACCGTGAAATAGCTGCGTTAACACGCCTATGTTACGTAATTAATAATTTGTACTTAAGTATTTATATGTAATACGTAATTATTCTTATAAATAGTGTGTAAAAATATATTTTTATTGAACGTATTAACTGATTTGATATTTATCAGTAGCAAAATATATTATTATAACTTAAAAATATTGATAAGGCGAACCCGAGCGAAGTAAAGGTGACCATTTGTCTATAGAAAAACAACAAATTTATCCCACGGGAACCCTACATTTTTCTGAGATAAAAAGTATCCTATGTGTTATTCTAATATATGAGCTATGTTATTGTAAAGTTTCATTAAAATCCATTCAGTAGTTTTTGCGTGAAAGAGTAACAAACATTCATACATATACAATCATCAGGCATCCAGAAATCCATACATCCTCATAAACTTTCGCATTTATTAATATTTGAATGATTAAAATTAAATTATCTAAAATCAGTAATATAAAAATATATTGAACTTCCTATATACCAAAATTTCTCTCTTCACAAAAAATATCTGAAAAGACAAGTTTTTTCTAGGACGAAAGATCAATTTTAAATCTAGATCTAAATTCGTAGTAATTTAGTAGCTTTTTTACTAAGACTAAAATAGATGATTTTTAATTTGCATTACAGGGTAATGGAAAGTAAGGAATTAGAAGCAGTAGATACATTAATATTTAATAGCGCTCGAGGTTAACTTAGCGTGTGCAATTCGTCGTATCACAGACGAGTCGCGACGTGAGTGGCATTGTACTATAGAACACTAATCGGTTAACGACACACACAATTTGTTTAAAAATACACGAACAAATAAACAAAACGATTACATTTTTAGATTTTAATAGATATTGCGTAAATGAATGTAGTTTCTTCTCCTTCTATACATATACATATAATTGTAACTGAGTCGAATCTGTATATTAAATATTTTTTGGAAAATCTTTTTGAAATAGACTTTATTATCAACACACAGGCCGAATCTATAGTTTTTAGAATTTTTGTTTGCCTGGGGACTTTGATGAAATTTGGTATGATGATAGCTGGTTATCCGGGTCCACATATAGGATACTTTTTACTGTGAGAAAATATCTCATCTCTGAGAAATCTATACTAAACGTTGAAACGTAAGTAGGGACGAACCCGAGCGGAGTAAGAGTAAGTCTATTATATATTCGTATTCTATATTCATTTGATAGTACGACTGATAACACAATACTATAGTGTATAGAACTAAGTCAGAAAATTTCGCAGACAATCTAATAACCCACTAAAGTTTCATTATAATTGAACAATGGTACAAAAATACATATTACACATATAATTTTTTTTTATATACCTAATAGATATTTATTTACTAAATATATTGTTTGAATAGCACATATGCGTAAATAAGCAATTGATGTGTTATCAATGATCAAATGGTCATTTATCACAAAAACGCTAAATGATGATGATTTAGCGACGCGATAAGTATAAAGTAAACCAGAGCGCTAAATAATTTGTATACAGTGTTGTATGTAAATGTATTGTTGTTTTTTCTAACATTATTTACATTCAAGATATGTTTATCTATACATATTATAAAATTGTAACTAAGCCGAATCTGTACATTAAATATTTTTTGGAAAATCTTATTGAAATAGACATTATTATCAATACAGAGGCCGAATTTATAGTTTTTAGAATTATTGTCTGTCTGTCTGTCTGCCTGTCTGTTTGTCTGTCTGTCTGTTACCGCATCACGCGAAAACCACTGGACAGATTTTGATGAAATTTGTTATGATGATAGCTGGTTATCCGGGTCAACATATGGGATACTTTTTACTGCGAGAAAATGTCTCATCTCTGAGCTAAACGTTGAAACATATCTAGGGTCGAACCCGAGCGGAGCGAGGGTGACTTGCTAGTAATTTATATAAATAAAACCAATTATAATTAAAGTAAATACGTTTATTACTTAATAGAAGTCTTTTTCAGCTGATTTTTATTGTAATACAAAATCCGTTTATCAATTTGGTTTCTATGATTAGGCAGACAGACGTACAGACACACGCTAAACTTATAAACCCTTAGTTTGCGTCGGGAGTTAAAAATTGGAAGGTTTTCTTTTAATTTTTTACTTTCTTTGCTTGAAAATGAACTTATAGACAAATATTGCTTACATAAGGAATGGACGACTATGTACGTAACTTTTGTCTTTAAAAGATTAAGTTACCGTTAGTATTGTTCAGGAGAGCCTTTTTGATGGAAATGTGTGGAATTGAGATGTATTGATTCATATGCGGGCTATATATTATAACTAGCGACTTACCGTCGCTCCGCTCGAGTTCGTCCCTAGTTACGTTGTCACGTTTAGTATAGATTTCTCAGAGATAAGATATTTTACCGCAGTAAAAAGTATCCTTTATGTTGACCCGGATAACAAGCTATCATCATATCAAATTGTATCAAAATCTGTCCAGTGATTTTCTCGTGATGCATTCCCAGACAAGAGATAGAAGGCTATAGAGTATAGGGCTATATATCATCATGGTACTACTCAAGGGAGCGGAGCAGTACTCATAAATGTCAACAAATTGGACAGACTTCCATACATTACAATAAAACAGATTTTTATAATTAAATAAATTTAACGCGGGTAAAACTGCGGGGCATAGCTAGTTATATATACAGTTACTTTCTTTTACGTAAGCGTTTTAAAACCGCAATAGTGGTTTACTGTTTGAACATTCTCAACAGATAGTCCAAGATCCCAGAGCGATATGACACAACTTATTTTCACACAAATGAAACTTTAGGATCTCAGTCATGTCTCATGGGCTTTGAATACCTGCGTACTCGTGGAGTTCGCCCGGTGACACCTGGGCAGGTACCAGGTGAGAAAGGTAACTAAAAATAAGTGTTACTTAACTTAATTTTGTATAGCTGATTTTTACATATGTTCTGTAGAATATTATCCTAAAGTAATATTATAAGTGTCTGACACTTTCCATGGACCAAAACTTTTGTAAGACGCTTTAAAGCTTCACAAGAAATAAATCAACTTCACTTATTTTTACATGTCTGATTTTGAAATATATTGTTAAGATAACTATAACAAAGTTATATTTCATCAGTCAGATAAATAGTAATGATCAAACATCCCCTAAACATGAAAATTATTCAGCCGGGAGTATGAGCGCGAGAGCACTGTGCATATGTTTCAGAGCGAGTGAGACATCTATGGTAACTCAGTTCCCCTTCTTAAGCTCACAATCTGTTTCAGCCTATTTCGTATATGTATATGCTGTGTATTTGTATGGCCAGTATCATGACTGGCATAATGATGAAAATTCCAATGATTATGACGATGATAACGATGATTAAAAGATAAATAAATACTTTCTTTTATTAATGATAGTTAATTTCTTTTTTATTCAAATGATTTTTCTTACAATTGTTTCTAATGGTACTTTTTTTATAATAAAATCAAAATAATTGTTTTAAAACAATAAATTAATTTACCTTCATATTTATTAATTATTACCTTAATGTTGAAGTTCATCTTATTTAAATAAAGCTGTAAAAATATTGAATTTAAAGCAGTAAGTACTTTTCCGATATTTAAATATTTTACACTATGGCGCATGCGCACAGTGCTCTCGCGCTCATACTCCCGGCTGAATAATTTTCATGTTTAGGGGATGTTTGATCATTACTATTTGTCTGACTGATGAAATATAACTTTGTTATAGTTATCTTAACAATATATTTCAAAATCAGACATGTAAAAATAAGTGAAGTTGATTTATTTCTTGTGAAGCTTTAAAGCGTCTTACAAAAGTTTTGGTCCATGGAAAGTGTCAGACACTTATAATATTACTTTAGGATAATATTCTACAGAACATATGTAAAAATCAGCTATACAAATTTAAATTAAGTAACACTTATTTTTAGTTACCTTTCTCACCTGGTACCTGCCCAGGTGTCACCGGGCGAACTCCACAAGTACGCAGGTATTCAAAGCCCATGAGACATGACTGAGATCCTAAAGTTTCATTTGTGTGAAAATAAGTTGTGTCATATCGCTCTGGGATCTTGGACAAAGACTCTTGTTTGACTCTCATTCATTGACAGCTTTTTTGCCCTCTTATTAAGCTTGGTCATTCACGTTATAAATACTTATATCAATGCTTGCGTGGAACAAAGTTGTAAATCAGTATTTATTAGCGATACAGGAATTTTGATTTTAAATATATGGAAAACTAATTTTTATTTTTTAATTAATTTCAAAATAGAGTTACAGTGTTGTTCCTTGCTAGTGTTGAAAATATTGATTGGCTTTGTCCAGCTGCAGGGTAGTAATCCTTTCTTAGAAGTAACATAATATGTTATAATAGGAATACAATTTTAATATTAACCCGATCCTTTTAGCGAATTCGGTTGAATGACGATTAATTAGAGCTACATCTTTCTAACACTATTAACATCACTACATAGTATAAAACAAAGTCGCTTCCCGCCGTCTGTCTGTCCCTATGTATGCTTAGATCTTTAAAACTACGTAACGGATTTTAATGAAATGATTTTTAATAGATAGAGTGATTTAAGCGAAAGGTTTATAAGTATAATACATGCATAATATAGTAGAGAAACACTGATAATTTTAGAGGTTTCTAATGTGATGTAAATAAACACATTTTTTGCACTTATATTGCAAACGCTGGCTGAACCCTACGGGATAGATCAATATAATGTACTACAGTATTGTACACCTTAATAAGGTCTACAAAAAAGTTCGCGATGGCATATGTCTATCTCTTATGGATAACATACTACATCCATTTTACTATATCCAAGCTAGGGACGAACCCGAGCGAAGCGAGGGTGAGTCGCTAGTCTTTTTATATAAATTACCGTTAAAAAAAAATCGGTTCGACTGTTTAGCCGCTAGTATGCCACATACAGATATACAAGTTAAACTTACAATTCCCCTCTTTTTGCGTCATGGGTTAGTATAAAATAACTTATTGACCAATGAAAATAACAATTGGAACGCCTTTGATTCAACATAGATTTGATTTGCAAATAAGTAAGTACAAAGTGTTATGTCATGCGTTATTCAGCATACGTGTTATCTTTATAGGTCTCACCGAAGGCACTTTTAACTGAGTCTCTATTTAGTTAGATTTTACAGATTCAAACAACAACATATAACTGTCTAACGTTTCTGAAGATTATGTTTTGAAATCCATACTTAATATTATAAATGTGAAAGTGTGTTTGTTTGTTCTTCTTTCACGTCGAAACAGAGTGACGGATTGACGTGATTTTTTGTGTGGAGATAGTTGGAGGGCTGGAGAGTGACATAGGCTACTTTTTACTGCGGGAGATAATCTCATTCCCTCGGCAAAATAACTCAGAACAACTCATAATACCTATGCAAATACAACATAGTCTATCTTCGATACTAACCGTTAAAATTAAGCTAGGGTCAGCCGCTAGTATACTATATTTTAATAAATGAACCTCATTTTGTAATATATTAAAAGCTTAAGCTTAACCAATAATGGAAGAAACACAAAAAATATGGAGAATATTCCTTGGGCTAAAAATAATAATGAATTTTAATGACTAAATAAATGCAGGCAAAACCGTGTGATATAAATAGTCCTATTAAAGTTAGAGCAAGCGTTTAATTAAATTAAGAAAACAAATTAGTGAAAACAGTAAACTAGAATCTCATACATAATTTGGTCATGTAAATTAGTTAAACGGGGGAACGAACGAAAAGTGAAAATGTAACGATTATTGAACACATCTACGCGCATGCAATATCAATAACAATACCTGCGCACGCGCAAGTCCACAACGCCTTAACATATTATAATTATTATGCAAAATACGTTTTTAAGACATGTAAATTGCACATACAATAAAAAAATATTTTTTTATAAAAATCCAACAAATAAAAGCACCATCTAGTTCCATCAGTTACCAGATAGTTGATACACTACACATACATAACTTTAAATACTTACATATTATAAATACATATAAACATCCACCACTGGAGTATAAACATTCGTGCTCATCACACAAATGAATGCCCCCAGCGGGATTCGAACCCACGATCATTGGCACAGCAACTAGGGTCACTACAAACTGAGCCAAACGTGGCTAAAACGACACTCTTATAACTCCTAAAGAAAACTCATTGATATCAAGTGGAGAGCCACTTGATATTAACGATACCTATGCTTATCCAGTATCCACCATCCAACCTATATGTCATCAGGTAAAAATAACTTCAATAATACAGTATTATATAAATCCCTGTAATGTTTAACTAACCTTCGTGATAGATTTTATCAATACGACATTTAATCTCTCATCTCATGAGCGCTTAGCGTTTGACGATGAATATTCATTACAATCGTCATTCGAGCCGTGACGTATGTACGTCTCGCGTCAATGTCCTAATTGAAAACAGATGGAATCGAGGTACAATATTATTTATTTTTATTATTCAAGTAAAAGGTAAAGAACGGTTTTTAAATAATATAATTTTTTAGCACAACGTCGTAGTGAATTTAAGAAACATAGGTCATGTTTGGTTTTCGTGACGTGTTTATGTTGGTATCTTATAAAATAATCGTGTACGTTTAACATTTTACTCATAAAATCTCTTATTTCCCGGATATCGTGTAGACTATTGTCTGACTTATAATGAACTAGCGACTCACCCTCGCTTCGCTCGGGTTCGTCCCTAGTTACGTTTCACTGCTGAACTGAGCTAAACGTTGATAAGTCAGCCTGTGAGTCGCGAGTAGTGAATAAAAATAGTAATTGCGAGTGTACCTTAGGTGATAGACATATACCGTTGAGAACTTTTCTGTAGAACTTTTTAAGACCTACAATTTTCTAGTACATTGTTTTGATTTATCTCTTAAGGTTCAGCCAGCGTTAGCCATATAAACTTCTAAGGACGACTCGATAGAACCAGTCATTGCGTTTTCCCGCGGGAACGAAAAATGTGCCTGTAGTAAAAGGTATCCTAAATGTTGACTCGAGTGATAAGCTATCACTATACAAAATTTAATTGAAATCGGTTCAGTACTTTTTGCGTGAAACGCGCACATCGATTTAACTATGTTAGTTTTGCTATAGGTATAGATAAGAATAGGTATTGCGAGTGTACCTTGAGAGATAGACATATACTGTTGTAGATATTTCTGTTGGCCTTTTCAAGATCTACAATTGTTTAGTACATTATTTTGATGTGTGTCTTTAGGTTTAGCCAGCGGAGGGTTCCTAAGGAGGACTCGATAAAACCAGTTATTGCGATTTCCCGCGGGAAACAAAGATTTTTCTAAAGTAAAAGGTATCCTAAATGTTGACCCGAGTAATAAGTTATCAGTTCACAAAATTTCGTTGAAATCGGTTCATTACTTTTTGCGTGAAACGCGTACAGACAAACAGACAAACAGACAAAAAGACAAACAGACAAAAAAATTAATAACTATTGTTTTGGGGTCTATATCGTATACATAATACGTTACAGTCATTGTTTTTAAAAAATATTTCATGTACAGATTTCGCTAAGTTACTGCTTTATTATAGTATAGATGATTTATACATATTTTTTACAATGTACTCGTTACTAAAGGCTTTTCGCTTCGCTCGGGCGGGTCGCGTCTCTAGGGATAAACGGTTTAAAAATATATAGAGAAGAAACAAAAAATATTTTTTGGCTAGGAACCTTTGTGAGGTGTACGCAGAAAGACTCGCCAAAGTTTGATCACAATCGGATGAATGCCTTAGGACGCATAGAGGACAAACATACAAGGAAACTTTCGTATTTATATAGATTTTTGTTGATTATTATAATATATTTTTTTTTTACGGGTATCACTATTATAATTTGATTATAAATGCCATTGTATTGACTCCTTTATTTAATCTTTACGGTGTTAGGTCGCAGTCATTATAATAACCTTTCTAAATTAAAAAGTAAAAAACGTCAGTGTCATCGTTTAAAACAACTACGCTCTTTATTTCGCACCCATAGCCTTATTTTTTTTTATATATTTACATCTATACTAATATTACAAATGTGAAAGTTTGTAAGTATGGATGTATGCTTGTTACTCCTTCACGCCAGAACGGCTGAACGGATATGGATGAAATTTGGCACAGAGATAGATTATAGTCTGGAATAACACATAGACTACTTTTTATCCCGGAAAAATGTACGGTTCCCGTGGAATAGGTTTGTTTTTGTTTTCCTAGAGGCGAACCCGAACGAAGCGAAGGTGAGCCGCTAGTATGATTCATATAAAATTCACAATAAGTACCTGTTATTGTGTTTGGATATGACGTAGTTTCCTCTGCCTGCCTCAATAAATAAGTTGTTTTAGCAAATAATCTAATCTATTATTGTGCCTACTCTCTACGGTACATTATATTTTATATCTTATCTAGGAAACTGTAAAACTAGTAATTAAGAGGCCATTACATTTAATTTATTAGTAATTATTAATATTTTATAATAATGCAAAAAGAAATGTACAAGGACTTCATGAATTATTTAATGGTATTTAAATGTTATGACATGAAATATAAAATTATTATTAAGTTAATTAAAATTTTCATGAAGTCTAAAGTGCAAATAAAACTATCTTTTCGGATTTTTTCGCGGATTTATTTTGATTTTTGGTTCCCGACGTTTCGAAAACATCGCGAGGAAACCTGCATGTCTGAGAGAACCTAGCAAGTTTTCGAAAGACGTGTGATGTCCGCCAACCCGCACTTGGCCAACGTGGTAGACTATGACCTGATCCTCCTCGTATTGAAGGGAGGCCCGTGCCCAGCAGTGCGACGTTATAAAGGGCTGAATACACCAGTATGTTTTGGTGTGATTTTAAACACGTTTCACGTCAAGAGGTAATGATTAATGAATAATTTTGTCTTTACTTATATATACTCATAAATAGATACTGGTTGCGTATATTTTAGTTTCTAGCATGCAAGTTAGTGCATGCAATATCGCGAGCTATCATGAGTTTAGCATAAAAGTGTGCTTAACAATACAAAAAAGATAGAATATTCGATGTAAATAAAAATAATTTGTGTAAATTTAAATTCAAATCGCGAGGTTTAATAAAGAAAATTCAAAGTTATCCTTATTAATAATAATTAATATTTATATTATATTAAAAGATTCTTAAATTGACGTTTTGTTCGAAATTTAATATGAACTAAATATAATAACGTTTCTAAACCTAGTAAATCAAAAATTCTAATAAAAACTATTATATCTATACATATAATAAAATTGTAACTGATCGCTGTCTGTAGATGGAAGATATTTGAGAAAAACTATTATTGGGGGTCTTTTTTTAACGCAATAGAACCCAAAACAATGATTTTTAGATTTTTTGTCTGTTTGTCTGTGCGTTTGCGCGCGCTAATCTCAGAAACGGCTAAGCCGATTTGGGTGCAGTTTTCAGTAATGTATTGTAGTAAGCTTCACTTAACAATTAGTATTTGTTTTATTTCAATCGGTTTATAAATAAAAAAGTTATGTCAATTTAAAAAATCACTCGAGCGAAGTGAGGCTGAGTCGATAGAAATATTTTTTGTTTTAATTTTAAACGGTTTAAATTGACAAATGACTAAAAATAAAATTTTTCATTAATATTAAAATATCTTATAATAAAAAATATGTAAACGATCATAATTAATGTAATAAGTCTGATTTCACACTATTTATTAGAAATTTAAATAGTTTTTTGTTAATCGAATCAATTTACCGTTACTACTATGTTTACTTAAACAGGTTTCCTCGTTAAAACTTTTCTATCTGTAGAATTCATTGTATAATAAAGATGTTAATATTCAAATGTACGGCAGCTATGAACATAAAAACAACATAATTAAGTTCCGATTTAGATAAATCGATGTTAAATTATGTTTGAACTAGACTTTTTTCACGGATTTACTTGAGTTTCAAATATTCATTTTCTTTGTTACTTTTGTGTCATTATAGTCCTAAACTAACGATCCACCCTCGCTCCGCTCGGGTTTGTCCATAGGTACGTTTTAACGGTTACTATAGATTTCTCAGAGATGAGTGTTTTCTCGCAGTAAAAAGTATCCTATATTATGTTGACCCGGATAACCAGCTATCAATATACCAAATTTTATCAAAATATGTCCAGTGGTTTTCTCATGATGCGTTCCCAGACAGACAGACAAAAAACCTAAAAACCATAGATTCTGCCTCCGTATCGATAATAATGACTATTTCAATAAGACTTTCCAAAAAAATATTTAATGTACAGATTCGCCTCACAATTTCATTATATATATTATACTAATTATTATTATGACAGAACCCATCTTCAAGCAAATCATATTCACACTTTGCTATTAAAATATCGTATTGAAAACTTTTGTACTGACACTCATAAGCACATCACATTAATTATACATTTTTATGTCTCCGTGGGCTTTGATAAGATGACGTTTTACGATCGCTAATAGAAAACTAACAAGTCAAAGGGAATGACATATTCTGACCACATGACATAATCTGTACTAATATATATTACTAGCATTTCCCGCGGCTCCGCCCGCGTTCATATGACCAAAGACAAATTCTTAGGTTTTACTTATTAGTATACTCTTACATATATAACAATTTCATTGCGCACTTTGATTGGTAAATAATGGCGGTGATTGACAATGTCAAAAAGGTTCCTCAGTTAATCTCATATTTGATTTAGTAATATTGCACTTTTTGTTTTCTATACTTTTGTTTTGTTTGTTTGTTTAGTTTTGGGCGATAAACTCTCAAACTACGGAATTAATTTTATTCATGTTTTACTAATAGACAGCTATTGATTAATTTAATATTCTAAGCAAATACTTTTTATTATTTTATATGGCACGGTTAATATGATTAAAGTCGTAAGTATTTTATTGTGTCTTTTAAACCTTTACCTTCCAAGAAATGGTGTCAAAATAACTAAAAAAGTTAAGGTATAACAGTTCCTAAAATACTTATTCATAGTTTGTGAGATATGGAATATTTTTAGTTACCCGCATTGTCAGTTTAACAGCCATAAACTTGTTTTCCATAAAATGTTATAAAATAATATGAATCGAACTTATTTTTACGGTTGATAAAATGAGTCGATATTGTGGAAACTTAAATATTATTCGTATTTATTTTAGTGTTAACCTAACAAAATATGTAAGTAAGAAAAACAACACAGTATTTTGCTATACAAAACCTATAATACGCGAGTTAGATTTGCATTTGCTCAATTTTTACATTAAAAGATTAAAAAAATTAACATTATTTACTAAACAATAAAAATTTACAAATACTTTCATTCGAAAATTGTTTCGGCCAACAAAACATTACTAATTCATAAAGCCAAATTTTTGTTTTATTGAAAATTTGAACACAGGCGGGGCCGCGGATAATTTAGTAATAATTCTAATAAAGTCATAGAAAGGTACATTTTTTTTTGGATTAAAACTACGTATTTTAAAAACACATGGCGACATCTATTGTCAAATATCTAAATAACACATAAATAAATTTTCATTAAAATAACTATTTTAAAGAATAAAATACGCTATTGATATTTCTTTTACGATAAGCTTTTTAAAATAGTTTTAACATATATAAGTAAGTTGCCTTGCTAAAATGGTAGTATCATCGTGTTTTTATTTTAACCAGTTTTTGTATTTTTTCTCAGAAATGAGATATTTTCCTGCGGTAAAAAGTATCCTCTATGTTGAGCCGGATAACCTGCTATCACCGTACCAAATTTCATTATCTATCGCTCTATATCGCTAATCTATATATACATAAAATGCTTTGTCCTGACTGACTGACTGATCGATCAACGCACAGCCTAAACCGCTGGTCGTAGAAACGTGAAATTTGAAGCACATGTTCCTTATATAATGTAGACATCCGCTAAGAAAGGATTTGTCGAAATTCATCCCCTAAGGGGGTAAAATAGGGGATAAAAGATTGTATGAAACTCTGTCATTCTTTACGCGAAATGCACGAAAAGTGGTATTTAGCTTTAAAATGAAAAATAAGAAATATATGTATTAGATTTTTTTCAAAATTCATCCTCTAAAAGGGTAAAAGGGTGTAATAAAGTTTGTATGGGCAAACGATTATTTATGATCAGAATAACTTGAAACTTGGTATTAATGCTCTTCAATACAATTAAATATATACGTATTTTAGCATTTTTTGAATTTCATCCTATAAGACTGTCAAATAGGGTATGAAAGTTTGTATGAAACTCTGTAATTGATGCACGGAAAATGGTATTTATCTTTAAATATGAAAACTAAAACAATACAAATATCATTTTTTTTTCGAAATTCATCCCTTAAAAGGGTAAAAAGGAGTTGTGCTGTTTATATGAGGAAAAAATTATTTATGATCAGAACTACTTGAAACTTGGTATTAGCTCTTCAATACAATTAAATAAACATGAATTGTAGTTTTATTTTTAATTCAAAATAAAAAAATAAACATATTTAAATAGAGTAACATGGCTCAAGTTCTCTGTAAGTGCACACTTACTGTGTGGGATATAAAATAGAGTAAATTTATTTACAGTAATAAAGTATGTATTGCGAAAAAGTTTATTTTTTTCGTAGTTTGATCGCGGGCGAAGCCGCGGGTTCTGCTAGTAATGAATATTTCAATAAGATTTTAAGTAAAATATTAAATTTACGGAATCAGCTTAGTGACAATTTTATTATATGTATAGTTACTAATTTATAAAGCCAAAAAGTTTGCTTTACTGAAAATTTGAACACGGGCGGGGGCTCCGGATAATGTAGTAGTAATTCTAATAAAATTGTAGAAAGGTCATATCTGTACATTCATTTTTTGGGAATTAAAACTACGTATTTTAAAAACTCATGGCGACATCTATTGTCGAGTATCTAAATAACACGTAAGTATAACAACTTAAAAATTAAAATAACTATTATAATGGATAAAATAGCACTATTGATAATTTGATTTGCAAGATAAGCTATTTTTAATAGTTTTTACCAAATTTAGTAAGTTACCTTGCTAAACTATTTACAGATAGTATCATTGTGGTTTTGTTCCGACCAGTTTTTGTATTTTTTCTCAGAAATGAGATATTTTCCCGCGGTAAAAAGTATCCTATATGTTGACCCGGATAACCAGCTATCATCATACCAAATTTCATCAAAATCCCTCCAGTGGTTTTTCTGTGATGCGGTAACAGACAGACAGACAGACAGACAGACAGACAAAAATTCTAAAAACTATAGATTCGGCCTCTGCATCGATAATAATGTCTATTTCAATAAGATTTTCCAAAAAATATTTAATGTACAGATTCGGCTTAGTTAGAATTTTATAATATGTATAGATAAGGAGGCATAGTTAGTTCGTTTGTTTCTTTGTTTGAACGCGCTAATCTCAGAAACTACTAATCCGGTTTGAAAAATTCTTCTTGCATTAGATATATTGAAGAAGGCTATAGGCTTATTTATATATCATACTAGCAACTCACGCTCGCTTCGCTCGGGTTCGCCCCTAGGTACGTTTTAATTTTTTTGAGTGAAACTCTAATTCTTTTTCTAAAATAAAAGTAGCCTAAGTTACTCCTTATAATATCAACTATATGCCAGTGACAATCCCGTTAAAATTGGTCCAGCCGTTTCAGAGATTAGCCGGAACAAACAGACAGAACAAAATTTTGAAAATTGTGTTTTTCTTATAAGTATCGTATATAATTCCATATGCATTTAACACATAAAGCTGTTATTTTGACATTACAAACAGACACTTCAATTTTATTTATCTGTATAGATAATAATTATATATTCTATCTATTCCATACTAACCGTTAAAACGAAGGTGAATCGCTAATGCTTGAATATTTCAACTTCATATTTCTTTGGGTTCCTTTTAGCGATATCATCTCAAACACATCACGTTTTTAATTTCCGATTCACAATCAATAGTTTTTTATTACACTATATCATTCTATGATAGTTATATAATAGATATGTAAAAAATATAATATTGGAATGACATGACAACGCTTTAATACATTATTGTTAAAAAAATTTACTCTAAATTCAGAATAGTGAATACACTGAAAATATAATAAGATGGTCAGATTTTGTATTATATATATATACTTTTTTACTTTTCCCACTACAATTTGCTATTTCCTACACCTAAAGGTTGCCTGAATGAAATCGTTGTATTAGCGATAAATAAAAAAATATGTTGCGACATAACACACAGCATCATCTACTTCCATGGTAAGCTACGAGGCTTGTGTTATGGATACCAGATAGTTGATACACTACACATACATAACTTTAAATAGATACATATTATGACTGGAGTATAAACATTAGTGCTCATCACACAAATGTATGCACCCAGCAGGACTCGAACCCACGACCTCTGATACAGCAAGTAGAGTCACTACAAACTGAGCCTAACGTATTTTTTTTTTATTTTTTTTGGTGTACAATTAAGCTTATTATTATCATGGTCAGAAAAATATTTCATACAGGTTTTCACAGGAAAGTGCCTGAGGCTAACCGCGGTACCATAAATCTCCTTAAAACGTACGATTAGATGTAAAAACTTTCGTAAACTTAGACGCAGACGGTTACTTTCACTGAATCGTTGCTGGCGTAACAAATAGTTTTGCTCAACGCAAAAAAGGGTGTGTTGTGTTTGAATTTTCTTTTTTTTAAATACCTAACCAACTTACATGGACTATAATGACCAATGACAGACTGAACTTTTTAAAATTTAATGGTTTCCATAGAGAATACAATAAAATAAAATAGCTTAAAATTAAGCCAAAAAGTTTTAATAACTTCATAATTTTTTACACGATTTCATTTGCTTGTGATGACATTTAAATAGTACATTCGCCAATTAATATTTCAATGACATATTTTATACTATACCAGCTATATTTTGTTTGTTTGTAAATGAAGATAATTTTTGGAACTACCAATTCGATTCTAAAAATATTTTATTAACATATGGCTATAACTCTGAGTGATATTCGCTTTTATATCAATAAATCCGAGAACAAAGCCGCGTGTGTATACAAGTAATTTATATAAAAAATCAAGCATTGTTTTTTATTTATAATATCTAGTTGTAAAAAAAAAGAATTACATTTTTGATATAGATTGCATTGTGATTTTTTATCCTCGAGACAGTATAAAAAATGTACGTAAGAACTCCATCTATATCTACATCTATACATATTATAAAATTGTAACTAAGCCGAATCTGTACATTAAATATTTTTTTGGAAAATCTTATTGAAATAGACATTATTATAAATACATTTTTTATTTTTTCAAATAGAATTTTTGTTTGTCTGTCTGTCTGTCTGTCTGTCTGTCTGTCTGTCTGTTACCGCATCACGCGAAAACCACTGGACAGATTTTGATGAAATTTGGTATGATGATAGCTGGTTATCCGGGTCAACATATAGGATACTTTTTACTGCGGGAAAATATCACATCTCTGAGCTAAACGTTGAAGCGTATCTAGGGACGAACTCGAGCGGAGCGAGGATGAGTTGCTAGTCAATTATAAAAAAAAACTATGATTTTTGAGATGGCGTCGTAAAAAGTATAAATAAATGTTATTTCCAACTAAGTGAGTCGTGTCGCGTACTCTCTTGATGGAAACTAGAAAATCTAGTTCAAAAGCGGTCTTGAGCTGTAAGAAAGTAATGTGGTTAAAAATAGAATTGAATTCAGTAACTTAAATGCCGCTATAAATACTTAACAAGTTGTATCTAGCAGTATTTCTTGCTTCTAAGTAAGTTACAAATTCATATTAAGAACCTTTATTAATACAAAATGAGTATAACTAAAACTTTAAATGTACTTTAAATGCCAATGAAAATCGAAAAAATAATTTTATTTAATAAGTATGTCTTTTTAGATTTTTTGAAGCGATAACTTCTATTGGGCAGGTTTGGATGGGGAGTAAATTCATGTAAGTCGTCATCGACATGGTCACGTGACGTGTTACCGCTAACACTCAGAGTACCGATAGATGTCAAAACCAGATAAATGGAAACAGTTTTAATTTAAGATCAAGCAATTAATTTGAATGTCCAAAATTAATAACTGTTTGTTTATAGTTTTAAGTTTTCACTTCTGTCGGCAGTCCTCATGACTGCTTTTTAGGAATCCGTACTCAAAGGGTAAAACGAGACCCTATTACTAATACTAAATTGTCCGTCCGTCTGAACTGTGATAGTTAGACAGTCAAAATTTTCACATATGATGTATTTCTGTTGCCGCTATAACAACAAATATTAAAAAACAGAATAAAATAAATATTTAAGGGGGCTCACAAACACCAAACGTGATATTTTTGCTCGTTTTTGCTCGATATTGATAACGGCAACAGGTAGACGCTTGAAATATTCACAGAATATTTAGGTATATATTCATTTTAAAAATAAATAATTAAAATAAAACAAATATTTAAGCGAGGCTCCCATACAACAGATATGACTTTTTTGCCGTTTTTATAGATAATGGTACGGAACCCTTCGTGCCCATGTCCGACTCGCACTTGGCCGATTTTTTTTGTTTCATTGGTCTCTGAATCTAGATTAAATTTGTATGGTTTTTAGATATATATATACGTTGCTTTTAGGTAAATATTTACATAACCTTTTAAATAAATCCTACTTAACTCTCTACGGAAAATTGAACCTTATAATATGTGTTTAATAAAATATATCATATGAAACACGTATCATGTTTTTTTTTTACTTTCCAAAACGTATGTAATTTTTTTGATTTGCTGGTACTAGTGCTCGCCTAGTTCTCAAAATCGACTATAATCATTATTAATTTGAGGAAACTATATATGAACAGAATTTATCTATCTATATTAGAAATAATGTCAATTTTTTTAAATTAATAACACTATCAATACAGGCGGTCGTTAGTACGGCACGTCTGGCTCACTTTGTAGTGACCCTACTTGCTGTTCCAGCGGTCGCGAGTTCGAGTCCCGCTGGGGCATTCATTTGTATGATGAGTACGAATGTTTGTACTCCAGTCATGGGTGTTTATATATTTATAATATGTATGTATTTAAAGTTATATATGTGTAGTGTATCAACTATCTGGTATTCATAACACAAGCCTCGTAGCTTACTATGGAACTAGATGGTGCTTTGTGTTAATGTCCGAACATAATGTGCCAACAATAGCTATTAAATAAAAAGAAAAAACGGTTGACAAACAGAGGAGAAAAATATGCTGAACTGTATTGTGTTTGCCTGTTTACGAGTATTATGTATATATAGATATTACTCAGAGAGAAATAAACAAACGATTAAAACTATTTTACTGCCCGACACTATCTAGTCTATACAATAAAAACTACTTAGTGGTTTTTATATGTGCACTTACACTTGAATATGAAGTCGTATATTACACAAAGAAAGCCGAAAGAAATATAATATTTTAAGCATTCAGAATATTAAAAAATACATTAAACGGCAAAATAAAATGTAATATTATTTAGTAATGTTATATTATGTTATAAATGTGAAAGTTTATATGTTTGGATGTTTGTTACTCAATCACGCCAGAACGGCTGAACGGATCTGGATGAAATTTGGCACAGAGATAGATTATACTCTGGAATAGTAAAAAGGGTACTTTTTATTCCTGAAAAATATACGGTTCCCGTGGGATGAATTTATTTTTGTTTTTCTAGAAGCGAACCCGAGAGAAACGAGGGCTAGCCACTAGTAAGCAATATATAAGACTAAAAATAATTACTTTATATAACAGTTTAAAGAAATAATATCTATTTCAATTTTTACGCCTTAATTTTTTTCTGTGATACAGGCCTCTAATGATAAGATGTTCTTAGTTTAAATGTATTTTATACTATGATACAATTACTTTGATAATAAATATTATTATGCTATAGAATAGGTGGACAGTATAAATTATTAATGAATGAATGAATATTTTACGCGTTACAAAATTTTTTGTGACTACTAAAAAAGGAGTTTTTACATTAGGGCGTTTAATAGTTTCAGATATAACATACACATAACACGATATCGTGTTAGTTATAAATCAAGGATTTTACATAGGCAGGTACATACGTCGGTGATCGTCACCTATTTTCAAGACAAGAATCCACCCCTAATTGTATAAAAAATAAAATGTATATGTTTATATTATATTAAAAGACTCACCCTCGTTCCGCTCGGATTCGTCCCTAGTTATGTTTTAACGTTTAGTTAAAGATTTTTCATAGATATTTTCCCGCGGTAAAAAGTATACTATATGTTGACCCGAATAACCAATTATCATAATACCAAATTTTATCAAAATCTGTTCAGTCGATTTATCATGATGCGTTCCTAGACAGACAGACAAAAATTCTAAAAACATTTTGGCTTCTGTATCGATAATAATAACTATTTCAATAAGATTTTCAAACAAATATTTAATGTACAGATTTGACACAGTTAGAATTTTATTATATGTATAAATAAAGATAGCGCGAGGTCTAACAATCAAAATATATTCAAATGCAATCGTTTTCAATAAACGTCACATTAGACAGGTATCATTTAACTCTTTTGTCATCTAAACTATCGAGGTTAGAGTATTCTATTATAGGGCATTACGTCAATAGCGCTAGTTATGTGGAAAGCGACATCAGTGTTTGTTTACTTTTGGAGTCAATGGCATATATGCTTATGTAATAATACTTAATCGTTCTATTTTTTATGTAAATATAAATATTTTTCATTTTTATTATTTATGTATCTCGACGACACGTTTGGCTCAGTTTGTACTTTGTAGTGACCCTACTTGCTATGCCAGCGGTCGCGGGTTCGAGTCCCGCTGGGGGCATTCACTTGTGTGATGAGCACGAATGTTCGTAGTCCAGTCGTGGGTGTTTATATTTATAATATGTATGTATTTAAAGTTGTATTTGTGTAGTGTGTCAACTATCTGGTATCCATAACACAAGCTTCGTAGCTTACCATGGAACTAGATGGTGCTGTGTGTTAATATCCCAACATATTTATTTATATTTATTTATTTACTAGTTTTTGTTCTAGTTTAATTTATGTTGTTACTATTCAACCCTTTGTAACGTCCCACTGCTGGGCATGGCCCTCTCTTCAATACGAAAGAGATCAAACTATAGTCTACCAAGCCAAACCAGCCAAGTCCGGATCAGCGGACTTCACATGTCTTTCGAAAACTTGCTAGATCCTCTCAGACATGTAGATTTCCTCACGATGTTTTCCTTCACCGTGAGACAAGTGGTAATCATGTTGGAAATGATTCACAAATGAAAATATCAGTGGTGATATAAATATCAAGACCCGGGATTTGAAATCGCTACACTATGTTTCCTTAGCAAGCGCGTTCTTAGTACATCGATAAAAATATTTTCAATAAATTTAGACTGTTGTCATTATGTAATTTTATAAAGAACTCATAAACTTTGAAACGATTTTATTTTTATTTGTATATTTTATAGGTAATATTTAAATTTTTCTTGTTAAAGTCAAAATTTGTTTATTTAATACAACCGTTATAATATTTTAAGACAATTCAAAAATATCTTTTTAAATGGGACTGTTTAAATTCTTTCAAATATTGCTTGCAGTTAATTAAATTTATCGGTTAATTACAACTTGCATTTACCAATAAACTGAAGAACTTGTGACGTCAGTATGAGTTCGATGACCTGGGTATGGTCGGAGGACATAGACAACATTTTTTGAGGACTATACTTTAAGTAATTAAATGATTTTAGGCCACAACAAGAGTGAATGTATTTGTACTTTGCTCTATATCGTTTATTTTATGTCACTATAACAAATATAGTGACAAATTTACGTATATATATCTATGTATAACTTACGTATATATATATATACATATTTATTTATTTTTGTTCAGTAGGAAAAAAAAATGGAAACAGTTAACTATATATATATATATATATATATATATATATATATATATATATATATATATATCTTCTCAGTGGGCGCTTTAAAATTTAAAGTTAACTAAAGTAAGTTTTATTAAAAATCTTTCTTAGCGGGTCAAATCATTATTTGGTTTTTTATTCATAAACTCCAAAGCTCCGACCGAGTTCGTCCTTAGTTTGGTTCCCCATAGAAACTTTTGTCCCCATTTTCACCCCCTTAAAGGATGATTTCCAGGATAAAAAATAACCTATATCCCTCACAGGGTCTCAAACTATCTTGTTACCAAATTTCATCTAAATCGATCCAGTAGGTTTTTTAATTTATTCGTTACAAACATACAAAAATACAAATCTTTCCTCTTTATGATATTTAAATTTTAAGATTTAGTTCTTTAATCACATTTCATGCAATCATATTTATATGTGCGTTCATTCTTGTGATAGTTATCAAACTACTAATAACAAGTTACAAATATGTAAAGTTCAACGGGAGTCCAGTCTCTATGTAGAGATCCTTATGTGTTCTTTATGAAGACTATAAAATATGAACGAAGAAGACGGAAGAAACATATTTCCTTATAATAATAAAAAATATATTATAATTTTATATTATATATGACGTTTTATATTTATCTAATACATATAATTAAATTTTAACTACGCCGAATCTGTACATTAAATATTTTTCGGAAAATCTTATTGAAATAGTCATTATTATCGATACAGAGGCCGACTCTATAGTTTTTAGAATTTTTGTCTGTCTGTCTGTCTGTCTGTTTGTCTGTTACTAACTACTGGACAGATTTTTATGAAATTTGGTATGGTGACAACTGGCTATCCAGGTCAACATATAGCATACTTTTTACCTCAGGACAATATCTCATTTCTGAGAAAAAATACATAAACTGCAATGTAAGAGTATACTAATATGTAAAACCTAAGAATTTGGTTTTTAGTCATCTGAACGCGGGCAGAGCCGCGGGCAATGCTAGTACTATCATATAATAGCTTATTCTATCGTAAAGTCAGCGTCAATCGACTTAATAGGCAAAAATGTTATAAAAAATCATATTAAAAAATGTACCTTATATTCTGAATATACGATATATTTTAATTTCACTACACTAGTGATAAAACAACATATTTAATGTTGTTTTATTTATATATACTAACAGAACTCGCGGCTTCGCTCGCTTTTTGTACTACAAAAGTACAAAAAGCGAGTGAGTCACTACAAAAAGAAAAAGGTAGGTTTCATACAAACTTTCATCCCTATTTCACCCCCTTATGGGATTAATTTCGAAAAATGCTAAAATACGTATTTATTTAATTGTATTGAAAAGCATTAATACCAAGTTTCAAGTAAATCTGATCATAAATATTTCATTTGGGTTGCATGGTAACGTGTTTTCGTGTACGTGGTAACGAGTAAAAGTAGCCTATGTCACTCTCCAGCCCTCTAACTACCTCCGCACAAAAAATCACGCCAATCCGTCATTCTATTTCGACGTGTAAGAGGGACAAACAAACAAACGCACTTTCACATATATACTATTACATTATGGATTACGTAAATACAAGCGAAATATATAATTATAGATTAAATAGATTAATCCATAAAATCTCATAAAGTAAAAATGATACAAACTTGAAATTTAGTAGGTACATTGATTCCTCATAGATAGAAGGTATCATTTCAGAAAGGATTTTTAGGAATTTAACCCCTTAAGGGTTAAAAAGGGGTTAAAATATATATAAAAATCCATTATTTTTAACTACCAGTTAAAGCCGTGGGCAAATACAGCTCTATAAATAGTTATAAATATAATAAAACCAATGATGGCAAGGAATTATAATTGAAATTTTTATTGCTTTTCAAAGCGTTTATTTAGTATTTCCATTAGCAATGCAGTATTTTTAGATAAACTAAGTTATCTTTATATCAAACTAGCCACTCACCCTCGCTCCGCTTGGGTTCATCCCTAGTTACGTTTTAAAGTTTAGGTCAGAGATGAGATATTTTCCCACTGTAAAACATATCGTATATGTTGACCCGGATCACCAGCTATCATCTTATCAAATTTCATCAAAATCTGTCCGGTGGTTTTTTCGTGATGCGGTCACAGACAGCCAGACAAAAATTCTAAATAGATTCGGTCTGTGTATTGATATATTTCAATAAGATTTTCCAACAAATATTTAATGTACAGATTCGGCTTAGTTACAATTTTATTATATGTATGGAACCGTTCTAAAACCGTCAGTTACTACTGACTCTAAAACATTCTGTCACAATTCTTCCTCAATATATCAAGGGTTGTCAGCATCATTGTTTATGTATTTTTATTTCCTCGAGACGTTGTTGTATTCATGTAAATGCGAAGGTGTGGTGAATTCTTTGCACGCGTGCATTGAAATATATTATCCGTAGGTAGAACTATGTACAATACTACTTACTTAAGGATTTGAGTCTTATATTAGAGACTAGCGACTCACCCTCGCTTCGCTCGGATTCATCCCTAGGTAGTTTCCCAAAACAAAATTAATTAATTAATTTGGTTTTAATTTTTTTCGTGGGACCCTATTTTTTTTCTAAAATAAAAGTAGCCTAAGCTACTCATTACTACATCAGCTATCTGCCAGTGAAAGTCCTTTCAAAGTCGGTCCAGAAACAGAGATTAGCCGGAACAAACAGACAGACAGACAGACAGACAGACAAAAATTGTAAAAAATGTTGTTTTGGTATATGCGCCGTGTATACATCCATATGCATTTTGTAAAAAGCGGTTATTTTAATATTACAAACAGACACTCCAATTTTATTTATCTGTATAGATTCTGAATTAGAATTAGAATATGCTTTAAGGCTCGCCCTCAAGACTTTTTAAAATATAAATAACCGTTAGAAAACACTTGACGAGGTAGAATGGATTAATATTTTCTTAGATTTACGCGAATTTTTGTTATTTTAAATGAAAGTAGCCTTTTGGATTTTGTCGTATTGTTATATTTGCGTGTTATCTATACTAATATTATAAAGAGGTAAAGTTTGTGAGTTTGTTAGGATGTAGAGGATATACTGGACTGATTTAGATGAAATTTAATAAGAAGATAGTTTCAGAGCCTGGGAAGGATATAGGATACTTTTTATCCCGGAAATCATCCCTTAAGGGGGTGAAAATTGGGAAAAAAGTTTATATGGGGAATCAATCTAGGGGTGAACCCGTGCGAAGCGAGGTTGAGTCGCTAATAACTATATAAAAACAATTACTATAATTATTACATTTAGATAGTATAAAGCATTCAAAACGTTCGGAACAGAAATTAAAAAAAAAAAACCATGATAAAATCTAGTTTTTTTTTTCGATATAAAACTAACTTATATATTAATCTAGTCTAAACCTCTCTATTAGAATGTAGTCTATATTTATGCCAATTTACATTCAAATAAATTCAACGGCGTGAGCGTGATTGAGTCACAGATACTCAAATATGTACAAATTTATACATTACGCATTACATTTGTTTCTATTGCATTTGGATTTTCATACAATAGCTATATAATTATTATTTGTATATTATATTTCTCATAAGTAATATTTCCATTCTACATTATTTACTTATTTGCACATGTGTTTGACTTATTACTTGTATAAAAAAAAATATTTTAGGTATAAAAACCTTTGTAAAATGATTTAGCTCTATATATCTATTATATACTAGTGTTTAACCGTCGCTTCGCTCGGGTTCGGCCCTAGGTACGTTTTAATAGTTAGTATGAAGTAGATAGACTATGTATTATATTACTGCTCTGCTCCCTTGGTCAGTAGATTGATGATATATAGCCTATAGCCTTCCTCAATAAACGAGCTATTTAATGCAAAAAGAATTTTTTTCAAACCGGTTTCGTAGTTCCTGAGATTAGTGCGTTCAAACAAACAAACAATCAAACAAACAAACAAACAAACTCTGCGTCTTTATAATATTAGTATAGATTTGTTAGTGTAGTTCTAGGAATGGTGATTTATCGATAGAATTGTTAATTATTTTTATAAAAAGTACCTAACATCAAAATAACTTAGAAATAAATAATTAGAAGTATATTTAGAAGTATACTTAGAAGTATATTTTTTTAATATTTATAATTGAGCACAAAAGTACAAACTTAACAATGTTAACTAAAAGATCGGTATGTTTTGGTTTTTACTGGAAATGTTAGGACTAACCGTACTTCATGGTATTATCGATAAAACGGAGACACAGTTATAATGCAATACCATAATTATTCTTACTCTTACTGTGTTACATGTGAAGACGACAATTATCTTCTTGAATTGAATGTGTTTGCTTTCTTTTATAACATGTCAGTGGCAAGTGGACGGTTTAAGCTATATCACGCCAAGAATACTTCGACATCTTTATATAACTCATTATACGAGTATCCACCAACCCGCACTTGGCCAGCGTGGCGGACTATGGCCTGATCCCCTTCGTATTTAAGGGAGGCTCGTGCCCAGCAGTGGGACTTTAACAAAGGGCTGAATACATACGAGTATGGATAATGGATAAATCATTTTATTTTTTACCGAAATTGCAAGAACTTCAATTTGACAAATTAACTAACAGATGGATAGAGAAATATAAAAAAAAAAACTAGCGACTCACCCTCGCTCCGTTCGGTTGTGTCCCTCCTTACGTTAACGTTTAGCATAGATTTCTCAGAGATGAGATATTTTCCCGCAGTAAAAAGTATCCTATATGTTGACCCGGATAACCACCATCATATCAAATTTCTTGAAAATCCGGTCACAGACAGATAGACAGACAAAAGTTGTAAAAACCACAGATTCGGCCTCTGTATCGATAATAATGTTTATTTCAATAAGATATTCCAAAAAATATTTAAGGTACAGATTCGGCTTAGTTACAGTTTTATTATAGGATGTATAGAAAAGTATACATGTATGTATGTATGTATGTATACAAAAGTATGTAAAATATACATAGATGTATATTTTTTTTATCCCATGAATAAAACAAGAGGAAAATCCGTAAATATAATTTTATTTAGAAAACAATCATTCAAAAAGTTAGATATTATTATTCTGTATTTAATTATATAGTCGACTCTAGAAAATGGTAGGTACCTATATGTTATTTTAAAAAAGACGCAGGTTTAATCATAACTCGTCTCGATAGCTTACTTGTATACGTCTTTGAAAATAATTATCTTCACACATTACATATATAGATATATGCACATTAACAGACACCATTATAAAAAAAAAACTCTTTCTCTATCTTTTTGATTTATTTAACTTTACATTTAACAGCTACTTTCAATATTAACTTTTTGACATCAAATAAATTTAAAAAAATACGATTAAAAAATCCGTCAAGTGCGAGACGAATTCGCACACGAAGGGTTCCATACCATCGTCCATGTACTTTTTATTATTATGACTTTTACTCTATGTATGTAGCATATTAACTTCCATAATTATCGATTACGAATATTAAAAAAAATGTTTCTTGTGTGTTACTTTGAAAATTTCAACTCACTACCTATTACAGTTCACAGGTTACAGCCCTCTGTCAGACGGACAGCGAAGGCATAGTAATAGGGTTCCGTCGGCACCCTTCGGGTACGAAACCCTGAAAATGTAACTTAGAAATCTATTATCATTATCATCACTATGCCGCAGTATGAATAATTATGATGTTTTTTCTGACACTCAAATGGAAAACGTTAAAAAATGCCTTTTACTTCTACTAATCATTAAATGGAATAATTCGCGAAAATATGTAAACAATTGTAACATCCGATCTCGTTTATATGAAATCAGGTACCCTTTTGTAATGGTAATATCGTATTGAGCCCTTTTTTAACGGAGGGGAATCAGGCCATAGTCTACCACGCTGGCCAAGTGTGGGTTGACGGACTTCACATGTCTTTTAAAAACTTGCTAGGTTCTCTCAGACATGCAGATTTCCTCACGATGTTTTCCTTCACCGTAAGACAAGTGGTAATTATGTTGGAAATGATTCGCACATGAATTATCAGAGGTGTGAGACCCGGAATTTGAATTCGCTTCACTCGGTTTCCCAAGCGAGCGTGTTACCACTGGGCTACCACTGCCTATAATGGTAATATAATACATATTAAACAGGTAACGCCATCTGTTGACAAAATTTATTATTAACAGCCTATATGTTATTATAGGTCATAGTACGACCTTTGTTGCGTAAAGGAGAAACACATATGTATGTACATACATAAACATTTACGTTTATAATAGTGCTGTGGTCATCTCATAGTAAATTACTCCCAATTTTTATATGCATTGTTCCATTTGACGACACGTTTGGCTCAGTTTGTAGTGACCCTACTTGCTGTGTCAGCGGTCGCGGGTTCGAGTCCCGCTGGCATTCATCTGTGTGATGAGCGCAAATGTTTGTACTCCAGTCATGGGTGTTTATATTTATAACATGTATGTATTTAAAGTTATATATGTATAGTGTATCAACTATCTGGTATCCATGACACAAGCCTCGTAGCTTACAATGGAACTAAATGGTGCTGTGTGTTAATGTCCCAACATTTATTATATATTATCATTATTGTGGATAATTGTTATGATTTCTAGAGGTGCAATAAAAACTGTCTTCCTCAATAAAAAATAATGTTCACTATATCAAGTTTTATTTTGCGAAGTATATAAGGGCGAAGTCGCGTGCTAGGAGCCGGTTCGATACGGTAAGCGTTGCATTCACGTGGAAACTATATCAATTTATAATTAGTACCAGCAAAAGTTATTATGATCTTTACATATAATAAAATTCTGAATCGAATCTGTACATTACATATTTTTTTTTTGAAAATCTTATTGAAATAGTTATTAATATCGATACAGAGGCCGAATCTATAGTTCTTAGAATTTTTGTCTGTCTGTCTGTCTGTCTTGGAACGCATCACGAGAAAACCACTGGACAGATTTTGATGAAATTTGGTATGATGGTAGCTGGTTAGCTGGTCTCTGTGCCAAATTTCATTCAAATCCGTTCAGCCGTTCTGGCGTGAAAGAGTGACAAACATCCATACATCCATGCAAACTTTCACATTTATAATATTAGTATAGATTTAAGAATGAAACAAGTAATATGTATAGTATTTTTTTATTTTCTTGCAATAATTTAATCAATTTATGTATTAAAATTTAGTTTGGAATAAGAATTTATAATGAATACTTCAAAATACATAACTGATTCGATTTTGCATGTCACTTTATAGCCGCTTGTTTATGTCTCTTTCAAAGGCTCTTAGTCATGAGTGTAATCATTCATTAAGTATGAATGCATACGACATAAAATACTGTCTATGTACTTAATTAAACTGCAACATGTTATTATGTTATGCAAACGTCAATTTCATGTATATCAAGACGTTAATTACAAGATTTTGTGTCCCACATTCATTCTAATATTATAAATATGAAAGTATGTTTGTTTGTTTGCTTGTTTGTCTGTTTGTCCTTCTTTCACGTCGAAACAGAGCGACGTTTTGGCGATAGTTGGAGGGGGTGGAGAGTGACATAGGCTACTTTTTACCGCGGGATATTATCTCATTCCCACGGGAAAACACGTTATACTACAATCCGAAAAATATTTATGATCAGAATTACTTGAAACTTGGTATTAATGCTCTTCAATAACACTTAAATAAATTATTTTTCGAATTTTATAAGGGGGTAAAATAAGAAATGAAAGTTTGTATGAAACCGACCTTTTTGGAGTTTTTTTTTGTGGTATTAGCGCGAGCGATGCCGCGAGTTCTGCTAGTTTCATATATAAATATTTACTTAATAAAGTTTCTTAAGTACGTATGAAAGTATATACAATATTGAGTTAGTATAAGAGTAATAAGGCTAGAAGTAAGCTAAGAGCAATGACTGATTCATTCCAGAAAGTCCAAACGTTTGCAGTTTTATCCACTTTTGACCAGATGCAGCCGCAAATAATTGTTCACGATTAACGATAAAGCGTGGTGATGTGAGCGATAAACTTAACTTATTGTATGGACCACGCTGTCTACAAATCAACAGTATATAAACAATATGATTTCGTCATACTAGCTTTTCACTGCGGCTTTACTTCGTTTTAATATGATATTTGTTAAATAATTTTCAGTAGGCCCTTATATAATAAATAATATTATTCAATTAATTTAAAAGTTTTTATAATATTTTTTTTAATGTATAGTGACATATGAAGAAAGATAACGTAAAATATATTTAAGAATTTCAAGGTTATTTAATTGAAGTATTTTTAAGAACGATAGCCGCGACGCTTACTCCTTTTGACGTGTAACGTCTTTAAAATCACACCGAAATATACGGGTACTAGTATCGAAAAGTGGACCGTAACGAGGAGGTTGCATTAGGTTACCATAGTAACCGTAAATTAATTATTAATTATTAATTAATTAAGTAAATTAATAATTTATTTTCTAATGTGCAAAATATTTATAAAAAACAAACACCAAAAGCGACTCGCTGAAATAGACATCTCATGTTAAACCAACGGCACGGCGCGGCGGTGTGCTCTGACACAGCCCTATGACCCGAATAACTAGCTATCATCATACTAAATTTCATCAAAATCCCTCCACTGAGTTTTCCGTGATGCGGTAACAGACAAACAGACAAAATTTCTAATAACTGTAGATTCGGTCTCTCTATCGATAATAATAACTATTTCAATAAGATTTTCCAAAAAATATTTTATATACAGATACGGCTTAGTTACAATTTTATTATATCTATAGATAAAATTATAAATACTAATGGGACCTACACGCAGGAAGTAAAGCTAGATTAAGTCGCTAGTTGTATATTTTTAAAGGATTTATAGAATAATTCATACCAATAATAATACGTAGATAAAACAATATATATATATATATATATATATATATATATATATATATATATATATATATATATCCTAATAAAAAACACCAAATCAAAACATTTTTTATCAATCAGATAGTATCAGTTAATTGAAATTCAACCAGACAAAGCGCTAACCGACTATCCTATATGTACTTACACTACTAAAAAGAAACGACCTTACTCAACGCAGTATTTGAACCCGGAATCGCATACCAAAAGGCGATCGACTGTACAATTATGACAACTACTAGTTGTATAAACAAAACTTTTTTGTTACATACCCAGCCATCCCAGACGTCTTCCTCTTTAAACCCGTTCAAAACCAGTATCCAAGTAGATATGAAATAAAATTTTCCTTCTATCTGAATCTATATCCCATGCAGTAAATGCGTATTTAACCCAATTTTATATATATATATATATATGTATATATATATATATATATATATATATATATATATATATATATATATATGAAGTTCTGCGAGAATATCTTAATGTTTTTTTTTTAATAAAAAGTAGTCTACGACAGTCTTTCGTTCAATAAACAATATTTATAAAAAATCAGGGCCATCGGCTTTCTTGTGACACTTCAACGTTTCTCTACCAGATAAAAGCAAATACGTTCGATACAAAAATCACCATTCTCTTTCTATAGACGGTTATTTATATCTGCTCCATTGACGATTGTTGTTCTTACCGCCTAATATGCTATTAATAAATTGCAATATGTGTTTACGCATAGAAATCTAGGAAATTTCTGTACCACAACATCTTAAGGTTGCCTGCCTCTTGTACATAGCTCTTTTTATATTTTTCTTGTACAATTTAAAAAAAATATATACGTAGATTCGACGTCTGTATTGATAATATTGACTATTTTAATAAGGTTCTCTGACATAAGGCTTTTTGTCATTGTAATACAATTTTTATTCGTGAACGACCTTAAAATATCATCTTTATTTAATTGATTAAAATTTCAAATTAAAAATCTTTATTTTAATGTATATAGAGTGTCCACTTTAATCGCTTACATGAGTACTGGTAAGCATACGCTAGAAGCTCTTAGAAATACGATTATTTCTGACTACATCGACTCACATCACAGCGCAGCGATCACAGCACAGCGTATACAAGAAATATTTTAAACTAGCGGCTCACCCTAGCTCCGCTCGGCTTCGTCCCTACTGGTCTTTTAACGTCTAGTATAGGTTTCTCAAAGTTGAGATATTTTCCCGCAGTAAAAAAGATAACCAGCTATCATCATAGCAAATTTCATCAAAATCTGTCTAGTGATTTTCTCGTGATGCGGTCACAGACAGACAGACAAAAATTCTAAAAACTATAGATTCGGCCTCTGCATCGATAATAATGACTATTTCAATAAGATTTCCCAAAAAATATTTAATGTACAGATTCAACTCAGAATTTTATTATATTACGTATAGATAATATACATAGCTTTACTATCAATCAATTAAGGAAGTTGTAGCACGCGTGCTTGGGAAACCGAGTGAAGCGGGTTCGAATCCTGGGTCTCGCACAGGATGTTAAAAATGGCTGAATACATTCTATCAATCTACTCACAATTACTGACGTTAGCCAATGTAAAAAATATTTATAATTTATATTATATATCTATACTATATGTATCTATGTAGATCGATACAAAAGAATTGCACTCAATGTATATTATGAAATAGATTATGTTAACGTTTGCTGATAGTATGAATAAAATCTTGGGACACTTTCTAAGTAATTTAGCAAGTCTTATATAAATATATTTTATACGAATAGTTTTGAAGTTAATTATTCGAAACATAATAGGTACATAATATTTGATAATTTGATAAATTTACAAAAGCTCGCTTGTAATATGATTGTATTGAAAATGAGAAAACTTTCAAAAGAGCCGGTTTGTGTAACCTGTTCTTTTAGGGTGAGTTCAGACGATGCGAATTACGACAAAAATGTCTGGTACAGTTTTATTTTCTTGCTTTACGTGTACGTTATATTAATATAACAACAAACGTACTATAATCTATCTTTATATGTCTATCTACATATGTTATTACAGACTATAATCTATCTCTGTGACAAATTTCATTGAGATCCGTTCAGCTGTTCTGGCGTGATTGAGTAACAAACCATCCATCCATCCAAACTTTCGTGTATCAACTATCTGGTATCCATAACACAAGCCTCGTAGCTTAACATGGAACTAGATGGTGCTTTGTGTTAATATCCCAACATATGAGTAAAACTGTAAACAGCAACTAATATCTCACTAAAACTATTTTAAACCAGTTTTTTTATATTTAATAACATACATCCGTATTATTGAACGTCAACGATTTGAATAAATGAATTAGCATATCATATTGATTATTTCGTTACATGTCGATACTGTCGTAGAACAAAATCGGATCTACAAAATAGCTACTTTACAGGAGAGTAATTTAAAGTTTTGAAGTCACATTTTTTAGCATAACTTTTCTCCTATTTAATTAATTGAAAAAATATTTAGAAATAGCTTTTTGTCTTTTATTAAGTGTTATTACTAGATAATAATAATAACATTTTATGTATAAAATAAAAAAAATGCGTTCGTATATTTTAATCCCACGTTATTTTAGGTAACATGGGACGTATGTGGTGACTTTCCGACGTTGTTCGATGGAAAGATGTACCACGTATATATACATGTTATGCTGCTCTGTGGAATTACAAAAGGGGTATTGATGTCGTATGTTATTCTAGATAAATTAAAAATTACGTAGGTTCTAAAAAAACTTTTTATTATTTGAACACAACATATATCTATATAAGTAAAGAAATGAAAAATATAATCAACGATTATTTTTTTTTATCGAAAATACAATTTGAAAATTGCACAAACAAGGAATAATACTAATTAAAAAATCTTGACATTTGGTAGTTAACCTCTTAATACTACTTGTACGACCCGTTTATGATCAGTCTCAATAGGTAACAAAATAAATCAGTCAAATCACAAAACTAGAAAGACTAAAAATCTTTAACAAATATGAGATCTCTAAAATAATAACATTTATATCTATATCAATAACAGATATGAGTAGGTCTTTACCCATAAATAATTATTAAATAAAACTTAATGTTTGTACTAGATGACTGATTGAACAGGTAATTAAGATTCACTTCAGAATAAAATGTAAAATAAACATTTCCAAAACTAATAATAACAAAAAATACTTCTCTCCAAAATTGTCTCAGATCTGTTTAAATCCCACATAAATCTTTATTTTTAAAATAATGTATTTATACAAAACAAAACTATCAAAATAAAATGAAATGTCATTAAATTAACAAAATAATGAAAAAAAAAACACCACTCATCATCTGTATCACTATCATTGTTATTAGAACCATGATTATTTGCAAATGGTAGGGATTTGAAATAAATGCTATGTTCAGGAATTATTACACCGGTTTCGCACATGTGAACAAGATCATTAAATTTTATTTTTCGATATTTTATACAAGCTGTTAGAAATAGGTGTCAAATCAGGTAGAGTTGATGATGAGTTCTATATTCAACATCCAATGACCAGACAATTATAACCACTTTCATTGAGATCATATTTATAATATAATTTATTGGGATCTTTTTTATTGACATGGACTTCCTTTATTTGATTCCATAGAATTTTTTATATTCTTGCAATTTTTAAGCCATAATTTGTTATTAACATTAATTTTGAAGTCTAAAAATGGACACTATTCCCCTCATTTTGGGTATGTCCCTTCTCTAGAAACCTGTGTGTTATTGTAATACTATACTTTTTTGCAGCATACATGTAAAAATAATAAATGATTTGGTTTCGATTCTGACCGGCACAATTGTCCGACCAGAATCTGATCTCATCAACACCAGCATGAGCTTTTTCCTTTACAAAATCCAATAAACAACTACTGACTTCGTTAGCTCCCCGTTTTGAAATAGTTTCATTCCACATGTAGCATTTGGCCTGTTTGTGACCCATATCAAATACAGTAAAGTTAAAACGAAGAAGAGGATATTGGTAAGTTGTACTTATAAGTAAATTTACGTACATTTACAAGGCATACCCATAACCTTTTCATCAACAACTTTACCCCTCTTCGACACATATTTTTTACCCAAATTCGTTAAGCATTTCCTTTTTACATCGGACCATGATTCTCTATTTTTTGTACGTTTTTTTCATCCTGGGAGACGGTACTGAATTGGTATCTGATTCGGAAAACGAACTTAGTCCACTTACAGTACTAGGTGAAGACGGTATTGCGTCGGTCCAGTGATCGTGTAAAGCACAAAGTAAGTCATTACATGTCTTGTGACTATTAATCGGTGAAAGCACCGAAGTAGGAATTAGTAAGGGTGATTTAGGTGTACTGGCAACAATGTTTTCAAATTCTTCGATGACCACAGGAGGAGAAATCTCAAAACTGGTATTGGCATCTTCTATACCAAATAGTGTCAAGTCTTCAACTAAATTTCGATCTTCATCGCCATCTGCAAATACTTCCTGCGCTACTTCCCTTAATTGGTTGACTATGTTTTCCGCTCCAGGAGGTAATGGTGATTCTGGTTTTTCAACTCCAAGACCTGCAACATAGTAAAATATTTAAAGATATATCTAAATAAGAAAAAAAAGTCTCAAATTAAAAGATCTAGTCATTTATATATCTATAATTAGCATTCAAACATGTTGAACAACGTCCTATATATTTTTTGTCGAAGGACATAGTTGATTCTCAATACGCTACATCAAAAATATATAAGATTTCCGAAGAACGACGCCGTAAGTTTTCAAACAATCTGTATAATTGAAATAAATTTGGGAGAAAAACGTAACTAGGAAACATACGACGCCAAAAACGTCAAAACCCAAAACATAAGCAAATAAAGAATATAAATAAAGTACATAAAGAAAACATCATCAAAATATTTTTTTATTAAATAATTTTTTTTTTTTTCATTTCCGTAGAACAATGTCGGTTGTTCAGATACGACGCGAAATTTGAATATTTCTATATAAAATGTTAACAAATCGTTTTTTAGTATGAAAAAAATAATAAAAGGCACTTATATCCATAACAGTAAATATTTATAAAAATAACTTACCTTGGTTGTCCGTATTTTCGATTAAAATATTATTTGAAATGCTGGAGTCCTGCCCGGCGAAATAGTCTCTTATATTTTCTTCATTACCTATTACTAACTTTAATATTTTATTTGGCTGCGACATTTTTAGGTCGTTTTTGTATATTATAAAAACTTAAAAAATGAACAAATGTAGAATAATGTAGAATTCATGTATTGCTATTAAATATGACCGGCTTGCCGTCGAACATCACCGCTAGTGACGATCGCCGCGCGGAGTGCGGCGCACGCGGAGCGATGACAACCGAGCGACAATGGCGCTATTGAACTCGCGACGATATTCTTGGAAACAATTTTTAAATAATACTTTGTTCAATTGAATATTTCCGAAAGTACTTGGAATATTTTAATTTTTCTTGAATATATCAATAGTTTATTATTAATTAAAGCTAATTTTGAAAAAAAATCAATTTCGTTGTAATATCATATCGGACTTTGTTCTACGACAGTGTCGATGTGTTCATTCATATTTAACGAATTAATACGTATGTAAAACAAGCGTAATGAAGATATATTATACCTACTATTTGGATATAGGTCGTTGAATCTATATATATAAAATAAAGTCGTACCGGTTACACCATTTATAACTCAAGAACGGCTGGACCAATTTTTATGATATTAGATTTTTTGGATTTCTCTTAGTCCGGAATAGGATAATAAGTATTAAAACATAAAAAAAAATTATGGCTAACGCTGGCAAATAAGTATTTTAAATATCTATGTAAAACGTACCTAGCGACGAACTCGAGCGAAGCGAGGGTCAGCCGCTAGTTATTTATATAAATTGATTTATTTTATATCGTATTTCTTACTATTCTAAAACAAATATTAGGCAATGACTAGCGACTTACCCTTGCTTTGCTCGTGTGGGTCCGTAGGTACGTTTTTTTTTTTGAGCGGAACCCTAATTCTTTGTCTAAAATAAAAGTAGCCTAAGTTATTCCTTATAACATCAGCTATCTGCCAGTGAAAATCCCGTCAAAATCAGTCCAGCTGTTTCGGAGATTAGCCGGAATAAACAGACAAACAAAAATTTAAAAAAATGTTTTTTCTTATAAGTACCGTATATAATTTCATATGCACTTAGTAAAAGGCTGTTATTTCAAAATTACAAACAGACACTTCAATTTTATTTATCTGTATAGATGTCGGTAATAATCTCATATAGGTTTTCTTTATTATTAATTATAATCTAATTGTATAAAGCAATTATACAAATGAATTAAGTTCTGATATTAAGTAATATGATTAAGACCTTTACAATTTAATTCCCATCACACTATTAATGTGACGTAATAGTAGTATTATATCAACAAAATACTATATACACAATCCCATGCAAAAGTTCTCTTCAAACTGTCACCAATTGTATTTAGGTAATTATTCTAGTTCTAGTTGAAATAGATATACAATGCTTAAAGTTGTTTTTAGGAAAAAAAAAAATAAAAGCGCGCTCAAATGTTCAAATGAGCGTTCATTCGGTGAGAATTTTTTTTTCGCTGATTGTGTATCTAGTATATGTATATATTACATGTAAGTATGTATATGTATGTGCATATATATTATACACTAGCGACTCACCCTCGCTTCGCTCGGGTTCGTCCCTAAATTGCTTCTCAAAACAAAATTAATTAATTATTTTGGTTATAATTTTTTTTTCGTGGGACCCTATTTTTTTTTTAAATAAAAGTAGCCTAAGTTACAAGGATTACAACAGGTATCTGGCAGTGAAAGTCCCGTCAAATCTGTCCAGTCATTTCAGAGATTAGCCGGAACAAACAAACAGACAGACAGACAGACAAAAATTGTAAAAAATATTGTTTTGGTATACATATGCACCTACCGTGTACATATCCATATGCATTGAGTAAAAAGCGGTTATTTTAATATCACAAACAGACACTCCAATTTTATTTATCTGATGTATATATCGTTGTCTTATATATGTATAATAAATATATATGACATATATGTTTGTAGACGAATTTATCACTGTTGTGTTAATGTATTAATGGTACCGTCTCGTCTACAGTTCCACTAATACTTTCACCAAAGTTTGCCTGTAAGAGATTGCTCATAGCAATAAGACCGCCTTTGCATGCCTTTTTGTTATTTTACTTTCCATCTTCTGTATTCTTCTTTTGTGTGTGCAATGAAGTATTTATCTATCTATCTATCTAGTACTTTTTTGATCGATTAATTTCTTACGCTCCAGCGTATGCATCGTGGTCAAGCGGCCAAGACGCATTCACAGGTGTCCAGGTTCGAATCCATAATATTAGAATTAGGTTTTTTTTATCTAAAAAAATACGATATAACACAAAAGAACTTCGAGCGAAGCTCGGTCGTTCAGTTACTACATACTTAAAATATTATGATATAATATTATTCGAAGTCTGTACTCAGCCTTAAAACCAAATATCACTTAGAAAAACAAAATCCTAAAATTATTCAAGTTTCTACAGATTATATTTTGTTATTGTTTGCTTTAGCCATTGTCTTCCGACCTTGGTCGATTTATATAACATGTTTAATGTACGCTAACTTCCGTGGTTAAACAAAATTCGTATTCATTAATCTCATTACCCCTTAATTGGTTAAGTGACAACCCCGTATTATAATATATAAGCTATACTTCACGGTATTACAATAGAAATTATTAATAGTGACCATGAAAATGCGTACTGTAATTTCATCAAACATCACTTTGTACTTAAAATTATGCGGTCTCTAATTGAGACACAGATAAACTATTAGTAATAATGTTTGCGAAAAGGTTTCGCTAGTTTAAAAATAATGTATTTAATACGTATTGTAAGACGGAATTTAAAATTTGAAACGTGAAGTGAGGACACAAGTCGATGTCTCTTTATTGATGTGAGATAATACTTAAAAAAAGCTGCAAAAAAAAAAACGTGTGCGTACTTATGTACGCACGTAAGAATTTATACTTCTTTGGCGTGACAGAACAAAAATAGCTAAAAATTTCATCCCGTATGTCACTACTCTCTGTAAAAGGAATGCAGCTAACTTCATCATGTCGCTTTTTGGCTGTCGGTGTGCGTGCGCATCGTAAAGATTTCACTCTCATAATTTTATTCAAATGTGCCAAAAGAAGTATAACTTCAAAAGTTAGTCTGTGGTATAAATATAGGTTCTACATGATGTAACGGTATGTTAATTTTAACTTCAACAAAATGTGATTGAAGCGTGGTAATGTGAATATCGGTCAAGATGCGCCACACGTCGGAACAGGGTGTCCTTTGGAAACGAGTTTCTCTTGGCTACAATACTCGCGCGGATTAAATTTTATTAGGACAATACTGTAAATGGATTTTCATAGAAGTCTGGTTGATGGTTATTTATTTTTTAACCACTAACAGTTGATATTTTTAAATCTATACATATAATAAAATTGTAACTAAGCCGAATTTGTACATGAAATATTTTTTTGGAAAATCATAATAAAATAGTCATTATTGTCGATACAGAGGCCGATTCTATAGTCATTAGAATTTTTGCTTGTCTGTCTATCTGTCTGTCTGTGACCGCATCACGGAAAAACCACTATAGGGGTTTCATGAAATTTGATATGATGATAGCTGGTTATCAGGGTCAACATATAGGATACTTTTTACTGCGGCAAAATATCTAATTATTGAAAAATTTATAGGTACTAAACGTTAAAACGTAAGTAGGGACGAACCACTATTATAACTTCACTATTTCTTTAGTTAATTTTTGTAAAACTAATGTTTTATTTAACAAATTCATTCAAAATTTATCATTTATTCTGGAATAAAATATTTTTTTAAATATATTGATTCAAAAATAAATTCAACGATCGTTTTATTGAAAGCAATAAAGGGATAAATATATTTGAAAGTACGAAGATTCCTTGATATTGTAATTTAAAGGTGCATTAAACTAAATCGAGGTCGCCATTTACTCGCGAAGGTTGAAGACAATTCGTTAATTAAAGTATAATGTTTTCTCTTCTTGAACGATTCTAATTAAATACGTATGTGGACAGTGCATTGCAATTTAATAAACTTTATATTTTATAAGTATACCTTTGATGATACATTTGGCTTAGTTTATAGTGACCCTACTTGCTGTGCCAGCGGTCGCGGGTTCGAGTCCCGCTGGGGGCATTCATTTGTGTGATGAGTACGAATGTTTGTACTCCAGTCATGGGTGTTTATATATATAATATGTATGTATTTAAAATTATATAGATATGTGTAGTGTATCAATTATCTGGTATCCATAACACAGGTATTTTATATTACCAGATTATTTATACATTAAAATTACAATATGTCTAATTGAACAAAATTTTAGATTAGTTTTACGTCAGTATGATAAATGTGTAAGAGCTAAATTTTGCTTTAAAATGGTCAGCGGTGAATTTGCAAAATCCAATCGAACAGTCTAAAACATAGAACAATTTACGGACGTGGTTTTTTGCCAATTGATCTTTGAGCCTTATTACAGGTATCAGAGGAAGTGCGAATAATAACGCGTACCGTGGGAAGGTTTTAGTTACGCTAGCCAGCAAAGTAGATGTGTACATTAGTTTTGTAACAGATTATACCTTTTAGTGGTAGAATTATATTTGACTAGTTTCTGTCGACAACTCTACTCGTTTTTTAAGTACTACGATAAAGAGTTTTTAATCCTGAATGTACATAAGCTTTCTTCTTTCAAAACACACAAACATACTTACACAGACATATTCACACAATCACTCACATTTATAACATTATCAATTTTCCCTACTATTAATATTGGTATCATTCTGCATATATTGTAAAATTGTTCTTCATATCGTTACATTATCGTATATGTATTTATTTATTTATACCGGCGATCTTGGAAACGGCTCTAACGATTTTACTGAGATTTGGTTTGTAGGGATTTTCAGGGGCGAAAAATCGAGCTAGATTAGTCTTATGTCTGGGAAAACGCGTGTTTTCGAGTTTTCATGCGATTTTCTTTTGCATTATTCCACGCAAAATATGGTCGCTAACTTCCTTCCTATACTCGGGCATAAACATAGTGGTCAAGCCGCCAAGGCGCAAGATTGATAATCACAGGTGTCCAGGTTCGAATCCCAGTCGGATACAAACATTTTTCTTTTGTTTTTTTTTTTCTTGTATTTATTCAAGTTTTTAGTTTTTTTTAATCATGCAAACACTTTAGCGCTCGCAAGCGCTTTAGAGTTTTTTTTTATCATGCAAACACTTTAGAGACGTAGCAATAGCTATAGTAGACGCAAGTTTTCAATCCACGTTTCAAATTAGCCATCAATAGCAGGTAATGGACAAACCAAGTGACAACATCTATAAGTAATATCGATAAAATAACATCAACATATATAAGTACTACACCTATGGACTTGCACAATAGAACATTGAATTGTTTTGGACGCGTACCTTAGGTGAATAAATACACGAGGTTTCACCATCTGACTCCGTTAATATGCTTTTGTCCTTTTTAAAGGGTTTGCTTGCAAATATATATTTCTATTGATTGTTTTGACACTACATGCTTATGATGTTTTAGCCAAATACGTATGTAGGTAAATAAAAACATTTAAGAATTTGAGTTTATGAGAAATAATCTATAGGAGATAAAAATTGATCATACATATAAAAATTGAATAATCCTTGGAGTTATCTAACTATGGTTACTACTAATATTATAAATATAAAAATTTGTGTAGATGGTTGGATGTTTGTTACTCTTTTATGCCAGAACGGCTGAACGGATCTGGATGAGATTTGGCACAGAGATAGAATATAGTCTGGAATAGCACATAGGTTACTTTTTATACCGAAAAAATGTACGGTTCCTGTGGGATAGATTTTTTTTGTCTAGAGACGAACCTGAAGCAAAGCGAGAGTGAGTCGCTAGTATATTAAAATTGAAAAGTTACCGAAGTTACTGTAAACTTCAAAAATAAAAAATATTACAAGTTTGAGCAACAGTAGTGCAGCATCCATAATTACTTTACGATAAAAACAACCCTCTTTAAAAAAACTGCAATAACAAATCCAGACGTATTTAAATTAAGTACCTAATTTTCCAAAAGCAAGCCAAATATAAGTAGTATATTGTTAAAACGATGCGTAAAGCTGAATTTAAAAAGGCTGATTTTCATTCAGTTATAGTTTTCATGCGATGCAATTATCTCATGACGAAAGAGTATGCGAAAACAGTACAATAGAATGATATGTACTCAGTCGATGTTGCTCATTGTGGTGTCGAATGCGAATCAAATTGGAATTGTCACAGAAATCGCTTCCACGATCACAACACGGTACGTATCATTGTGCGAGGCCTGGGCGCCGTTTGCGATTAGAAGTACGAGTCTCATCGATTGTTTTTATTTCGTCTCAATAGAATCTCATCGCCTTATACGCTAAAGCGTTTGATTATATTAAGCGCTTAAGGAAGGACTTTATTTAAAGTACTTTTGATAATACATGCTATATAAACAGATGACAATATTGTCTTTGTAATATACGTATATTAATAGAGAATATTTTAATAGTGCGTTGTATCTAATAAAACTTTTTTGTTCTCAGGGCGAAACGAGAACACGGTATGACTGCGACGCACGGTGGCGGCTGTGAAGACCACCGGCCGGATAAGGATTCAGTGTATACTGTGAAAACTGGATTTAAAAACGATGGCTATCAACACGATAGAGACTCTAATGACGATATCGTCAAACCCCCACCCCTACCTACGGAAGACGATTCTTACGCCTCAGGCAAAGTGAAGTTATCCAGAAATGAGAAATGGAGAATATTAAAGAACGTAGCAGCTGTAAGTGCGGCCTTTATGGTGCAGTTCACTGCTTTCCAAGGTACCGCCAATCTTCAATCATCCATCAACGCTGCAGACGGCCTTGGAACAGTCTCTCTTAGTTCCATTTACGCGGCACTTGTCGTATCTTGTATATTTGTTCCGACGTTCCTTATCAAGAGGTTGACTGTAAAATGGACCCTGTGCCTTTCCATGCTTTGTTACGCGCCGTATATTGGCGCTCAATTCTTCCCCGCTTTCTACACACTTGTGCCTGCTGGGGTGATAGTTGGCTTAGGAGCCGCACCCATGTGGACGTCTAAAGCTACTTATCTGACTCAAGCTGGAAGTGTGTACGCTAAATTAACCGATCAAGCCGTCGATGGAATCATTGTCAGATTCTTTGGATTCTTCTTCCTGGCGTGGCAGACTGCTGAACTATGGGGAAATCTTATTTCTAGCTTAGGTAAGTTTAAAATATTTTTATATGAATAGTGAAGCGAGTTAAATTTTACACGGAATTTACACTGTAATGTGTTTCTTTTGAAGCATCCGGCTTCATTGCGCTCATCCGTCAAAGTTTTTCTGCTATTAAAGATCCTAATTACTTCAAGTACTTATTAACAGATTCTTTTCAGAATTTTAATAACAAAAGGTATTAAGGCTTTTTTTTTTTACGGTACGCCAGACAAATTCTTAAAATTATTTGCAAGACGTATAATTTATCTCATAAGTTCCGTCGGTTATAGCATTAGATATATAATTTTATACCAATTTGAGTAATTAAATTTTTTCCATTTCCAACAGTATTTTCTTCGGGAGTACACAGCAGTGGAAATACGTCCAAAGAGAACACAAGCAATACATTTTTGACATGCGGAGCTAATTTCTGCATGATTGGAGGCGGCCATCACGATAACCAAAACCTGCATCGGCCGCCGGACAGCGAGATCTATGAAATCAGTGCTATCTATCTCGCTTGTGTTGTAGTTGCTGTTTTGATGGTTGCGTTACTTGTCGATCCATTGTCTAGGTATAAAATGATTTTGTTTAAATACTTTTTAATTAATAATTTCCATATTAAGATATGTAGATCAAGGATTAATTTATCCTCCCTTCGTATGGATGTATGCTTAATAGTAGCCTATATACTACTCCAGGACATAGTCTATTCTATGTGTGTACTGAATTTCATCAGAATCCGTTTAGCCGTTTGAGTGTGAAGAAGTTAAAAAACACCAACTTTTTAATGTTTTATACGAGTGGGAGCCCGTTTCATATAGAAAAGCTTTTACAGTAAACGTACAAACAGTGATATGATTAAATTATATTACTCCTTTTGTTATGTAGGTATATGAATAACTAGCGAATCACCTCCGCTTCTGTTCGGGTTTGTCCATTAAAAAAAAAACAATCTATTCCACGGGAACCGTACATTTTTCCGGGATAAAAAGTAACCTAAGTAATATTCCAGACTATAATCTATCTTTGTGCGAAATTACATCCAGATCCGTTCAGCCGTTCTGGCGTAAAACAGTAACAAACATCCAACCATCCATCCTCACAAACTTACACATTTATAATATTAATAGGATATTAAGGAAGCCATTACTAAGAAAATTAAATTGAATCAATTATTCATAAAATAGCAAATAAATGATAAAATCTTTGTCTTCTATAAGAAATTATTGGACAGAAGACTAATGTTGGGCTACTAATAAATTGCACCACTGGATTCACTGGATAAGTCCATTAAGCAATGTCTGCAAAGCTATCTTGTAACATGTTACTCGTGTATTGCGCGGCGTCGAGTTACACCAGTTGCATATACACTTTTTCTTGCCAATTAAAATTAATATTGCTTTTTCTGGTCCGTTTTTGTCTTAGTGACTTACATTTGTCTGGCGTGATCTTGAACAATGCGCTTTTGTTTCCCAAAAAAAAAAACGAAAAATTGAATTAAACGGCAAAATATCAGAAGTTCTAATAAATTGTATTCATAAATTAGTGTATTTAATTTATTCCAATCATAATTATTCGATCGAGCAATTAAATCTCGTGAGGTATAAAAACTTCACAGTCAAAAGGAAGGATAGCAATTATCGTCTTCAAAATTAATTTAACGCCTGTTACAATACCTTGTTGAATATTCATTGTTAGTTTTTTTATGAAATTTGACTTATTCCACCAATTTATTTCTTGTCTTAATAGACTTTATTCAATCTAGAATGTTGTACAAACGTACCTAATATGATTTCAGGTATAAAACAAAAATAAAATTTAGTCATGAATGTCTTTTTGTGAATTGAATAGCAATGGTAGCAATCTATATGTATTGGAAATCGGTTAAAAATATTAACATAATAGTTTTTATGAAGGTATGGTGAGAAACAAAGGACTGCCGATACAGCGAAGTTGTCAGGGATCCAGCTGCTCTCGGCTACTGCATATCAATTGAAGAAACCCAACCAACAACTGCTCATCCCAATCACACTGTGGATAGGTATGGAGCAGGCTTTCATAGGTGCCGATTATACCCAAGTAAGTTAATCCTAAATTTATTTATGGTTAAAATATATATTTTCGTATTTCAAAGTAGGTTCATACACAAAAAAATATCTTTGTTTGTTTGTTTGTTCTTCTTTTACGTCGAAACAGAGCGACGGTTTGGTGTGATTTTTGTATGGAGATAGGCTGGAGAATGACATAGGCTACTTTTTTATTTCCACTTGAAAACACGTTATAATACGACCCACAACAACTTATCATACCTATGTATAATAAAAAAAATGTACCTAGGGACGAACCCAAGCGAAGCGAGGGTGAGTCGCTATTCATATATAAAAACAATATTATTTAGTCAGATGTATACCTATATCTATTTAAAGGCACGTTATAGTATTATAGTTTTTGTTATCTTTCTAACCAGAATAAGTATACTCGACCGATTATACTAAACTAGGCAGATTTTAATAAAAGCGTTTATAGCAATCTGATCTAATGCGAGCTATAATCTGAAACTATTAGATATAAACTAGCATTGTTGCATTTCCCTTAATTCAATAATGGAGACATTAACTTTTCTTTCAGGCGTATGTATCTTGCGCTCTTGGAATCCGTTCTATCGGTTACGTAATGATTTGCTTCGGAGTCGTGAATGCACTTTGTTCGCTTCTTTTCGGCACAGCCATGAAGTATATCGGACGATTCCCAATATTGGTGATGGGGGCAGCTCTTCACCTTGGACTCATCGTGTGGCTGTTAATCTGGAGACCGAACCCTGAAACACCGTCAACTTTCTTTGTGATATCTGGTTTATGGGGTGTTGGCGACGCTGTATGGCAAACTCAAGTTAACGGTAAGTTTTAAAACAATATTTCCCATTAGGTTCATCATGCCGCATTGTTTGTGTGTCAAAAAAAACATAGGAATAAAATTATTCGACAAAGAGTTCCGACTTTTGATCTACAAAATGATTTTCCTTACATTAAGATTATAAGGAAAAAAAATTTACAAATGAAATAAAAAATATTTATTATACTTATTATACGCACATATAATAAAATTAAAACTCAGCCGAATCTAGACATTAAATATTTTTTGGGAAATCTTATTGAAATAGTCATTATTATCGATACAGAGGCCGAATCTATAGATTTAAGAATTTTTGTTTATCTGTCTATCTGTCTGGTAAGCAAAGGACAGATTTTGATGAAATTTGGTATAATGATAGCATCTAGGATACTTTTCTGCGGGAAAATATCTTATATCTGAGAAATCCACACGGAACGTCAAAATGAATAATCAAATAAAAAGGGTAATAAGCGAGTCATTTTTTTGAAATGATATTGAAATGAATATATGTAATGACTTCTATACATATAATAAAATTGTAATTTAGTCGAATCTGTACATTAAATATTTTTTTGAAAATCTTATTGAAATAGACATTATTATTGCTACAGAGACCGAATCTATAGTTTTAGAATTTTTGTCTGTCTGTATGTCTGTCTGTTACCGTATCACGGAAAAACCACTGGAGGGATTGTGATAGCTGGTTATCCGGGTAACATATAGGATACTTTTTACTGCGGGAAAATATCTCTTTTTTGAGAAATCTATACTAAACGTTAATACGTAACTAGGGACGAACCCGAGCGGAGCGAGGGTGAGTTGCTAGTATGCTATATCAGAAGACAGAAGTAACGCTACTCAAAGCATGTCATCATAACATACGTATTACCCTCTTATATTATAATATCAATAAATGTATAATTCTGATCGATAGTACTATATAATTTCGGTCGGTTGCGCCTCTATGTACCCTTTCCAATTTAATACAAAAACGTCAAGTTTCCTATATATATATATATATATATATATATATATATTGTGTATATTCATCTTTTCTCAAACAATCAGCGCCATCTTTTAACAATTTTTAGCACTAACATCATATGTAGGTAGTCCTAGTCTATCTGTGTATAAGATCTACAAGTAAATTCGTCTAACCATTTTAATAAGAGTGAGAAACAATCATATAAACCTACAAAAACGAATAAACTTTCACAAATATACTTGAAATCCGTAATTGCTGAAAATGACTAAAAATAATTTATAATTCAGTACATTTATTACAACACATTCTATGCAAATCATTCTAATATAAATGATATTTCTTGCGGTTAGGATGTCATAACATTAGTACGGTTTGCTGATTGTAATTGAAGACAGATTTTAAGATCATCAGAAGGCCAATGAGTCTATTCTAAGTTGCTTTATTATTATATCATGTTGATGGATTATTATTGTATTTGTATGCTTTGAAGAGTACTTTAAATATTTATTGACACTACCTTGTTTATTTTTCAATATATAAAACTGCCGGGTTTGATCATGAATATATGCAATTAGATTTTAACAACAAGGCTTCCCATTCTAATACATATCTATACATACATATATGTATAATAAAATTGTAACTAATCCGAATCTGTACATTAAATATTTTTTGGAAAATCTTATTGAAGTAGACTTTATTATCGATACAGAAGCCAAATCTATAGTTTTTAGAATTTTTGTCTGTCTGTCTGTACGTCTGTCTATCTGTCTGTTACCGCATCATGGGAAAACCACTGGATAGATTTTGATGAAATTTGGTATGAAGATAGCTGTTTATCCGGGTCAACATATAGGATACTTTTTACTCCGGGAAAATAACTCACCTCTGAGCTAAACGTTACTAGTATCCAAAGAAAACTATATAACCTGTGTTACGTATGTACATATGTATGTATAAATTATTTAATTCATATAAACAATCGTATAATATTAGATGCTTAATTTACGTCAAATAAAGAAGTATGATTCTTAGGCATTCGTGGAAAAAAACCCAAGGTTATTTATAGCTTCAAAAAAGTATACGTACACGATAAGCAGTAACGTAGAACTATTGGACACGCTTCGGTTGCGGTGGCGCAGGTATACCGTATACTGTACATCCACTGCATATACATTGTACACTTACGAGTATGTTAAAAAGCTAAAATTATTGAAAACAAGCGCTTTGATTGTAATAATTTCACTTATCATATTGATAAATTAATATTAATAGATTGATAACTTAATAATTATAACTTTTTAATAATAATAAATATCTTTTCAAAGATATTATTATAAAAATAACCGCATCTCGTGAAAATATGCACACGATCAATCGATTCAAAGACTAATATTTAAGTAAAAGTTATTACATAATTAAGACTAGATATTTGTCTTGAAATTTATAGCTTGAGTGAAACATAACTTAAAAAAAGGGAAAAAAGGGCTCGCTTTTTAACATCTTGATCATAAGCGATCACATTTGACATAGGTTAATAATCACACTAGCGACTCACCCTCGCTTCGCTGATTCCCTTGTATAAACTTTCATCCCCATTTTCACCCCCTTAAGGGATGAATTCTGGGATAAAAAGTATTCTCTGTCTTTCCCAGGGTCTCAAACTATCTTCTTACCAAATTTAATCTAAATCGGTTCAGTAGATACAGAGATTACTCCCTACAACCTCATAAACTCACAAACACAAATTCACAAACTCACAACCTCTTTATAATATTAGTATAGATTAAGTTACTTACAAGAATTTATACTAGTTGGTACATTTTTTGTTATCATTATCGAAAAAATTTAGAATTCTCATCTATCTCGATTTTAAACAATCTTTCAAGTTATTGAGTACATTACATAACCGTTTCTCATTTTTATATGCTGGATGTTCTATCAAAATATGAAATACAATGAAATCTAGATCCCTGTTGTTTTTGTTGGCGAAAGGCGAATCGCAAATATTAGATATGTTACAGAGTATAAAAAAAATCCCGTGTTTTTTTGAAGTTAGGCAAAAATAGAACGATATTACACAGCTTCAAGGCGATAAATTCTGCCATAAAATATTCTTGCGAAGGTTCTACTTGCTTAGGTCTTATTTTAGTACTCCATTTTAGCACTGACCCGGCTGGTTACAAGAATAAAAACCATTATTAGCAAACTCGTAACAGGATGGTATTTATAGAATGGAATCCTCACATAGGCTTCTTGTACTGAGGTTTTGTAGGGTAAAAATATGCGTCAAATCACGTATATAATACAAGATGTATGTTGTTAACATTTCTATACATTCTGATGCTATCTACATTATTTTAAATGAGCTTTAAAAGTAATATCAACGATACAAAATTTTGTATTTTAATTTGATTTTCCCTATTCTTTTATTAGTTTTGATGTGTTTTTTCCGTATAATAAAATATCTGACATTATTTTGAACACATATTTGGCATATTTATTGCCAGAATATAAAAAAATACAACGATAAAAAAACCCGACTGCGTAAAAAGCGAACTAAAAAGATGAAAACCAGTAGTCGAAGGCTGCAAGCACATAGTATTTTACTTATGCAGTCGGAGACATACTATATGTACATGTTTTATAATAGCTGTGTGTGTGTGTGTGTGTGTATCTCCAAATAATACTATGTTCCTTCGTACATTTGTTTCCATCTTTTTAGTTCGTTTTTTACGCAGTGGGGTTTTTCATTTTTGTAATATAACCTATACCTATCCAGGTCGTAGGCCCAGGTCATATACCAGCAAACACTGCAACAAATAGACACACATATAGATATTAAGCATTGACATAGTAGTCCGATGTTATCCAAAACAAAAGGATGCAAAACAAACAATAAGACGTGAGTCAAAATACACGTAATGTTAACTACATTATAGAGACTTCTATTCCCATATTTCCATAAAAAATGTATATACGTGAAGTTACAAGTACCTACTGATTACAAGTAATTGGTTTGTCTCGTCAAAAATATTACAATACACGTTGATTCATCGTTCATTATATGATAAATAATACCTTCTTAAATAATTTAATCGGGGGATATTCATTTTTACGTAATATTTTAAGTTTTTTTTTTCAATTAAATTGTTTTTTTTTTTTTTTTTTATTAAAATACGAAAAATGTAACACTCACATGTGAAAAGTATTTTGCGTAATTGCTCGTAGTTCCTCGTGTTAAGAATACGGATGCTATTTGGATCGACACGCAAACTTACAGTTATAGCGAATGTTCAGTTTAAATTTTATGTAATTAGAAAAAATAAAAATTTAATGAAATCTTGCAAATATTTTTCCTTATCTGTTTATGTAATCTATACATATAAATAAATTGAAGTGTCTGTTTGTAATATCAAAATAAAATATGTGGTAAAGTAAAAAAAATATGTGGTATTTATAAGAAAAACACATTTTTTTAAGTTTTTGTCTTTGTGCCTGTCTGTTCCGGTTAATCTCCGAAACAGCTGGACCAACTTTGACGGGATTTTCACTGGCAGATGATGTTATAAAAAGTGACTATAAAAGTAGCCTACTACTTTTATTTGCGAAAAGAATTTTTGCTAAAAACTTTTGCTAAAAGAATTCTGGTTCCTCTAAAAAAAAACTAAAACGTACCTAGAGACGAACCCGAGCGAAGCGAGGGTGAGTAGCTAGTATAACATATAATACCAACTTTACCCTTATTTTTTTACAACGTTTGCTATAAAAGCTATAAAAAAAATAAATGGATTATCTTTTACGGCTTAATATACAGCCTGTACTAAATAATATATACAGACGGAACGTTAGATAGTCGTAGACCAATAGTTTATAATATAACAAATATCTAAGCTTATAATATTTTCTTATAAACGCATAAATAGAACAATAATTACAAACTTATGCATTAATAAATTTATTTTTAATTGATTTCTTAATTACATTAGTGTAACCACAAAGACCAGCACGAGTCAATATAAAATTTATTGTTTCTGTTATTTTAGATTAAAGTATAAACATAACTGATAACAGAAATATCGCTTTCGATTAACTTAGTAGAGTGGTTGTGTCGATCTTTTCGGCAAATATCACTAGATATTAAGATTCAATTGGAAACAATTTCCGACGTGTACTCAATAATTATCAGAATTCCATATAGTAGGAGAGCTGGTGAACATTTTAGGGTAGTTTCTTGAGGCATTACAGAAAATTTTGTAATAATTGCCCTTGAAGGACCCCTAAATAAGATAGTCGGGGTATGGCTGACGGGTAGTGGCACCCTAGCAACCCTTGAATTTTTTTTTCATCTTAAAAAATCGGTAAAAAATTCTATCAAATTTATCTGGCTTTTTGTGATTATTTGTCTTTAATTACCCATATTACTCTCAAAAAATACCAAACTGCCTCACGAATAGTTTTTCATTTGTTAAAAAAACCATTTTGCAACAGTTGGGTTAACGTTTAGACCCGACTGATTGGTCTTTTTTTTAATAAAGAAATTTCCCTTAAAAAAATCAACTAAAATGTTCACCAGCTCTCGTACTAATAGAATTATACCGATGGCATAAAAAGTATACGTTACAAGTATACATGTATTCATTAGATTTTATAATGAAAAAGCGTACGCACGCAAGTAACGTCGAATTCGCATCTTCACATCTTTAAATTCCTAAATCATGAATTTGTATAAAAACTTTCAACCCCTATTTCATGTCTTTAGGGGATGATTTCTTTTAAATCCTTTCTTAGTGATATATAAGTAGTGCTTTTTTGACAATTATTAAAGTTTGGAGAAAAGTTGCCTTTTTACTGCTACACAATAAAATATTATGTAAATAGCTTTTTTTTTGAAGTGAAACTTCTTTAGAATCGTTTGATTTGAAACTCGATGAAACCAAATTGCGACGCTAAAAAGAGACAAACACATCAATATATAGGATTAAGCCGGCGAGAGAATGAGATGGAATACATTGCCATACTGCCATGGTAACCGTTGTTATTGTCTGACAAATTTATAATATTATATTCTTTCCGTATATGATATTCTATAAATATATGATTATAATATGCTAATATACCTTATTTAATTATTGATTTGTTTTAATTTAATTGCGATATTTGCCAAAGAAGTTTTGCTTCAACCGCGCGTAAAAGTTACACGCACCCGTTTTTTTATAGTGGAATTTGTTAACATCCGTACAAAACAAAAACCGAGATCGGTAAATGTGTTATTATTGTAACTCGTGTCTATTGTCGTGTCCAACGTTAGTAATACAGGAAATTGATATTTTCTACTTTATATTAGTTTCCCGTTTACTTGTTTAGGCTTTATTTATCAAAAGATAATCAAAAATATTAACAATTTTATATTTTATATATCTCTTAAATCTTTTATTCAGATTTTAGAGATATGTTTATAAAATCCTGGGTAAATTATTGTAGTGAAAACGTTTCGATAAAATAAATAATTTTAGTTCACTTTGCTTTGTGTGCTTTAAACACTTTTGTTACAATACTTATTGCTAGCATCCCTAGGTAGGTTTCAATTTTTTTTAACGTCACCCTAATTCTTTTTTTAAAGTAAAAGTAACCTATGTTACTCCTTATGACATCAGCTATCTGCCAGTGAAAATCTCGTCAAAATCGGTCCAGCCGTTTCGGAGATTAGCCGGAACAAACAGACTGACAGACAAAAAATGTCGAAAATTGTATTTTTCTTATAAATACCATATTATAATTTCATACGCATTTAATAAAAAGCTTTTATTTTGATATTACAAACAGACATTTCAATTTTATTTATCTGTATGGATAATTGTTCAATAACGTTTTTAATACAGAAACACATTGCGTATACGTTATTAAGAAAAAAAGTGTTACAAGTTCAATTTTCTTGGCAACGACTTTAAAAACAAGTTATAAGTCGCATCGAAATATTACAGTGACAGATTGGCTCATTTAATATAAGGATGCCTGAGGACATCCATTTTCGCTGTTAATATCTACATAAATTAATTCAGTTTTTTATAATAATATTTTAAAGGCGTCCTGAGTATGTATAGCTGTTAAGTTTTCAACATCAAAAAGATGAAGGTGCTCAATTCGATTTTAGATTTTATTTTGTGTATTTTACGTCACATTTTAATTGAAAAACAATTTTAGATACTTCTTAATGAGCATTATTATAAAGAGGAAAGATTTTTTGTTTGTTTGTATGTACCGAATAAGCTCCGAAACTACTGGACCGATTTAGATGAAATTTGGTAAGACGATAGTTTAAGATCCTGGGAAGGACAAAGGATAGTGTTATCCCGAAAATCATCCCTTAAGGGAGTGAAAATTGGGATGAAAGTTCATTTGGGGAATCAACCTAGGGATGAGTTGTTAGTTATTTATGTTTTCGCATTTAAATTGAAAGAAAATGTCCAATGGTGAATTAGAATTACGGGACATATTTGACGCAACTCTCAGCACTATGCAATAATCAATTAACTGTTACGATCTGTTGTCATGGAAAAGCAGGGCAAAATAATAAACCAAGAAACGCTGTCGCATATATTATGATAAGTAATAAGTACTCGGTTTACTTAAATTTATTTAAAATTTAAAAGGACATTAGTTATGTTTTGTCAACTTTGTATTAATCGACCTTCTCGATGACTGTTGCTTTAAAATAGAAGCTAAAGGTAACTTATGTCGACATAATTCTGACTTCACGCTATAATTAAGATTCAATTTATCGATGCCCAACCCTGAAGACTTGACCTGATGGATTAAAGGTTATTCTAAAGTTGTATTAAACACATTTATCAAATTCTATCAATTTAATATCTGATCTCTGTCTGACGATACGTTTGGTTCAGTTTGTTGTAACCCTACTTGCTGTGACAGCGGTAGCGGGTTCGAGTCCCGCTGGGTGCATTCATTTGTGTGATGAGCACGAATGTTTGTAGTCCAGTCATGGGTGTTTATATTTATAATATGTATGTATTTAAAGTTATATATGTGTAGTGTATCAATTATCTGGTATCCATAACACAAGCCTCGTAGCTTACCGTGGAATGTCATGTCATGAAATGTTAATGTTCCATCATACTTATATGTAATTATCAAATAAATTCAAAACGTGGATTTACTGAACATCCAAACTGATAATATTAATTCAGATCATTAGTAAGCTACACCTTTCCATAAGTAGATATTTACAATATAATTATAGATAATTCATATCTATAATCGATGCGGCTCATAGAAAACTTTCAACATAGGTAATGTGACATAATAATTAGGTGTGTCATTTCTATATATACTTAATAGTTTTCTATTATCTTGTCTAAGCGCTTTAGACGTTTTTATACTTTATTTACTACTAATAATGTTTGCGGTCGATTTTCGATCAATTGTGTTTGCGATACAACCGTAAACGTGACCAAAATGCTAACAGTTCATTAAAGTATTTTGTGTGAGGAAATCATATGTCTAAATAGGAACTCGCACACGTGATTTTTTGTACACATCTATAAGAACACCTTTTAAATAATATGATTAAGTTTTGTAATACATATATGTATGTACTGTCAATATTTTTGAGCAATCTATACTATAATATTATAGAGAGGGATAGTTTGTTTGTTTGTTTGAAGGCGCTAATCTCAGGAACTACTAATCCGTTTTGAAAAATTCTTTTTGCGTTAGATAGCCCGTTAATCGAGGAAGGCTATAGGTTATATCATCCCGGAAAATATACTGTTCCCGTGGGATAGATTTGTTTTTGTCTAGGCACGAATCCGAAGTGAAGCGAATATGAGTTGCTAGTATTTGATAACGCATAAAAATACGTATTTATGAACACTGTACTTATTATTATGTACTATATTTCAAACAGTACATGAACAATTGGCAATGTCATAGCTATTATTACATACATATATGTTAATTTCCTATATATTTTAAATGAGTGATTCCGTCTGCAATTATAATATATTTCTGTAATTTATTATTTTATCTAAAATCTATTTAAAATAACACAACAATCTTTTTATAAATATGTCCATTTACTTCATTTTTACATTTATATTGACGACACGTTTGGCTCAGTTTGTAGTGATCCTACTTGCTGTGTCAGCAGTCGCGGGTTCCAGTCCCCCATCATTCATTTCATTTGTGTGATGAGAACGAATTTTTGTACTCTAGTCATGGGTGTTTATATTTATAATATGTATGTAATGTATTTAAAGTTATATATATATATATATATATATATATATATATATATATATATATATATATATATATGTACGTAGTGTATCAACTATCTGGTATCCATACCACAAGCCTTGTAGCTTACCATGGAACAAGATAGTGCTGTGAATTAATGTACTAACATATTTATTTATTTTATATGCGTATGTATATATTAAAACACCAATCACCTCTATTAAAAAACTTAAGCCAATCTTACATTACAAGTTTAAAAGATAATCGTCCAAAACGTTCATTTTGCAATGTTTGAATTAAAGTTGATAGTGCTAAGTTATATTTTACGTAGGTACCATTGTTCTGTCCCATATTTCCCACGACTTACCTAATCAGCTTATCTACAAAGCAAATTAAGAAAATACGTTGAATTTCATAAAAAAATATATATAAATTCAAAACAAAGTTAATTAATTAACATTTAAAATAGGCAATATTATTTTTGTTTGAAATCATTTAGAAACGATTAATTTTTCTGCATCAAATTTTTGGGATTTCCCGGTAAATGGCATATTTCGTTAGTTATGTCCCTTTTGAACCTTTTATCCTGAAATTATATTATCTTTGTACTTTTGTCAAATTTTACGTTCAAATCATCGGGTCTTATCACGAACAAAGTAAAATTAGTTCAAATAAATATCAATAGATGACGTTACATGTATCGATTTGTTATTAAAGTTGTGTTAAATTAACAGAAGATAAAAAAAAAACAAAAATGTATGTTAATGTTTTAAAAAAATATTTTATCTGAGTGGAATAGAAATAATGCGCCCGTAAATCAAAGCATAATTTTACTGATTAGTGAAATATCAGCAATCAGATGATGTGTTTGTAGCGTATATTCACAGATGGCGCTTTTTACGAATTGTTTATCGCGGTCAAAAATTCCTTAAATTACTGATCTTTTATTCAAATGCAAAATGAATTTTACAATATTTACCAATTGTTAGTTTGCACATATTTATAAAATAAAATAACTTAACTATTTTCGAATCAACGACATCTATTATCTATTCAATCAAACAAAAACAGTCCGAAGAATAGCCCGAATTAGCGCTGTCCAATTTTTTGTATGGGATGTGACACCTGTACTGTGATTTGTTCAAATTAAATGAATCTACTAATTTCATTAATCGATACATTGTATCTTTTCCAGGCTTATACGGTGTACTGTTCAGGCGTAACAAAGAAGCTGCTTTCTCTAACTACAGACTCTGGGAGAGCGCCGGTTTTGTCGTTGCTTATGCTTATTCAACTCATCTTTGTGCCAGAATGAAGCTATACGTTTTAATGGTAGCGTTACTACTTGGTGTTGCTGGATATATCGTCGTGGAAATTTTACATATTAGAAAGGTAAGTTTGACTTTAGTGAGTATAAAAATATTAACTTTATTACAGGAAAAGTTACAATATTTTAATATATCACGACACGTTTGGCTCAGTTTGTAATGACCCTACTTGCTGTGCCATCGATCGCGGGTTCGAGTCCCGCTGGGGGCATTCATTTGTGTGAATGTTTGTACTCCAGTCATGAATGTTTATATTTATAAAATGTATATATTTAAAGTTATATAGGTATGTGTAGTGTATCAGCTATCTGGAATCAAAAAAAAAAGAAAAAAGAAATACATACTCAGTACACTGAGGAGAGTTGTAATAAATAAATGTTATATTAAAATACAATTATTGCGATGATTTTTTAAATTTAATTTAAATAAGAATATGCATAAATTACCTATATATAAAAAATCACAGTGTTTTGCAGAAAGGTTAATAACTAAAAATATGCTTTAACGCTTAATAATGCTAGCAACTAGCGCGTAACTCCCAACAATAGCATATGTATTACTCCAGGTCATAATCTATCTGTGTACTAAATTCCATCCAAGTCGATCCAGCCGTTTCGGTGTGAAAACATAACAAGCAAACACACAAACAATTTTTTTTTATAATAATCCAATGAATAATGAGGTTTAAACATATACTTATACATTGTATGTATAAGTATATCAAAATTGTAATATAGCAAATACACCTACCACCCACCGTTTGTCTCTCTATCTATTACCTGGTAGTTAAGCCTGGAAGAGGTCGCTTTAAGCGATAATGCCGCCTGCTGTACATCTTTGTTTATTTTTACTAGTATCTTTACTAATCTTTTATTCTTAGTACTACTATCTTTTTACCAAATTTCATCTAAACCGGTTAATAGTTTTTGAGTTTATTCGTTACAGACATACAAAAATACAAATATTTCCTCTTTATAATAGTAGTGTAGATTAACGTCCGTATATATTTTTCTGTTTGGTATAAAGAGTATTATTATTAAACATGTTGTGATTTTAATTTTAGGCTCGTCGCATGAAGGCAATAGCTGAGAATCCGGCTGCCGCTGCAGAGGCCGCTAAGCAGCCACCAGAAGAAGATGACGAAAAGGACGAGATCGACGACGACATCATTATAACACATCTTTAAATATGTAGGTCACAGTACCTGCTTTAGCGTGACACGCGCCTTTGCCATAAACATATTAGGTACAAACCACGAATAACATCTCGAATTTAACATAATGTATCCAATAGTTAAGAAAATTGTTCAAGTACAAAAGTTTTAGTTCGAATGACCTCTTTACAATCAACTTTCTATATTCTAAAGTTGCCCCACTTTTTATACCTTCAAAAAAGATTGTCAATTCGTATCGTATGCTTGACTAATGTGCTCATTAAAATAAAAAAAAAATGACAGTTTTTAAATAATATCAGAATACTAGCATAACCCGCGGTTATGCCCGCGTTCAATCTACAAATAAAAACTCTTTGGCTTTATGTTATACAACGACTCACGCTTCGCTCGGGTTCGTCGCTATGTATTTATATAATATTGTTAACAAAAAGTACTAAAATCGCAGTTAAAAAATGGAGGGTGGGGGTAGGAGGGTGAAAAATACTTTACGACCTAACCTACCAAATATAAAAAAAAAATCATTAAGATCAGTCGAGCCGTTTCGGAGGAGTGCGACCACAAACACCGTGACACGAGATATTTATATATTAGATTACAAATTATTTATATCCATTAGATGGACATGTAAAATGAAAGTTTCAAGTGTCACTGACAAATTTTTCCCATTCTTATTCTTGATTCCCATATCTTAATCACAGTCATATAAAAATAACTTCAAATATAGAGCATGTGTTTGCTTCACGCTCTTCCTACCGTTACTTTCTATCAAAAATTATCGACAAACAGTTTTTCTATAATCAAAAAGACGCGTAACAAGTTATCCAGTGGCGTGATGAACACAATAATTCTTAGAGCGATTTCAAAATGCGTAAAAAATATATGCGTATGAACGAATTGACAGCTAATTTGTTTTTTAAAAATCCTAAATAAAATTAGAGAGCAAATTATCCAAAAGACTGTCTGTCTGATGAATGAAAATTTGTATTTTAGTTCTTCCAATATTTTGTCTCACACTTTACAAAGCTTTATTAGAGCGCATTCTCGTAATATTATTGTATCCATGAACATCTGTGTTTATTTTTTCGTAATTATGCGCTTTGTCTTTTGCTGGATATTTATTTAGCAAACTAAACCCAATAATAGGAAATAACACAGTTCTTTATCAGGCGGCTTTTTAATACCAGTATTCAGTAAGCAAAATATGCTTAATACCGTCAATATGTGATGAGTAAGCATTTTGTGAGGGAACGTTCATTAAATTATTTGTAAGACTATATACAAAATGGATACTTTAAATAATTTTAGTATCTACATTTGGTATCGCTACGTACATTTCGCTTGAATCTCATTAGATGCAGCTATCTATCTAATAACGCTTAGAGTAGATGCGATTCTACAATCCTTAAAGATTGAAACTACAAATCGTTATGTCATAGAATAAAAATATGTCATTCCCATATATTTTTTAAGATATCTTTTCTATATCGATTGTAGAATGACACTTTGACTAAGCCTTAACTATTCGCATAGTGTGATGTTAAGCTATGTAGCGATAATGACATAAAATCAATTATTTTTAATTGAAAACCGCTTGACGTTGATTCTGACTATTGTCTTTGATCTTGACCAGGCTTTAATTTTATTTACACCATCTTTATTTTGTATTTCTTATGGCATTATCATGAGAATCTAATAACTATGATGATCTATAATTATTTATTATTTTATTTAAATTTTTACAAATAAGAAGCGATTGCGTATTCTCGTGTTTAGAAAATTACAATATATTTCATTAATTTACAATGAACGTGAAGATGTACTAGAAGGTAGCAAATTATTATATTTAAGTGTCGTAGATCAAATAGATTACGTTAAGATTATAAATATTTATATAAGATATATCTCGTTAGTATGGTGATGACGTAGTAAAATGAAATTAATTGTATTTTATATCGTCCACAAAATCAATGTTGATTGATTACTTAAAACATATTTCAATTGGCATTTCCTATATGTTTTTTTTTAAAAAAAATACATTTGTATTGGAGTTCATAATCTCTATTGGTAAATATGTTATGGAAACATATGCGTATACAAGGTAGATCAATAAGTGCACCCGATTTGAAAAATACATATTTGATTATATTTCATGAAATATTTTTATATAAAAGCTAGTGTACTTAGTATACTGCTATTAAAATAAAAATTCTCAGTAGCTGGTTATTTATCTACTGTATTTACACAACCATAATTTATGAAAAAAAAATGTGTATTTTTCCAATTTATTGTTGTAGGGTGAAAAAAACCACGTGATAATTAACAATTTAGATGTAGTGATATAAGCATATATTGTAAATTAATTTTTTTCAAATTAGTATAAGTATAAGGCTATTAAGTCGATAATTTACATTGTTTTTTCAGATAACATTTATGATTTAGTATAAGTAACTATGTTATATTATCATTTGAACTTGTGATGAAAATAAACAGTAAGTTGTTTGGTCGATATATGTTTTATTGGTTAACAATGACCTATCCTCCATCGTCCAAGTAAAATTAGCGAATATTTACATGATACGAACTTATTTTTTTATGTTGGAAAATGCATTTATGCATACCACCTGAATACATACAGGTGGTTATGTGGAACTCGTCGGGTAGAAATGCCACTACTACCCACTAAAACTCAACAGAACCTCCCTCGCCTCAATTGAGCCTCGCAGGATCGCTTACGCACTCAACCACGATGCTCCGACGGCAGGTCTGCTAAAACAGACCACAGCAACCATAGGGTTGCTCCAACCGTCCACTTCGCTATCAGAGAAGTACCAAGAGCAATTCACATAACAGTACGTTTCTCGACTTTGCGTCCGACTAGATTGCCGGACGTTAATAAGCCCCCCTCACCTCGAGAAGGTGATCACACGTTGGAGGGGCAGTGATACACTCTTACCTTATTCTCATACAACACATAACATCATTTAATTATGTAATAAATAAATATTTAAGTAATAAAGGGGGGTTGGGGGGTACAAACCTTCTAAAACTTCAATTCAATCCAAAAATCTCAAATTGTCAGTGAATACTAGCGTGTCGCCAATATGTCAATCATTTTATATAATACGAAACCTTCACAAGCTTCCCAAAGTTTCATCGCGATCACATAAATGAATTCACGCGATAAGCCGAAAAACATAGATTTAGACATAAATCGTTTATCGATTTCGTTGGCCGAATTTAAAGATATGATAGATAAAATCAAATATTTTTCTCTCTATTCTTGTAAAAACAGTTATTATTGATTGCTGGTTTTTTCTCAAGAAATACTAACATCTGAACTAGATATAAAGATGAAAGAAATGAAATTTAAGTTTTGAGTTATATTTTTATGTTATTAAAAACTAGCGACTCAACCTCGCTTCGCTCGGCTTCGTCCTTAACGTACGTTTTGGAGGTTAGCACGGAACAGATAGACTATACATATACATTTTCAGCCCTCTAACTATCTCTACACAAAAAATCACGCCAATCCATCACTCTTTTTCGACGTGAAAGAAGGACAAACAAACAAAATCAAAGTCAAACTGTATATCGTAGGAAGAGAAAGTGTGAAATCTATAAATACATTTAAGTAGTATATATATTATTTTTATGGTTGCTTTTATATGGGAAATTGAAAAATGTGATTTTTACGTTTTTCCGTGAAATTTTTCCAATTTTTGTCTTCATAAAAACCTTCCTCGGACTTCAACGAATATAAAAAAAAATATTAGCCGAATCGGTCCAGTATTTCTCGAGTAGGTACGCCTTACAACATTCAGCCATTCATTTTTATTTATAAGAAAATATTTAGTGTTTTAGTACTTAGTGTTTAAACTATGAGAACATTTTGCCTACACATAGTAAAATTTTGAAAATGAATAAATAAAATATATTTAATTATAATATGTTTAGGATTTAACATTTTATATCGATCAAACCTTTTCCAAGTACGTGAAATTCAGATAACAGTGTAATAATTTGATAACATAGACACACCCATGCACATTATATACATGGACACAGGCACTATTTTTGCTTCCTCACTCCGCTCGGATTCGTCCCTGGTTAAGTTTTAACGTTTAGTATAGATTTCTCAGAGATGAGATATTTTCCCGCAGTAAAAAGTATACGTTGACCCGGGTAACCAGCTATCAAAATAATAATTTCATCAAAATCTGTTTAGTGGTTTTCTCGACAGACAGATAGACAAAAAATCTAAAAACTATAGATTCGGCTTCTGTATCGGTAATAATGACTATTTCAATAAGATTTTCCAAGAAATATTTGATGTATAGATTCGGCTTACTTACAATTTTATTATGTGTTTCGATTAAGTTATACATTTTTTCTACGACATTCCAGCACAGGTATATATTTACTAAAACGGATATCCCAACAACGGATTTACATATGTATTTGAAAAACTCTTGTTATGTATCAATAAATCATTTTTCATTTTCATTTTTTACGACGAACCTGAGCGTAGCGATGGTGATCCTCTAGTTTTAAATAAATAAATTGATAACAACTACTTTACGTTATACATTTTGGCAGAGATAGATATAATTCACAGAAAATACTGGATGAATTGCCTTATTCATGTCAACAGTATAGGTATTATGCTTTATCAGTTTTTCTTGAAATAAGCACTTACAGAATTACGATTTCTGTATAAATTGATTCCCGAGATAAAAAAAATACTATATTTACAATAAATATTGTAAAAAATAAACTCATACATATAATTTAACCGACTTCAAAAAGTAAGAGGTTCTCGATTAAGCTGTAGGTATATTCTTTGTATACTAAAACCTTGTGGTCAAATTGGTGCCTGTAAATAAAATAAAAGATTTCTGTCGCAATGCAAAGCCATTGCTATATTATTTTCTAAAGACACAGTGTATCTTTAAAGATAACAACTTAATTTAACATAAGTCCTAATTAATAATTAAAACTAATAAATCTTATAAAATTTAAAGTATTTTAAATGTAAAATACTTTAATGTATTAAATTTATCTTAAATTTATTAAATAAAAATGTATTACTAGAAATTAAAAATAAAAAAGAAACCCAACAATAACCCATTCATTGACGCCATTTCAATGAGCCTAAACACTATACCTCTGCAGTATTTTAGTATAGACTATAGAGTTGTATTTTGCAGGTTCCAGACGACGCTGCAGCACCAGGCCAAGATTACCATATCATTGCAATGTCATTAAAGTAACGGGATACCAAGTTTCGAATGAATTAGATGTGTGGAAGTTGTTCATATCTTTTTATCGTCTAGAATAGAACTTATATAGAGCTTATTTGCTAATGCAAACGGATATTCTTGATTTATAGCTAAAAAGCTCTTGTCACCTTTCCTTTCCTTTCCTTGTTTCTTTTGGTTCATTCATTTAGGCACTAGGAAGCGACAGACAGACACACAGATACACAAGTTAAACTTATAATATCTTTTGCGTCGGGAGTTAAACAAATAAAATAATTTAAAAATACGTGTACACACACACACACACACACACACACACACACACACACACACACACACACACACACACACACACACACACACACACACACACACACACACACACACACACACACACACACACACACATATATATATATATAAATATATATATTACAATAAGGTAATAGGCCTTTAAGAATTAATCAGTGCAGATTTTAAAAAATTAGCATCAGTTTTTATGTAAATAAATAAGAATTTATATATATACCAATATTTTACATTATTTTAAGGTCACTTAAAAAGGCTGGCAACGAATTCGCATATTTTCTTAAGTTGACGACTTAAGTTTTATGCCCAAAGATTAGACAAGACAGTATTAATATTCGAGGATGAAAAAAAAATGAACACAGAAGTGAAGCCGCATACAATAACTTGTTAAAAGTTAAATGAATTACCAGAAACTACGATTTTTGTTTTTTTTCCATCTAATCAACGTCGTGACCTTGTCAAGCTGAGCTTGTAAATTTTCGGGGAATCACCTTTTCTATTCCAAAGATTACTTATTTTCTTCTGCGATAAATGTATTTCATATTATCTTTTTTCCGTTTATTTTATCTATTGCGTTATATTTAACAAGTTGCAAGGGAATAAGTGGGAGTCTAATTTGCGTACTAAAGGTACAGTTTAGTAGCTTTAAGGTGTTATGTTTAAACGTATATAATCTCAGGAACTACTAATCCGATTTGAAAAATTCTTTTTGCATTGGATAGCCCGTTAACTGAGGAAGGCTATAGGCTATATATCATCCCGGGAAAATGTATAGTTCCCGTGGGATAGAGCTGTTTTTGTTTAGGGACGAACCCGAAGCGAAGCGAGGGTGAGTCGCTAGTATTTAATAAGCATGGCATATAGATAAAAAAGAAAAATGAAAAAAAAACATTTCTTATTCTATTTGCAAAAAATAAAGAAATATGATATTAGAGTAATTTGATAGGTATTTAAAGGTATAGGTAAGGATTTTGATGAAATTTGGTATGAGAATAGTTGGATATCCGGGTCAACATATAGGATACTTATTACTGCGAGAAAATATCTCATCTCTGAGAAATCTATACTAAACGTTAAAACGTACCTACTTATGGGCGAGATCGAGCGGCGCGAGGTCTTGTGATTGTATATTTTAAATTATAACATATATTATCACATATATTCTGATAACGAAATTTTTAAAGCTATTTTCATATCTATTTAGATAAGAATTCTACAAATCGATTATATGTTATTATCATACAATTTGCAAATATAACTAAAAAACTGCAGTAAAACTTTGACGATGATTATCATTATTTATACATATTTTAAGTTTTATCGCGAAGTATCTAGATGCCATAGTATTAGGTCACAAATTTAATCTATACTTAGTGTCTTCCTCACATCTATTATGTGATTTACTGAGAATTCAATTAAATCAAGTTAAGAAAGTAAATAAAAAATTGTATATATTTTTATTAATAATTTTAATTATTAATAAAAATATCATAAATTTATATATATATACACACACATATATATATATATATATATATATATATATATATATATATATACATATATATACAATTTTATATAGTTAATATAAATCTTCGTTATATAAGTTTTCAAGCTTCAGACTTCGCTATGATTTCCATATCATTTCGCTCCTATTCAATATTTTTAATAACCCAAATTCTTCGACCTTCGTTCTCGTATCCAAATTCTCAATACACTCTCACGTTACTGACGGCCTTGCATCACTGCAATGCTTGACATACGAATGAGCAACACAAAGTTTTCTCGTTACTCTTGCTCAGTTAATACCGAATTACTCTGGAATAAATTCCCTAAACACATCATACAAATAAATAAATAAAAATAAATACGTTGGGACATTAACATACAGCACCATCTAATTGGAAAGCTACGAGGCCTGTGTTATGGATACCAGATAGCTGATTCACTACACATATATAATTATATTAAATACATACATATTATAAATATAAACACCCATGACTGAAGTACAAACATTCGTGCCCATTACACAAATGAATGCCCTCAGCGGGGTCCAGCCATTTCGGAGATTAGCTTGAACAAACAAAACAGACAGACGGACAAAAAATTAAAAAAAAATTCTTATTAGTACCGTATGTACTTTCATATGCATTTAGTAAAAAGCTGTTATTTTAACATTACAAACAAACACTTCAATTTTATTTATCTGTATATATTAGCGACTTACCCTCGTTTCATAGATAAAAATAGTTATTGTGAGTGTACTATAGGAGGTAGGCCTACAGTTTTCTAGTACATACATTGTTTTGATTGCTAACCGATGCTAACCGATTAGCTGCTAAAGATTAATAATTTTAAATCAGTGATTGCTTCTAAGATATTCATTTTAATAATATATTAAATGCACAACTTACCTAAATCTACTTAATTAGATAAGAATTAATACTGTATTGTTTAAAATAGTTTCGTAAAAATCGATTATTTTTTAGTAATGTAAATGATAAAATTATAATAGGTTATCATTAGGAGATAGATAGAGACTTATACTATCGGGGACTTTTCTGTAGACCTTTTTAAGGTATAATACAATTCCGTAGTCATCGATCAAAAAATACTAGGTACATAATCCCATGCAAAAGTTCTCTTAAAACTGTCAGCAATTATGTCCAGGTAATTATTCTAGTTGAAATGAATACACAATAATGTAAATTGAACCTTAAACGCAATGCTTAAAGTTGTTTTCATAAAAAAATAAAAACGCGCTCAAATGTTTAAATGAGCGCTCATTCGGTGAGGACATTTTTTGTCGTTGATTGTGTATCTAGTACATTTTTTGATCGATGTCCGTAGTACATTATGTTAATATATCATGTAAGGTTTAGCTAGCGTTAGCAATTTAACTGCCCAAAGATGTGTTATTTACATCATTCCAAATCTTTGAAATTTTCGGCTTTTCTATACTATAATATCATGTATTATACATATAAACCTTTCGGAAGAAATTCCCTTAATGATAATGAAAACACTATCAAAATCCGCTGCGTGGGTTAGCCTTAGTTAGCGGAGAAACAGACAGACATATATGTATGTATTTTTATAATTTTAAAACGTTATCGTTTGGCTTTATATTCAGTTTTTATGATACTTTGTCTATATTATTGTCGCGTTGTAGAGAGTGTGTAACGTCATTACATCAAAAATAATAATAAAAAAGGCACATCTGAAGCATACTTTATAATATTATATTCTAAGACAGTTGTCAACACATGACAATTACCAGACAAGGACAGTTACTCCTAAATTGCCGTATGTGAGAGTAAGAGAGGCAGAGGCGGCTCTAGCCCATGTAGCGCCCGTGTGCAAGCAATTCCCTGGCGCCCTCTAGTAGGCGCGCGGTCAAAATGGAATACTTATAGTTATATTTTTACTAGTGAATGGAAATTCGGGTGCAAATGTAAACACACGAATAAAAAATACTTTTTAGGAAGGAAGGGGTTACAAGAATTAAAAAGCGCAACGGGTATAATCGGATATACATATGAAATTTGCCCCCGCGGAGTTTTCTCTTCGTACTTTGGGAATCGTGTTGGTATCAAATAAATTTAATTCTGTAAAAATTTGAGCTTTTGATCCCAAGCTGTTATCAAGATATTCGAAAAAACCTATTTTTCGATTTTATTTTTCTCCGTGATAAAATTGAAATTTGATAGGCGCCGATTTTTTTACCAATGCTTACGAGTTAAAGGCACGAAAAAAAATTTTTTTAGGATTCCCAAACTGAAAACCAATTTTTAAGAAAAGAAATAAAACTAAAATTAATTTTTTTTTTTTTGATCGTACTTTTAAAAAGTGTCCACCTCTAAATTTTGTCTGAAAATGTCTTCTGTACTCCTTTATACTCAGGATTTTTTTGATGTGGTGGAACAAAGTGAAAAAATTAAAAACATTTTGTTTATCTTACATTCCAATGAACTAATATTTTATTATTGATAGAAAAATACATAAATAAATATTTTTGACCGAAAGAACATGTCAGTTAATCTTCGTCACTAATCGTAACTATATCTTCATTTACTACAACATTAACTTTTTCATCTATAAATAGACAACTTAATATTTCGGCAGGTCTTATTATATCAAGCATAAGAAACATAGTATATAATCGCTGCAATGTGACAGCAGCATCCAATAGTACGCCTCCCATTAACACAATCACAACAATATCGACTAATACCAGAAATTTCATTCTAGTCTGGCCGATAATTAATTAGTCAATAAAACAACGGTATGCTTGGAATGGATATGCCGAGATCGGACTTTTATAATACTAGGTGTGATTTTAACATGTTGAAGCGTAACTGTTCCGTGTTCATTTATCATCTCAGCTAAATACGATACAGCTTAAGCCATTTGATATGACCCTGTAAAAAAAATGTTAAGTTGTTGTTCCATTAACTCTGGAAAATCTATTAAATCGTTTGATGTTATCATTCTAAATGGAACTTTTCGTATTGCCCAATGATTTGTCTCGACTTCCGAAGCCAAAGTATTATCTTGATGTTTTTTTTAATTCATCGCAGCAATAATTTCTCCAGAAAGCTCAAAATCTGAATCAAATCTCGTACCAAATTCATTGTGTAGAAAACAGGAAACTTGACAAAAAAAAACTTGTTTTAGAGAGTAGTTTATTGTCTAGCTTATGATCTAAAAGCTTGAACTTTTGCTTGATATTACCATGAACTGCTTCAACTAACCAATGCACTTTGGTAACAAAACAGGATCGATTTGACTCGACTGTAGTAAGCTAATTTCGTTTCCCTTTAAGAGCCGGCATTAAAACTTTGAATCCTAATTGTTCCAAATATTGTGTTACATCACAATAGCCTCGACCTACTACGATAATATCATCTTTTTTTAGTAACTTAATGAGACCATTAGGATTGCTCAAGACGATTTTCATAATTTCAGCATCGTTCATGTTAGCTGTGTAAAGGCCCAAGCATATCTGTGACAATACCATTCGTAGTGCATATTGAAAATGGTTTGCACAGAGGTACTTTTTTCTAATAAGAATATGATTTTCTCTGATATTCATTATTTGTACTTTTTTAATGGCGAATATATATGTTGCATCACCTCGTTGGAATCAAACGAATCCTCCACTGTTGGTGATTCAACATTAGAACATGACCGGCCTTGACACTTTGTACATGCAAGAGAACAAAACAGTCAAACTTTTTTACAACCACATTTAGCACTGCATCCCTTTTTGCAGTTACAAGAAATTGTGTTCAGCAGTTTTTCCGATGCAGGTGGAAGTAAAGTTTGAACTGGTTCTAATGTATTGTCGACCAACTTCCAACCCTAATCTGTAGGGTCTAGCTGATAACCAAGATGATCAATGAAGCTGATTGAACTTGATAATATAGGTACCCGAAAAAGATGTCGATGAGCAGCAACTGAGGTTGGAGGAGGACAAGCTAATTGAACTTGTTTTTTACTTTTAGTATTTTTAACGAAACATGCATATCTATACTTATCTAAGCAGGTAGTTTTTTTAGGAGCTCCGTACGTAGAAAGAAGAAAGCAAATACCGTTGGTGAGAACTTCTTGTCGAATTGAATTACTGTTTTGAGGCGTACTCATGCATATTATGACGATTACAAATTTTACAAATTTTCGAATCATTATATCTCAGAAACGGTGGCTCGTAGGAAAAAAGTATTTTTACATTTTCTTATAGATAATTTTATGATCTACAATTTTTGTTAGAGGTATTTTTATGATAAAACTTACCGTTTTTCTGAAAATCGCGAAAAACTAATTTTTTTGACCTTTGACCTTGAATAATTTTTTTCCATACAGGAGAAAGATGGGGAACTTTCAAATTTTATTTATAATTATATTTTGTACGATTTCACCAATTTTTCGCTTGTTGTAAATTTAAGTAGCTTCACTCTTATTTTTTGGTTTAATTTGACCGGACTATATCATATTTAAATGTTATAATATTCATCATATTTTTTTAAGGATTAATACTGAATAGGAGTAAATAGCGTAGCAAGTAACGCAATTTTTAATTAAAGTTTTAATAAAATAAATGGTGAGTGGTGAGTGAAAATACTGTGAGTCAACCGTAAAAGATAGGGATATGCAATCACGGAGTTTTTTTTTAGGATTTTAGAAGAACTACAATTCCCTAGTACATGATTTTTATGTATATCTTAAGTTTTAGCCTACATAAGCCATGTAAATTTATTTTTTGACGACTTGGTTGCAAAATATTGTTTTTTTTTTTTCACTTACATTAAACTTAATTTTTAAGTAACTGCTGCGTAAATAAAATAAATACCAGAATACAAATAAAAAGAAGGTTGATAATGATATAGTATTTGGTATTTTTTTTTTAATTGTATTGGTCGAAAAATAGTTTTTTTTTATGTATTTATAGTATAATATTAGTTAATTTTAATGTAATATAAAAAAAATGTTTAATATTTTTCACATTGTTCCACCACATCGAAAAAATTGAAAAAAAATCCTGAGTATAAAGGAGTATACAAAACATTTCCTGACAAAATTTGGAAGTGGACACTTTTCAAATATACGGCTAAATAATAATTTTATTTTTATTTTTTTCTTAAAAATTGGCTTTCGATCTGGGAATCATAATTTTTTTTCATGCCTTTAATTCGTAAGTATTGGTAAAAAATTGGCGCTTATCAAATTTCAATTTTACTATGGAAAAAAATAAAATAGAAAAATAGGTTTTTTGATTATCTGGATAACGGCTTTAGATAAAAAGCTCAAATTTAGACAGAATTAATTTTATTTCGTACCAAAACGATCCCCCAATGTACGAAGAGAAAACTCCGCGGGGGCAAAAAAAATATTATATTGATTCAAATTCCGTTATTTTGATCCAAAAGTTAAAACCGTTCGTCGAAGTCGGTAATTTTGGTATCTAATAGATATTTGTAAAAATTTACTTTAAAATTTGTTTTTGCGTCTGTTATCGGTTCATCCTCCACCTTATACCTAAAAAGCCTTCTACGAACGCGAGAGCGGGAGAGTGCGGAAAATTCTGCTATTACCTCGACTTCTTCTGCTACAGTTTTGGTGCTTTTAATGAACTCCCCAAAAACGCACACATTAAAGAATTCAGACAAACTTATTTTTGGATTGTTTTAATTTCAAAACATTTTTTATACTCTCTCCTAATAATCGTATTATTTTATTCTAAATATTATGGCCCAGATAATGAGTTAGGCGTGACTCAGATTTTTGAATAAGGGCAATGTGTTCTGTAAGCACATTATCAAATTTAGAGCTATATTCAACCAGCTTTAAAAAATACCATTATCACAATCGTAATTTTTTTAAAATCGCCAGATATTGCCTCGCTAAAAAATTAATTATTTTGATTATTCGTTCAAGTACTGCCATCCGTATTTTTCCCGTTCAATTTCAACTTTATTCAAGAAACCTCCCATCTTTTCTTTTACATAAAATAACCATTCTCAATGTCATTAGTTTTTACGAGACATAAGTGAACTTTTTTCAAGACGTTCTAAAGCTATAGACAAATGCTGCCAAACTTTGTAACCTACGCGCGCCTTGCTTTGCTACCGCCGCCCGGTTATGGCCGACGCCATAACACAGGCGCAGGGTCTTTCGAGGTGTCGCGAGCGGCGCTTGGCGCCCCCTCAGACCCTGCGCCCGTGTGCATTGCACACCCTGCACTATAGGTAAAGCCGCCCCTGAAGAGAGGAATAAAACATTCGAGAAAGGCATCGAAATTACTAGAAGTTTCGAAATTCAAACAGGAACAGTTAATCGTAATTTACCGTGTGTAAGAGTAAGAGAGAACCAAAACATTCGAAATTACTAGAAAGGTTTTGAATTTTCGAATACTAGAATGTTCTTTGTTTATGCATATAAAAAGGCCGGCAGTGTTGAGAGATCAGTTGAATTTCGAAGCTAAGCGAAGATTAAGAAGAAGTACGAAAAATTGAAGAAAAGTGAAGTGAAGTTATAGTGAAAGTGTGAAAGTGAAAGTGGTGAAAATTAGTGTTAAATGATTGATTTTAACCAGAACTGTGTACATACTGCGCGTGTTAGTGAATCTCCATAAGTCACTCTTGGTAACCAAGAGCAATAAAACATCAATAGTGCAAAAGACGTGCTTTAATTTCCGATCTCCAAACTCATAGAACGTAACATTACTCCTTAATACAGGTATAATACAGATGTATTTTTAGTAATTTTGGAATAAAAAAACTATGTACTTTATATCATTTATAGAAATGATAACAATAGATTTTATGACATTTTTTCATATAATAAAATAATTTAAAAGACATAACACCTCGTCTTATCGCCTTAATAGTGATAAGAGAACTTATTTTTCGTACAAAGAATCGGCAGTCCCATTCCAGCGGTGGAATACAGCATTCTTACCACAATTCCGCGCGGACATGACTTGTGCAGTAATAATATTCAAGCGTACATTTGTTATAGTTAAGTTTTTTTGTAGTTTCAATGTTTTTCCTTTATTGTAAATAAATTTATGACATTATTTTTTTTTATTTACAATATAAATGCAAATATTTTTTTGAAAATAATCTACATTTATATAATATCTATGAACGTGTATTACTTACACCTGGACCAATAGTACTAAATATATTAGGCTTGCTCAGTGAAATCATTGGGATTTTCCTGGCTTGTCACTATGTACATTATAAATACATAATATAATAAGGGCTACCGCGCTTGAATTCGCCGCGAGAGGCGCTAGTGTAGAGTGAGTTCTCTAGAAATGTCAAATGGCTCTGAATGCGTACTGCTTGCGAGCTTTTTATCGCAGGTCTTCATTAAATTATTCATGATTATTTTATGCTAAGAAGAAGTCAATATTTTATCTATTTGGTTATTATATATTAACTAGCGACTCAGCCTCGCTCCGCTCGAGTTCACCTCAAATTACGTTTTAACGTTTAGTATAGATTTCTCAGAAATGGGATAGTTTCCCCTAGTAAAAAGTATTCTATATGTTGACCCGGATAACCAGCTACCATCATACCAAATTTCATCAAAATCCCTCCAGTGGTTTTTCCGTGATGCGGTAACAGACAGACGGACAGACAAAAATTCTAAAACTATAGATTCGGCCTCTGTGTCGATAATAATGTCTATTTCAATACAATTTTTCAAAAAATATTTAACGTACAGATTCGACTCAGTTACAATTTTATTATATACTCGTATATAGATTATGTAAAACAATATCAATCAATATGCCGAGTTAAAAAAATACTTTTTAACGACAGCGATAGGACCCTACTCGCGAGTGGCGCCAACTGGTGCCGTCAGAAACGATACAGAAACAATAGCCCTCATTACATACATACATGTTATATATTATATATTAATGACTAAGGTTCATGCGGAGATCTTAGCGGACCTTTCCGTTAATTCGGCATCGAGCCTGACTGAAATATTTTACTATAGCACAATGCACATTATATTTATTTTGAATGTGCCGTGTCAGTGATACACTCCTTTCACCACCACCTGTAGACATGCAGATGGTTACGTGGGATTCATCGGCTAGAAAAGCCAGTACTACCCACTAATACTCAAAAAACCTCCTCTGTCTTAATAGGGCGTCGCAGGATCGCTTGTGCACTCAACCACGACTCCCCGACGGCAGGTCTGATAAAAACAGACCACAACAATTATAGGGTTGTTCCAACAGTCCACTATATATCAGAGAAGTACCAGAGAAGTACCAGGAACAACCCGCATGGTACACCGCCCACCGAAGTGGGCCACCTCCCTATGCGTTTCTTGGCTTCGCGCCTGGCTGAACAGCCGGAGGATAATAACACCACTCCCCCCCCACCCCTTCCCTCCCCATCACGACAAGGTGAAAGCACGTTGGAGGGGCAGTAATACACTCCTACCTTATTCTCATACAACACACAACACCATTTATATACATCATTTAATTATATAATAAATAAATATTTAAGTAATAATTTTTTGTCTTTAATTATACAATATAATTGACCGCTATTTTCACATCGTAAGATATATTACACAGTATATACACGTTCTAGAAATATTTAATAGCACATGTAGGTATATCCTATAGGTATAGAACCTTATCAGATTGGATTAACATATTCACAGAAAGTGGAACTCTACTTATTTACTGCTTTATTCTTTGGTAATCTATATTATAAAATGCTAAAGGACTAAAACACATAAATCTATATTATATTATAATTAATGTGAAAGTGTGTTTGTTTGTTTGTTCATTCGTTCCTTTGTTTGGCCTGATTGTGAGACGATAATTGGAGGGTCGGAAATTGACATAGGCTACTTTTAACCGCGGGAGATTATCTCATTCCCACGGGAAAACACGTTATACTACAATCGACAACAACTAATCATACCTATGTATATAATATAGTCTATCTTTTCCATGCTAACCATTAAAACGTACCCAGGGGTGAACCCGAGCGAAGCAAGATTGAGTCGCTAATATATAATAAATATATAATATATAAAATTATTAAGTTGAATAAAACACACACCCACAATATAATATCACCGCTAATAAACTAATGAATGTATGGATAAAACATGGCTAGAATGTGACGATCTCATAATACTTTAGTTATAGCTATATATTGGCCACATCGATCATAGAAATCTATACTAATATTATAAAGCTGAAGAGTTTGTTTGATTGTTTGTTTGTTTGTTTGGTTGAAGGCGCTAATCTCAGGAGAAATCTCAGGATGGATTTGAAAAATTATTTTTGTGTTGGATAGTCCATTTATCGAGGAAGGCTTTAGGCTATATATCATCCCAAAAAAATGTACGGTTCCCGTGGGATAGAGTTATTTTTGTCTAGAGACGAAACGAAGCGAAGCGAGGGTGAGTCTCTAGTCATTTTATATAAGAGAAGAGGCAGTGATTCTTTTCTTTTAATTTTCCATCGACTTAGGCTCGATCCAGAATATACTGCCACTAAATAACAATGAATACATAATATTATAATTAATTTCAGGATAAACATTAACGAACGTGATAAGAATTTGCTTCACAGAGAACGATCACTAATTGACACTATAGTGAGGATAGGGCCTTAAATCATCAAAGCAGTTGCAAAACCAGTTATCAAAACGGACGCTAGCGCGAAGTTAGTCATACTCGGATAACCGTCGCGAGCTGTTGTTTGAAACGTGTAAATTATTGCGTCATTCGCATAGTGTTTTTGTGATGTGGTCTGCAAAGGATGGAGCTCCTGAAGGGAATGGAAAGATATGTTCTGATGTGGTGGTTATGGATGACCGGGCAGTGGCAACAGGCATGCCCCCTGGACCTATGGTGTCAACCCTCAATGTCACCAAGTCCTCTAAAGTCCACATTGGTCCGAAAATCGTGTCGGTAACGCAGAATGTTCACAATGCAGAAATGATTAAAGGTAAGGCGCATGCGCATTACATATTATAAGCGACAGTGTATTTTTAAATACTATACTAAATAATAATTTATTGAAAATTATTATACTGTAAGGAAATAATAAAGCAAAAAGCGATGCGAATTCCTTTTTAGATATAGCTATAATAATAACTATAAATATATATGAACGTTGTTTACAAGTGATAAGCATGCAGCGCAAATGTATTTGTTAAATGATTTAGACGAAGCACTCAAACATACTTATTTCAATGTTATACTTAAAACTGATGCTCTTTGATCTTTTTGTGATTAACTATATTATATACGTAGCGATTAAAATCATTTTTTCATTAGGTACCATTTATACCATATGTCATAAAGCAAATATCACTGAACATACTAATTTAATAAAACTAGCAACATTAAATAACTAGTGATTGCTCCACGGACAAAATGCTACCATAATTCATTAAGTTTTAAAGTTATTGAGTTTTTTTTCACCACATTAGACACATAGGTAGCCTTTCTCAATAAATAGACTAAAGAAATGTCTACGTATAATAAAATTCTAAAAGAGTCGAATCTGTACATTAAATATTTTTTGGAATATCTTTTTGAAATAGACATTATTATCGATACAGAGGCCGACTCTATAGTTTTTGAGATTTTTGTCTGTATGTCTGTCGGCAGGACAGGAAACTACTGGATAGATTTTAATGAAATTTGGTATGATGATAGCTGGTTATCCGGGTCAACATATAGGATAATTTTTACTGCGGGAAAATATCTCATCTCTGAGAAATCTATAGTAAACTTTAAAACGTAACTAAAGACGAACCCAAGCGGAGCTATGATGAGTCGCTAGAAGGTAATATAACAGTTACAATACAGTTTGTCTAAAGAAAAATAAGTTTCAATATACGTGTTTCAACGAGTTTGAACGACATCGTCTTAATCAGACACGATTAAGAAGATGTCATTAGGTCTTAAACACTGTATAAGGAATGACATCTGCCATCCTGCTTATTATCTTGCTACAAAATGAGATGTAAACCTATCGATGAATTAACTATATTATGTACTTAATGTTTTTATACGCCACGTTTATCTGTTAACTGGAATTAAACATAATAAAAATACTGATCTCATATAATTACATATTTTGTATTGTAGTCTTTATTTAAAATTAGCTATTAGAATATACTAGCAAACTGCCCTGGAATCGCCTGAGTTTCTTTGCATTCTTTGTGATATTTTTGATTAAATTAATTTATTTTGTTTTCTAAAACTAGCGACTCACCCTCGCTTCGCTCGAGTTCGTCCCTGGGTTGCTTCCCAAAACAAAATTAATTAATTAATTAATTTGATTTATTTTTTTTCGTGGGACCCTATTATTTTTTCTAAAATAAAAATAGCCTAAGTTACTCCTTATTACATCAGCTAGCTGCCAGTGAAAGTCCCGTCAAAAAATTGTAAAAAATGTTGTTTTGATGTATGTAACGTGTATACGTCCATATGCATTTAGTAAAAAGCGTTTATTTTAATATTGCAAACAGGCACTCCAATTTTATTTATATGTATAGATTGTAGTGTTATTGTTATTGCAGCGAGGTAAAATATCGTAAGTAAAATTTCAAATAGAACTACAGAACTTCAGCAATTACTCTTTACTTCGAACACTTCACGGAACGCTTTACAAAATGGCAATTACAACTATGTAAACTTTATTTCCCCACTGTTGGGTGTAACGTAATGACATCTGACTTCTACATATAATACAGCGACTCACCCTCGCTTCACTTCAGGTTCATCCCTAGACAAAAGCAAATCTATCCCACGGGAACCTCAGTTAACGGGCTATCTAATGCTAAAAGAATTTTTCAAATCGGATAAGTAGATCCTGAGATTAGCGCGTTCAACCAAACAAACAAACAAACTCTTCAGCTTTATAATATTAGTATAGATTACCCAACGGTGGATGACAATACTTTTAAAACATTATTATTACAAATATAACTAACCGATATCGTTATTAATATTATAAAATTGTTATTTTTTTTATTTGCTAAGTTTTTTTTTTTATTAAGTCCAGTCCAGTAGATTTTACATGAATGAACATATAGAAATTGAAACCTCGATAGTTTGTATTACTTCTAATACAGCTTTGTAATAGAGTGAATTTCAATTACAGGGTTTTTTTTATATAGAAACTTAAGTTTCCATTATTCTTACTAAGGAAAATTACAAATATACTTAATTATGTATATATATACAAAACAAATGTACAAGTGTACATTGTTTTGTAGTATGTATAATTAATTTTAATAATAGAGTTTTAATATTATCACGTGTCATCTTCTACTTCAAAGATTAATACATTTACTTTACATTGAGAAACCGGGAAATCACGGGGATACCACGGACAGACAGACAGACGGACGGACAGCAGAGTTTTAGTAATAGGGTCCCGTTATACCCTTTGAGTACGGAACCCTAAAATGACGGTTTTGTTATCTAAACATGCTATATCTATAAAAATGAAATTTTAAAAATTATAGAATATACAGTGTTGACTTTAATTATAAGTTGATATCATTAAAAACAGCTTAATGTATGTAATTAAGCACAATTTAAGATATAAAACACTAATCTTTTAGTGAATTGATAACACTTTGTAATATCAGCAATAGAACAATTAATTTCTTTGTTACATGCATAGGTTTTTCCAAAAAACAGACGGCTGAGAGGTGAATGAACCTTCGTGGCATTACCAGAATCCCATAATTTTTCTTTTTTTTTTGAACTTGCGGCGTGCAATGGAACTAGTGTAATGTGAATAGGGTGTTCCTTGAAACAAACATCCGCAATAGGTAGCTACAAAGAGTCATGTTTCTGAGATAATAAAGGTCGTCGTATACTGAAGGAAAACAAAAAAAAGGTATCCCACGGGAACAGTAGATTTTTCCGGGATAAAAAGTAGCCTATATGTTATTCTAATGTATGAGCTATATTATTGTAAAATTTTATTAAAATCCATTCGGTAGTTTTTGCGTGAAAGAGTAACAAACATCCATACATACAAACATCCAGACATCCATACGTCCTCACAAACTTTCGCATTTATTATATTAGTAGGATGTATTAATAACGTATTAATACGCTTAATTAGTTTCCATAGTTCTCATATAAGAGACTGACTTCAAAATATCTCGGTAATGTGAGTAATAAAACAAAAAATTGCAATAATCAAGAAAATATTATTTGAAAAGTTCTATTTTGCAAGTAATTTCGTTAAGATCATCTGTAATTGAAATAAAATATTACTTAGTATTTTAATCAGAAAATAATAAGCCATCAGTTTGTTGCACTGCGAACCATTTTAATCATAATATTCTTGAAGTTGTTGATTTGCTCTCCATAGTATAAATAGGACGCTTATGATGAAATTAAAGGAATCAGTTTTATGTTGTTAAATGAAATCTAATATATAAATATCTCGTGTCACGGTGTTTGTGGTCGTACTCCTTCGAAATGGCTCGACCGATTTTAATGATTTTTTTTTGTATATTTGGTAGTTCGTAAAGTATTTTTCACCCTCCTACTACTTTTATCCTTTCTATCATATGGTTAGGTCTTTATTACATCTTTGTGACTTTAATGATACAGACAATACTTACAATGTCATCCTAAAGACTAGCTATAATAATCATGTGCTCAGGAGATAAAACTGTGCATGGTTTTTGATCAGGACCTACAGCTTTACGTGGTCTCCAAGACACGGGATATAATAGCACCAATTTCCAACCCCCGGGCTCTTACTGAGAATTCCTTAACAGATAAACTCAATAACTATTACTTGGCCTGATTTGAAACTCGAACTCAGGACCTCCAAATCTGCAGCCATACATACTAGATACTAGACAAACAAGATTAATACTTGAAAATGGACTAAACACTTTAATTTTTGAAATTCTCCCATTTTTTTTAATAAATATAAAAAATGAAACGGGAAAAATAGAATTCGACGAATTATCACAACATTATCGTTTTTAATTTGAATTTTTACGACTTACGAATTAAACAATATCACATTGTTTAATTTAAATTATCTACCTGCTGTCAAATTTCTTAATGCACTAGCGATTGATTATATCTGATAAGCTTATCATTCAGCAATATCGGTTTTTGCACTCACATTATTGTTGAAAGTTGTGCAAGAGTCTTATTTATGCAAAGATTTATAAGAAATGGAATAACTATTTTAAAATATTATAAAATACTAGCGACTCACCCCCGATCCGCTCGGGTTCATCCCTAGTTACGTTTTAACGTTTAGATAGATTTCTCAGAGATGAGATATTCTCATGCAGTAAAAAGTATCCTATATGTTGTTCCGGATAACCAGCTGTCATAATTTTTTTTTTCATAGGCTTTAACCTCAAACATGGTCTTCTAATTAAAAAAAAACCATACCTCAGTGTAGAAAATAGGGGATGATTGATTTTTCACCTACTGTATTTAAAAAAATACTTTCACTAAAAATGAAAAAATGAAAACTTTTAGTCGATTTTATTCTGCGAAGTCGGTTTTTTTATAGTTTTTTTTCAGTTTCACCTTATTCTCTATGTGTTCTTGAAGGTACCTACCTCAAAATGTTACTTATACTAGCTACTGTCTAGAACTGAAATTGTGTATATTTTAGGATAAGTATTAGTAGTGTTTATATGCAGATACTACAAGTACTAAATACAATTTCTGTATTGACACAACATTACTCTCACGTTGTATTGAAGCGCGCAAAATTCTTTACATCCGTCTGACCTTAATGCGATGTGTGGTTAGTATGACAGACAGACAATTATTTCCAAAAATTTTACTTACTACAATAATATGTGTATTAAATATTGTATTTTATGTACAAACTAGCGGTTCACCCTCGCTTCGCTTGGGTTTGTCCCTAGTTAGGTATGTTTTGATGCTTAGTATCAATATATATATATATATATATATATATATATATATATATATATATATATTACTGCTCTTCTCTCTTGGGTAGTAGCATGATAATATATAGCTTATAGCCTTCCTTAATAAAATGGCTATCTAATGCAAAAATAATTTTTCAAATCAGATTAGTAGTTTCTGAGATTAGCGCGTTCAAATAAACAAACTCTGCTTCTTCTTAATATTAGTATAGATTTCACTTTCATACATTTTTTCATTTTATTAAATCTAAACTTGACTAATTTCTCATATACATATCTGACGACACGTTTGGCTCAGATTGTAGTGACCCTGTGCTAGTACTGCTGTGTAGTGATACTTGCTGGTCGCGGATTCGAGTCGCGCTGGGAGCATGAATTTGTGTGATGAGCACGAATGTTTGTACTCCAGTCATGGGTGTTTATATTTATAATATGTATGTATTTAAAGTTATATATTTGTTTGTGTATTAATTATCTGGTATCCATAACACGAGCCTCGTAGCTTACCATGGAACTAGATGGTGCCGTGTGGTAATGTCCCAACATAGTTATTCATTTATATTTATAGTACCTGGCGACCGAGCTTCGCTCGGAGTCCTTTTTTGTTATATCGCATTTTTTAGATTAAAAAAAAAACTAAAAACTTGAATAAATACAAAAAAAAGTAAAACTTTGTATCCGATCGAAATGGGAACTCGGACATACCTATTAATTGTTATTTTGCACCTCGGTCGCTCGACCACAATGCTTATGCCTGAGTGTAAGAAATTATCGAGCATATTCTGCGTAAAATAATGCAAAAGAAAACCGCATGAAAACTCGAAAACACGCGTTTTTCCAGACATGAGACAAATCTAGATCGATTTTTCGCTGCCGAAAACCCCCACATACTAAATTTCAGCGAAATCGTCAGTGCCGTTTCCGAGATCGCCGGTATAAATAAATAAATAAAGATATAAATATACAAGAATTGCTCGTTTAAATATATTAGATAGATAGATATTAGATATATTTAATCCAAATTCGTAATCGTCCAACACTCAGTTACAATGTTGTACTTTTAAATGACAGACTTAGATGAGCATAAAAAAATATTTTTTTTATTTAGAAATAGAAAGTAAGGTTGAAAAGTAATTATAAAGCACTTACATTTACAATATCTTTGTTTTTATTAAAATATCAAAATCGCAAAAGTGTGTATCATATTAGCCCACACGTTATCTTATCTTCGCTTTTTAATAAAAATCTTATCATAGGCACTTTTACAATAACAGTGGACATTATATTGGATACCATAATAAGTCGTGTTATATTGTAAAATCTTTTATTTAATGATAACTCTGAATATGTTCTCATAGCAGCAATATTTGTATAGATGCTCAGGAAAAAGTAAATAAAATTCTTGAAATGTTTTATTATCCAACACTAGCTACTCATCCTCGCTTTGCTTGAGTTCGTCCCTAGTGAAGAACAACAACAAATCTATCCCACGGGAACCGTACATTTTTTCGGGATAAAAGTAACCTATGTGCTATTTCAGACTATAATCTATCTCTGTACCTCATCCAGACCCAATTAGCCGATCTAGCGTGATTGGGTAACAAACATCCATCCAAATTTTCGCATTTATAATCTTTATGAGATTGAGGTTGTAATAATATCAATGCCTTTCTCACATTTTTTTTATTTAGAGAGTAACTTTCAATATGAAAATTAGATTAGAGTTTAAATGAAAAGTTTTATTAAACTAATAGTACTTAATAATAATTATCGTTATGTTATTACGTGAAATTTACGCCATACGCCATGCCAATTTTGACTGTTGGTGAAAAACATATATATATATATATATATATATATATATATATATATATATATATATATATATATATATATATATATAGGCAATAGACGGCGTATTCAAATTATTTATAAACTACATATGTATTGACCCAAATTACATAATTATTACTTTCCAACTTCAAACCTTAAAATTTAAGTGTATTTTACATCAAATAATTATAGCAGTAACTATTTTGTTTAATAAAATCGTTGTTTATTTGATTTGTATTCTTTACCAATTAAATGGTGTATTTTTAATTGTTTCAGGCCGTTTCGTGGGCCTCGAATTGGTGTCTTCAAAACATTCTCGCAGAGTGCGATGCAGTGTAGCGGTCTTTATCTGCTGGGCCCTCATCGTCGCCATCGGGCTTATTATATATCTCATATACGTCGCTATGCCAAAGCAAACTAGACTTGACATAGGTAATATAAAATATTACCTAAACCCATGACTTTTAGTTAAATTTTTAGCTATTATTGCTTCTATTATTTGTCTACTCATTTCAAAGAAATAATTTTAACTGTTTCTCCAGGGTTAAACGAGACGTGGTATCTACGTCGTGGCGACTGGCAAGCGATGCCAGCATATGCTGTCAATTTTCTTCAACTACCTTTGTCCAATGTAATTATTGGACACTCAGCCGCTGTGAGTTGCCAGCGAAGGTTTGATTGCATCGAGACTGTGATGGATATACAACAAAATCATTTAAGACGATCATTCGATGATATTGGCCCGAATTTCCTTGTTGGTGGTGATGATGGTTGGGTATTCGAAGGTCGAGGTGCAAATGTTTTTGGTGCGATGATAGTGACGTATAACAGAATAAGTATATCGATTATGTTTATTGGTGATTATACAAAAATAAAACCTAATCAAAATCAATTTGATCATATAAATATCCTACTAGATAGGTTAGTAGAAGTAGGTGTTCTCCGACCAGACTATACAGTATGGGGACAATGTCAAGTTAACCCTGATACAGTCAGCCCTGGATGGCATCTGGTTGAGAATTTAGATTCCATTAATAATTGGAATTCATCAAATACACAGGGTTGTTTACGATGATTATGTATTGTACATTGGAGAAATAATGGTCAAAATTTTCCACGTTTGTTGTGAAAATCGCCTCTAAATGTTAGCCGCTGTGTCAGTCATAAGGAAAGTCAATGATATAGCAAGGCCGTATCGGCCAAGTATGGTATGACGAACTGTATTGTTTGCTTTTTGTTCTACGTTTAGAAAACACTGACAGTGTTATTAAAATAATAAAAGGTAGACGATTGTATTATATATATATATATATATATATATATATATATATATATATATATATATATGTGTGTGTAAATTATCGATTTCTAAGAATCAGTTGTATGATTCAAATTAGTGTTAGATTTTTAAGTAAATATTATTATTATAGCAATAATAATAATAATTTTAAGACTGTTACGAAGTTTTGGACATGGTTTTTACTGGACAAACAAGCTTTTCTTATTATTCAAAAGTATTTCTAATATACGAATCCTTACGGATTGTTGTCTTAGAACTACTGCCTATGAAATGTATGAATGTATGAAGTAATTTGTTCTTTTTAGTCACGTATTTTTTAGTTACGTATGTATAGTATAAATTAATGTGTCATCAAAATGGAACTATAAACTAAACATTTATATGAAAAATAAAAACACTATCTTACAATTCTATATTATTTTATTTAAAGACCTTCACCATGATAAATAAAATAACCATGCTGGGACTTTAATACACAGCACCATCTAGTTCTATGGTAAGCTACGAGGCCTGGGTAATGGATACCCTACACATATATAACTTTAAATATATATATTTATATATATATATTTTATATATATATATATATAATATTTAATGATAAAACAAAGATTTACTTTAGTCTAAAAACATATTTCTTTAATTCCCTACGAGATAGATCAAAATAATTTACTACAGTATTGTACACCTTAAAAAGGTCTACAAAAAAGTTCACAATGGTATATGTCTATCTCTTAAGGATAACATACTATATCCATTTTAATATATCCAAGCTGGGGATGAACCCGTAACTACGAGTAATATTTAACTTAGTTACTTATTAATTGTACTTATTTACAAAACACCTGTTAAACTATTTTTTGTCAACTTTAGTTTTTTTATGTACTAAAAATACATGGACAAAATTTCCTTTCTAAGATCGAATGGGTTAAGCCTTGACGTTATTGAATGTAAAAACCCACCTGTGACTAAGCACCAATGTTGAGACATATCATTTATTCATTTAATTACTAAACTAGAAGTTTTAAACTTACTCGTAAATGACGTTAAACTATACATTTATATTAACTAGTGATCATCGCGTGGTTAAAAATCAACCATAATTCATTAAGTTATATTACAATATTAATCTATTTTCAATTTGACCACAGACTTTAACAATAAACAAAAGAGTACATATGCGTGTGTGTCAAATACATGGTAGTGTGTGTAATTTTTTTTTATTGATTTAATGTATTTTTTACGTATAATTAAAAAAAAAATATGTAAGCATTCTGCACTCCTTGTCTATATAAACTATAAGTGTGGGAAATTTCATACTCCTCCGTCCGCGTAATTTTCGTAAAAAGGGATACAAAGATTTTGCTTCACGTATTAATACATAGATATCCACTTTATCTCTTAATTGCTGTATTATAAAGAAGTACCTTCATAGTCCGTAGTTGAAGGACCTTAAAAATGTTGTGTTAGCATGGGCATAGATAGGGGTATCAAAGAAATAATATTAAAAATCATTTTATCGAAAAAAATCTATACTGTGCATAATAAAATTCTGAGTCGAATCTGCACATTAAATATTTCTTGGAAAACTTATTGAAATAGTTATTATTATCGATATAGAGGCCGTATCTATAGTTTTTAGAATTTTGTTCTGTCTGTCTGTCTAGGAATGCATCACGAAAAAACCACTGGACAGATTTTGATGAAATTTGGTATGATGATAGCTGATTATCCGGGTCAACATGTGGGATATTTTTTACTACGGGAAAATAACTCATCTCTGAGAAATCTATATTAAAAACCTTTTATACAAAATGTATGAAAACATTTAATTTGGGTTAATTATATTACTAATTCTAATTTAAAAAAATAAACGAGTCGTGTGTCAATCGAATTTATACTAGGAGCTTTCAAGCATCAATTAATATAAGGACTTTATATTTTAGAGCATTTAACGTATAAGATTAGACAGAAAAAATTTTAAAGACTATAGATTCTCTGTGTCAATAACAATGACTACTTCAATAAGATTTTTCCAAAAAATGTTTAATGTACAGATTCCACTCAGATTCTTTTATTATATATGTAACTATGTATGGATATTTCTCTGGTTCCCTGTCTCTGTCACCTTGAAAAAAAAATATTTGATCTGTCGCTCTATGGTTTTTTTGAAAGACTGACAAATCAAAAAAATATTACTTTTACTTACTTTTTCTCAATATTACTATAAATTATATATATATATATATATATATATATATATATATATATATATATATATATTTACTTATACTAACACAATATGGATATATGTATATACCCATACAAATTCTCCGTGTTCCTCATATGTATAAGGTTCTTTAATAAATCATCTTATTTTTATTTATTAGTATTGACATTGTAAAATTTAATTAAGCATTAGAATATATTAACACATCATGTCTTGACTCTTGAGCAAACATTAATTATATAGTGACGTACCTACAAGTATTTTATTTGTGTTATCGAGATGCTAACTGCACCGTTACGAAGAATCGAGATTTTCCTCAAATGACGTATTTAGATATTGCCGAGTAGAAACAAAAACGTCTTAATTGGCTTATGACATACCATCTTACTGGTAGGGAGGTTGCATTTGATAGAAACTAGGATGTGATAAATTTTGTACTTTTGTAGGCACACACAAATGTACATACTCATATACATACATACATATATATATATATATATATATATATATATATATATATATATACATCCTTTTTTATACTTGTACATTTTTTATTAAGACCTTTTTACTAATTTCTTTTTTATAAACATATTTGTGACATATGAGTAAAATATTGAACATAACAAGGCGTATAATTATTTTATTTATATTTCAAGTAAATAGAGAAATATAATAATATATCGCCGCTACGACCATACTTTTAAAAGAAACTGAATATAATATATACTAGCGATTCACCCTTGCTCCGCTCGAGTTAGTCCCTGGTTACGTTTTAATGGTTAGCATAGATTTCTCAGAGATGAGATATTTCCCCGCAACAAAAAGTATCCTAAATGTTGACCCGGATAACCAGTTATCATCAAACCCATCAAAATCTCTCCAGTAGTTTTCTGGTGATGCGTTCCCAGACAGACAGATAGAGAAAATTCAAAAAACTATAGATTCGGCCTCTGTATCGATAATAATGTCTATTTCAATAAGTTTTTCCAAAAAATATTTAATGTACAGATTCAACTCAGTTACAATTGTATTATATGTATGGATACAAGTACAATTACCCTGGTACTAAAAGCTGCCGAGTGATGTTATATAGTTCATAATATTTATCCATTTTTTACTAAATGATATACAAAGTTGAAGAGTTTGTGTGCTATTATCCTTGTTTTTTATTTCTAGAAATACTCATTCGATCTCATCAGATCATATTCTATTCCACTTATCCACTTATAAAGTTTTTAATCATTTAAGTATGTAGGTATGTATGTTTTTAACGTCCCACTGCTGGGCACGGGCCTCCCTTCAATACGAGGGGAACCAGGCCATAGTCCACTACGCTGGTGGTCAAGTGCGGATTGGCGGACTTCACATGTCTTTCGAAAACTTGCTAGGTTTTCGCAGACGTGCAGGTTTCCTCACGATGTTTTGCTTCACCGTAGGGCAAGTGGTAATCATGTTAGAAATGATTCGCACATGAAAATATCAGAGGTGCGAGACCCGGGATTTGAACCCGCTTCACACGGTTTCGCAAGCGAGCGCGTTACCACTGGGATACCACTACCTTTAAGTATGTACCTATAGAAAATTCATAGATATGAACATTTTATAAATAACTTCTAAGTTAATTAAGAACTCGAAGACTCATAAATATAACTAATGCGCATTGCGTTAATTGCGTAAAAGTTTTATCGAATTCCGTTAAAATATATTAAAAAATCCATACTAATCTCATTAATATTATAAATGTTAAAGTTTATGAGGATGGATGGATGTTTGTTAGTCTTTCACGCCAGAACGGCTGAACGGAACTGGATGAGATTTGGCTCAGAGATACATTATAGTCTGGAATAGCACATAGATTACTTTTTATCTCAAAAAAATGTACGGTTCCCGTTGAATACGTTTGTTTACGTCTAATTATAAATGCAAACAAATTGACAAAAGACCAAATAAAATATATACAGTAAAATATAACATGTAATTAAATGGTGCCTGATCAATGACACCTGTACATGAAATACCTACTTACCTCAAATAAAATACCACATATAAAATGAGGCATAAATGCGTATCTTGTTAAAGTAATTAAATGCTTTGAGATAAGAAAACAGAGCTACGATAGGTCATTGATTTGTATTAAGGTCGATAATATTATATTATACTAGCGACTCACCCTCGTTCCGCTCGGGTTAGTCCCTAGGGTGGACCACCCTTATCATTTAGGGGTATGAAAAGTAGTTTACGTCCTATTCTCAAACCTACTGATAATACACACAAAGTTTCATAAGAGTTGGTCAAGCCATTTTGGAGGAGTTTTGTTACAAATATTGTGACACGAGAATTTTATATATTAGAGAAGAATTATTATGTATATTTAAATCTTCTTTAAGATGTAACCTAAATGGATTCCGTATCAAAAAGGAAACTTGGTAATATCCGTCCGTAAGTGACGCCCTTCTTTGTTACTACTTACTAGCTATTAATAAACTAGCGACTCACTCTCGCTTCGCTCAGGTTCGTCTTTGCGTACGTTTTAACGGTTAGTATGGAACAGAAAAATTCTGCGAAATATCAAGTCAATCTGTAGATTTTTTATATGAAGATTGTTTAACCCAAATTTTTCACTTTCACGTACAATTTTTCAAACATTCACACAAACCTTATCCTGACAATCACAAACACAACAAAAAAAGAATTAGCCTATAGCAGTAGCCGTTCTAAAGGAATTCGCTTACATACATTTGGCAATTGATTTATATATATATATATATATATATATATATATATATATATATATATATATATATATATATATATATATATATATATAGATGTATATCATCATTATCATCTCCCTGTCCATTTCCCAATTCCTTGGGGTCGGGACAGTACATCTTCCGTACTGCTGATGGGTTTTGGTAAAGATTTACGACCGACCGCCGGCCATATATGATATCAACCCTCTTTGGGAATCTATTACTAAATACATATACAGAATATGCATTATTACAAGGTATCCTGACAAAGAAAGAAAAGGCAAAAAATAAAAAATGCGTCAGCTCTCAGACAAGTATGTTATTTATGTCCGCAAAACGATTTATTTGAAAATATGATCAAGCAATATCACTACATAGTATAAAACAAAGTCGCTTCCCGCTGTCTGTCAGTCCCTATGTATGCTTAGTCCTTTAAAACTACGCAATGTATTTTGATGCGGGTTTTTTAATAGATAGAGTGATTCAAGAGTAAGGTTTATATGTACTAATACATGCATATTTTAGTACAGAAAAGTCGAGAAATTTGAAGATTTGTATTTCATACTAACCGTTAAAACGTACCTAAGGACGAACCTGAGCAAAGCGAGGGTGAGTTGCTAGTGTAATATAAACTCTTGTGGTTAAATTTTAAGTGGTTAAGGGTGTGTCGGGTTTATATTTAATTGCCATTTTATTTAAATATGGCAATGTACCTACCTACTAAAAAAAATCTATTTAAGGTAATAAGCAAAAAATATAGTACGTCAACTTTCACTGAAAAGTTTTATGACTATACTTCAGGTTAACAACTACAAATGTATATAAATATTGTGGACTAGCGACTCACCCTCGCTTCGCTCAAGTTCGTTCCTAGGTGATTTTTTACATTGTCCTAACTTTTTTATTTATAAACCGATTGAAATAAAACAAATACTAAATGTTATGTGAAGCATACCGAAATACATTAGTGAAAACAGCACCCAAATCGGTTAAGGCGTTTCTGAGATTAGCGCGCACAAACGCACAGACAAACCGACTAACAGACGGAAATTCTAAAAAATCATTGATTGTTGAGTTAATAAAGACCCCAATAATAGTTTTTCTCAAATATCTTCCATGTACAGACAGCGATCAGTTACACTTTTGTTATATCTATAGATATAGATTATGTACATACGTACCCTAAAATCTATGCATACATACATAAGTAGCTTGTTGTTTTATATCAAAAATTTATCACTATCAATATAATATAATAAACAATGCGTATAAAAATATAAATTGATTAAAGTTAAAACAATATCACGTGACTGCGAAACGCGCCGCAATGGGTTATGACGTCGGGTTTGTATTTTAAAGTGTCTACACTATAACTAACTACATATAATACTAGCATTTCCCGCGGCTCTGCCCGCGTTTAGATGATCAAAAACCAAATTCTTAGGTTTTATATATTAGTATAGGTACTCTTACATTATACATTACTTTCATTGCACACCGCATGATTGGTAAATAATGGCAGTGATTGACAATGATACAAACGTTCCTCCGTTAATCTCATATTTGATTTAGTAATTTTTGTTTTAGCAATAACATTTACAATAGCAATAACAAAAATTCTAAAAACTATAGATTTGGCCTCTGCATCGATAATAATGTTTATTTCAATAAGATTTTCCAAAAAATATTTAATGTACAGATTCGGCTTAGTTACAATTTTATAATATGTATAGATTATCTATACATATTATAATATTCTGTCTGTCTGTATGTCTGTCTGTCTGTTACTGGTATGATAGCTGGTTATCCGGGTCAACATATAGGATACTTTTTACCGCGAGAAAATATTTCATTTTTGAGAAAAAATACAAAAACTGGTTGGAACAAAATCACGATGATACTATCTGTAAACAGTTTAGCAAGGTAACTTACTAAATATGGTAAAAACTATTAAAAATAGCTTATCTTGAAAATCAAATTATCAATAGCGCTATTTTATCCATTAAAATAGTTATTTTAATTAATATATATTTATGTGTTATTTAGATATTCGACAATAGATGTCGTCATTTGTTTTTAAAATACGTAGTTTTAATTTCAAAAAAATGAATGTACAGATATGATTTTTCTACGATTTTATTAGAATTACTACTAAATTACCCGCGGCCCCGCCCGTGTTCAAATTTTCAATAAAACAAAATTTTAATGTAGCCACGTCAGTAATATTTTGTTAGCCGAAACAATTTTCAAATTAAAAAAATTATAAATTTTTATAGTTTAGTGAATAATGTTAATATTAGGTTTCGTATAGCAAAATGCTGTGTTGTTTTTCTTTCTTACGTGTTTTGTTAGGTTAACGCTAAAATAAATACGAATAATATTTACGTTTCTATAATATCGACTCATTTTATCAACCGTAAAAATAAGTTCGATTGATATTACTTTGTAACATTTTATGGAGAACAAGTTTATGGATGTTAAACTGACAAAGCGGGTAACTAAAAATATTCCATATCTCAAAAACTATGAAAAAGTATTTTAGGAACTGTTATACCTTAACTTTTTCAGTTTTTTTTGATACACTTTCTTGGAAGGTAAAAGCTTAAAGGACACAATAAAATGCTTACGACTTTAATCATATTAGCCGAGCCATATGAAATAATAAAAAGTATTTGCTTAGAATTATTTACTTATTACACTTTCTTTTGAAAATCGTTTGGAAAATATTACTAACTAGCGCTAACCCATTCCTGTTGCGCGACAAATTAACATTAAGAAAAGTTGTCATTATGTAATTTAAATAATCAGCTACATATTAAATTAATCAATAGCTGTCTATTAGTAAAAAATAATTACAATTAATTCCGTAGTTTGAGAGTTTATCGCCCAAAACTAAATAAACAAACAAAACAGTATAGTCATATGTACATAAATGTTATTGCTAAAACAAAAAGTGCAATATTACTAAATCAAATATGAGATTAACGGAGAAATCTTTGTGGCATTGTCCTTAACCTTTGTGTGCGCAATTAAAGTGGTACATGTGAGAGTAAACTAATGTGTAAAACTTAAGAATTTGGTTTTTGATCATCTGAACGCGGGCGGAGCCACGGGCAATTCTAGTATAATATATATGATCTGTGCTTTATAGTAACTAGATATTGTCGACAGTTCGCATCTGTGTAAAAATCTATACATATAATAAAATTCTAATTGAGTCGAATCTGTACATTAAACATTTTTTAGAAAATCTTACCGAATTAGTCAGATATAGAGACCGAATCTATAGTTTTTTGAATTTTTATCTATCTGTCTGTCTGTGACCACATTACGGAAAAACTACTGGAGGGATTTTGATGAAATTTGGTATGATGATAGCTTTACCTGTACATATTTGATCTATTACCCGGATCAACATATAGAATACTTTTTACTGCGGTGAAATCTCCTCTCTGAGAAATCTATAAAACTAAACGTTAAAATATAAGTAGGGACGAACCCGAGCGGAGCAAGGGTGAGTCGATAGTAATAATAATTATATTGTACACCAAAAGAGAAAAAACAAGAAACTAAATTAAAAATTTAAAAAAACCTTCCAACACAATAGCCTATTCATTGAGTACATTTCAATGAGCCTAAACATGATATCTCTGCAGTATTTTAGTAAAGACTTAAGTTAGCCTGGACTGATTAAACTATTTTTTGGAATGAAAACGGTTTACGCAACGAAAAAGTTTATACTTTACTAGCGACTCACTCTCGCTCCGCTCGGGTTTGTCGCTATTTACATTTTAACGTTTAGTATAGATTTCTTCGAGATAAGAAATTTTCCTACAGTAAAAAGTACCCTATATGTTGACCCGGCTAACCAGCTATCATCATACCAAATTTCATCAAAATCCCTCCAGTGTTTTTTTCGTGATGCGGTAACAGACAGACAGACAGACGGACATAAATTCTAAAAACTATAGATTCGGCCTCTGTATCGATAATAATGTCTATTTCAATAAGATTTTCCAAAAAATATTAATGTACAGATTTGGCTTAGTTACAATTATTTTATTATATGTAGGTATAGATTATTTTCTATGAGCATCCCGTGTGACGTCATCATTAGTACCAGGCGAGCATAAGTGTTAAGTAGGTCGTGCACTCTTTGACTCCTGGGCCCTACATATGTATATAATAGGCACTCCTTGTCCCTTAAGGTTCATTGTCCCCTAATACACGTGACAAAAGTACCAGGCGATCATTTTTAAAAAGTGTATGTTGTAAGAAATTCATGTGCATTCTGTCGCAAGCTTTCCTTCTGATGAACTTCAACATATGCAATGTACGTTTCTCGATGTCTATGCTATCCTGGTACTTGAGACAATGTGCAAGAGCTAATTATATGAGCCAAGGGAAGACAGCGAAAGTAACTTCGTTCCTACCCTCTGTCCAATGACATTAACTGGTTTTAATCTTCAACTACATATATATGTATGTATATAAAACAAAGTCGTGTTAATTACACTATTTATAACTCAAGAACGGCTGGAGTCTGGACCAATTCTTATGATATTTGATTTTTTGGATTTATCTTAGTCCGGAATAGGATAATAAGTATTAAAACATCAGAAAAATTAAATAAAATACATATTATTTATATGGCTAACGCTGGCAAATGACTATTTTAAATATCTATGTAAAACGTAGTTTAGCGACGAACCCGAGAGAAGCGAGGGTGAGCCGCTAGTTACTATATTTTATTATTGTAATACGTATAATGCAAGCACAAACTTATCAAATATTTAGCAGAACCCGCGGCTTCGCTAGTGTTTAATCTTCGAAGAAAACTCTTGTTTTATTGTTATTTATTTGAATATTTATATGTGTAAATTATTTGGATATTGTTCATACAAAAATACTAAAATCGCGATTAAAAAAGGGGGGTCGGGGTAGGAGGGTAAATAATACTATACGATCTGTTCTTACACCTACCAATTATACAAAAAAAAACAATAAAATCGGTCAAGCCTTAATCAAGTTTCGGAGGAGTGTAACCACAAATACCATGACAGAGATATTTATATATTATATCTTATTATCAACACGAATTATTTAAGCAATATTATTTTTTACTCTTTCAGAATTACCTCTGCCGAAGTACCTGTGGAATATAGTAAAGAATAGTTCGCGTACGGAGAGATTGTCATGTGCCGCCGCATTGCTAGTGTTAATCACTTGTGTGACCCTCATAGTATACTTCACAGTACTAAGCCCGAATGCTAACAATGATGAAGAAGACAGACGTGAGTATTATGTTATATTATATAACTTGCTTGCACATACTCCTACCATGGGGTCTCATCACGAACAAAGAAAAATTAGTTCGAATAAATGTCAATAGATGTCGTTACATGTATCGATTTGTTATTAAAGTTGTGTTAAAAAAAAGATAAAAAATTAAATCTAAAAAGGTGTATTATTGTTTTAAAAAATATTCTAAGTGAAGGGAAACGAAATAATGCGCCCATAAATCTATTATAATAAAAAATTAAATGTTCAAATAATATTAAATTAGTAAGTGCTTAATGTTGCATAATAATGTTGTTAACAAAGAAATAAAAATAAATAATCCAAATAAACTTCACGCATTATATTCGGGTTATATTAAGGTATTATATCTTACCTTTTTTGCCATTTCATTTCGCCATTTTGATCAGGAAGACTTTTTTCATTAATAGCGAGGGTAATAAAACCTGAACTTATAAAACGTCCAGTAATTTTACCTCAAAATTGTATTACGTGTAACATTGGTTTCGCACAACTTCAAATTCCTAATGACAAAAAAAATCTTGTCTATTCTCGGAAGTCCTCAAAATGCACTATTACCCTTATAATATTGTATAACATACTAAAAATTAGAATCATCTTTCATTTTTAGCAGACAGACAAGTGTTTTATTATTTATAATATAACAATCCTTAAATTGAAATATATTAATAGCGTTTAAATAATTAAATGTCACCAAAAAAGAGGAGATTGAATTGAAAAGGTAAAATTTGTAGTTGCAGAATGAGAAATAGGCGAAATAAAAATTAATCTACCGAAACTGATAAAATAAGAATTATATATATATATGTATATATATAAAATTTACAAAACAAACCATCGTATTTAATAAAATAAACAGAACAGCATGAAGCATCTGTACAAGCAACAAACTACTGAATGACCGCATGAATGTTTAACAGTATAATATTAAGTATCATATATGATTTGTATTTTATAGGATCATTTAATACAAACTCTAGATATATACCTAGTTAGTTACAAAGCTTACTAATATAGTTATTGATTTTAGAGAAAATGTCTCTTACATTTTATAGGATTTTCATAACTATATTAGTACAAAATAATAATGCTGTGTTTCGTAAAGATATTTATTCCATTATTTATTTAAGACGTCTAATAAAGGATAATGCAGCCTCTTGTTTGAACCGGGTTTTGTTTATGTTTTCCATTCACTGGTACAGAGACTTAGATCATAATAAGAAGACTATGTGAAAAATCTATTGAAGAAGTAAGCAACTCGTTAAAGTGTAACGAACTGGACTGTAAATGTGTATGCAAAAAGATGTTAAAAAATGAAAGTATGTAACTACTGTTTAGTATACACGGAATACAATGTTTAGTATTATATAATATAAGTTAACTTCAATATTTAGGAGACGTATAAGAAATTATTTCAAAATAACGCCTGATAAAAAGAAATAGCAACTGGATTATCTCAGGTTTGTGACGTTTTAGCGAGTTAGTTTCTTCTTTAGAAAGAAAAGAAAATATCAAAAGATGATAGTTGTTTTTGTAATGTGTTAGTAATATTATAGAAATAATTAAATTTTAAAACTAGTGGTGCCATCTCTTAATCAATGTTTATACTAAAACATGAAAACGTGAAAAAGAGGTACTAGGCTTTAGCGTTTTATTTTTCCCTATTTGTATATAGATGTATTTATCTAAATAATTCATAACACCTTTATTATAGATCACACAACACTTATTAAAAACTACCAACTCACCCTCGCTCCACTCGGGTTCTTCCCTAGTTACATTTTAACGATTAGCTCAGAGATGAGATATTTTCCTGCAGTAAAAAGTATCCTATATGTTGACCCGGATAACACATTGAAAACTATAAATTAATAACTATTTACTACGTAAAATTATTTAACTGTTGTTCACTGTTTATTTTTCTTAAAGAAAGGGAAATTTAATAATGATGAAATAAAAAACATCAAAACGGTGAGCGAGACAGCAATTTCAGGTTTCCGCCCGGGATTGAACCGAGATTATCTGCGTTCATAGCAGATGTGTTACCATTACACCACGGAAACTTATCAATATCGTCTGAAAACTTGTACTAGTACCGAAATATGACGTCACAAATCATATGTCATCCAAATATAGAAGTGTTACTTCTATATTTGGTTGGAGGATTGGTATATTACTAAAGTATTTATTTAAAAATAACGCCTGACAAAAACAAATAGCAATTGCAATATCTTACGTTCGTTATGGTTTAGCAAGTTGGCTTTTTTAGAAAGAAAAAATAATGCCTAAAGGTTGCATCCTTTTCTAACTGTCTAATACATCTTGTTGGTTGTTTTTTTGTAATTTGATAGTTTTTTGTAATTAGACTGGTACTATTGTTGAATAAAGTAAATTTTAAAACTAGTGGTGCCATCTCTTAATCAATGTTTGAACTGAAAAATGACCGTTGAGACAAATTTATTTTTTACAAAAAATATTTTAAATATCACGTTTTGTTTCAAAATAAAAATAATCATTTTTTTTATGACATCTATTAATTTGTTGAAATCGACGTTTTCTAAGAACGAAGTAGGCGCTGAAGCAATCTCTTATTGACTTCTTTTTTTTTTCTTCTTATATTGACCTCTTATTTTTGCTTAATTGCCTGGACCATATACGGTACTTATAAGATTAAAGAGTGCGTGTATGAATGTGTACACGCGCAAGAAGTAAAACTTCTGTAGGTTATCGGTACTTTTTATCAAATTCAATTTATGTTTTAAATAATTAGGATACGTGAGATACTAAAAATAACGCATATTCAGCATATTACAATCATATATTTATAGAATATCATTTAGGGAAGAAATTAATATTATATATCATTTGTCAGACAATAACAACGGTTACCATGGCAACAAACGTACGTACATTTTTTCGTAACGCATTCACCAAGCTTACCCCCCAAATCAAGCGTGCGTAAAGAAGTTTTACTTCAAAAACTCTTAACCATTTCAAAAGGCGGGATAAAATTTCTTTTATAAATAAAACTGATTGTGTTATTTGAATGCAACATGTAAAGTAACTTCACATGCGTCTTTTTCGAGTCGTAATTTGAGCAGGGTACTAGGATAACATAAAGCAGTAGGAGATCGCTACATAAGTTGCAACCTCACACCCCTGTGTTTCAAACAAATGTACAGCGGAATGCAAGGGATGGAAATAACAACAATCTGCGCTTAATGAAAGTAAAAGCTCTTATTGCGCATTCGATATGGCATTGATTGCAAGAAAGAGAAAACATCTGTTTTTGAAAAATAATTAATATATTATTATTTAAAAATTATGATTATACATGTACTTATTTAAAATGATTAAAATTATTATTTATTTCAGCAAATTTGAAATTATTTTACGTTTTCTATTTTTTTTTTTAATTAGTAAACTAAACAAAAAAAGGACGAAAAATCCGTTATATTTTTATATTGGTCTCACTTCAAACTATCATCCTTGAACATTAAATTACGCTGAAATATGAACACATGTAAGCTCAAGAGTATAAACGCTCGAATGTGTTCTTTTGAATGAAATTGAAATCAGGTGAGATGTAAATCGATAGTCACCCGGTCAAAGTTCAGATGCAAATCAATAAGGCACCAAACGTCGCGCTGACGTCGCGCTGACGTCGCGGACAGAGTATTGATTCCATTTTGTAACAATGCGTGCAACGACTAAGCTATCATAAAAACGAGGAGATCACTGTTATTTCGTATTAAGGTGTATCCACACTTAATGATAAACTGTCCATGTTATTATGTATACTGTGCTTACAGTTGTTTAGATACAAAATATCTTGAGTGTATAATATTTTGATATTTAAGGTTTTAGATACGATGACATACAATAATAATCATTTTATCATAATCAAATACACTTCAGTGTACTCGATGTGCGCCCAACGAGTGCACGTTGTCCAGAGAAATCGAAATACCTCTTAAAGCTTATGCGGTGCTAGTAACGTTGTCAGTTATCTACGAGTATAACTGATGACAGAAAACTTCGATGCATATAGATAGATCTATATCTATGCAAATAATAAAATTGTAACTAAGCCGAATCTGTACATTAAATATTTTTTGGAAAATCTTATTGAAATAGAAATTATTATCAATACACAGGCTGAATCTATAGTTTTTAGAATTTTTGTCTGTCTATCTATCTGTTACCGCATTACGGAAAAACCACTGGAGGGATTTTAATGAAATTTGGTATGATGATAGCTGGTTGTCCGGGTCAACATATAGGATACTTTTTACTGCAGGAAAATATCTCATCTCTGAAAAATCTATACTAAACGTTAAAACGAAAGTAGGGACAAACCCGAGCGGAGTGAGGATGAGTCGCTAGGTTATAATAAGTTAACATAATATTAGAAAGAAAAGAGGATGTTCACATATTCCGATTTCCGATTACAGATTAAGGTATAGAAAAAAATAGTTTTTTGCTATATAAATTACAACGTTAAAATTATTATGTAAATTAATATATGTATATTTTTCCTTATTATTTCTTAGTAATAAAGCAAATTTCTAGATATTTTCCTGTAATATAATATACTTATTTGTGTGTTATTTATTTGATACATAATATAAAATAATTATGGTATTTATAAGTAATTTAATTCAATTAAAAAATGAAGACAGATTGAAGTGCTGCATTAAATAAAATTCATTTGTAGATTCCAGCAAATAAAGGAGACGTATAGTAAGAAAGGGCATAAATCCTTAGAAACTTGGGTTAAGCCTTAGGTACTCGTTACATTGTTTATCAAAAATGCAATTAATTTTCCGTGGGAGAAAAAAAAATTGTGTAGAGAATATAATATTTACACACAGCATTTATGCATACCACCTGTATGCATACAGGTGGTTATATGAGGCTCACCGGCAAAGCCAGTACTACACCTCCGTCTTTATGGAGCGTCGCAGGCCTGCCGAACCAATAACCATGGGTTTACTCCAATGACCCACTCTGCTATCAGAGAAGTACCAGGAGCAACCCGAATCGCACACCGTCCACTGACGCGGACGTGAGCCGCCTCCCGGTGCGTTTCTTGGTTTCGCGCTCAGCTGGATGACCGGACGCAATGAAGCCACCCCCACAACGACAAAGCCCAGCCTAGACTAGCCTAGCTATGATACCATATTATGGACACATATGGCAGTAGCAACTTACTGAATTTCATCTTTTTCCGATTGCGATAATATTATCTGATGGGCTATTAAAATGTAACTGAAATATGAATGTTATCTTATTTATTATTTTTGAAGTGAAACTTCGTTGGAATCGTTGTGATTTAAAACTCAATGAAACGGAAATGCAACACTAAAAAGAGACAAACACATAAATATATAGAATTAAGCCGGCGAGAGAACGAGATAGAATACATTGCCATTTTGCCATAGCAACCGTTATTATTGTCTGACAAATATAAAATATTATATTCTTTCCATATATGATTGTAATATGCCTCATATACCTTATTTAATTATTGATTTGTTTTAATTTAACTGCGATATTTGCCAAAGAAGTTTTTTTTTATTATTTGAGATAGAATACATTACACAGGAAGTGGAAAAATAATAAAATTAATTAGTGAATATTAAGCGATGTATATTTTTGTCAAATAAAATGTAAAATAACTTTTAAATTTGGTAGAAATATTATAAAAAAAAAAAAACTCATAATTATCCTATTCCTGATATTCTATATTCATATCATTCTCTCGTAGATTACTTCTCTGAAGTTCGTCCGCCATGTGTGAATTGCACACACGCGCACTTTTTTATATATAAAGAATAAATAATATAACGAATATACTATAACAAAATCGAGAATTGTAATTAATTCGATTAACATGTCAGTTGAAAATATTGTTATTATATAACACACTAGCGACTTACCCTCACTTAGCACTGATGCACCCCTAAGTTTGAATCGTTTAGGAACGCATAAAAGACAAACTACAAATATACAAACAAACAAACGGAGAAAATTTTTTATTGAACTTTCGCAGAATACAGAATAACCCCAGGGTTTCATCATAACTGGATGAATGGTTTAGTTCAAACATATAGTCATATTTTTATGTTTCAGTACAAACATTCATTAATAGATGGCACTACTAGCCTTAAAATTTAAATATTCCTATATTAGTACTATCAGATTATAAAAACAATTATATATAGACTCATCGGAGAGTTATAAAAGGGTATACTTTGTTTTCTTCCTAAAGAAGAAATCAACTCGCTAAACCGTAACTAACCTAAAATATCGCGTTTGCTATTTCTTTTAATCCGGCATTATCTATATCTATACATATAATAAAACTGTGGAAGTCGAATGTCTGTACATAGAAAAAAAAATGATAAAAACCAAGTTAGGGGGATGTAAGAAGAGAAATAGAACAAAACCAGATTTTTTGTTTCTCTGTCTGTTTGTCTGTTTTTCTGTTTGTCTGTTTGTACGGGCTAATCTCCGAATCTGTTAAAGCGATTTAAATGAAATTTTGCATGGTAGTACCTTATATCCCCGGTCAATATCTTGGATATTTTTCATCCCGAAAAATTAAAGAGTTCCCCTGGAATAGTTAAAATACTATAGTAACTTATACAGCTTAGTACACAAAAACTACCGATTGGATTTTAATGAAACTTAACAATAATATAGTTCATTCATCAGAATAATCAATAGGCTAGTTTTTAAATAAATACTCCAATAATACATTAATTCCCTAACCAAATATATTTTAGGTGACGTATGACATGTGACGTCATATTTCGATAATAAAACAGCAGTTTCAGACAATACTATTAAGTTTCCGTGGTGTAAAACTATTTCAAGCTGTAGATTATTCTTATCTGATCAAGTTGCATTCTGATGGCCAAGTGATTCTATTTATTAAAAAAATAAAGATGTCTAATATTGATATGGACACTATAAAATGTTGTTAGCTAACTAATTAAGTAGCAAAAAAAAAAATCCTCATTACATTCAAATAAGTAATGGAGGCAAAAAAGTATGCAGTGGTAGCCCAGTGGTAACGCACTCGCTTGGGAAACCGAGTGAAACAGGTTCAAATCCCGGGTCTCATACCTCTGATATTTTCACGTGCGAATCATTTCTTACATAATTACCACTTGCCATACGGTGACGGAAAACATCGTGAGGAAACCTGCATGTCCCGCACTTGGCCAGCGTGGTGGACTATGGCCTAATCCTCCCTCGTATTGAAGGGAGGCCCGTGCCCAGCAGTGAGACGTTAAAAAATGGGCTGAATACATACAGACAAGTAAAGAACAAAAAATAATATGATGGCAATGATTGGATATGGATCACGCGCTATGGGAGCTTTTGCAACGTTTGTACCAGAAGAACATAAGTTTGTTAGAGATTGTCGTTCCATCCACCCTTTGTGTCATGTCGCGCTTGTAGTGGTAATGGGCGGGCGGAGCAAACGAGACAGCACATATTGCAAGCGTGCCGTTGTATCGTTTGTATCCAATAAAGTTTTAACATTGGTTGTATTTATTTGTAACTAGCGGCTCACCCTCGCTTCGCTCAAGACAAACAAAAACAAATCTGTCCCACGGGAACCGTAAATTTTTCCGGGATAAAAAATAGCCTATTTATTATTCTGATGTATGAACTATATTATTATAATAATAATAATAATAATAATTTTTTTATTGAACAAAAACACATAAAACAGTAAGCATATTACATACAAAAACAAATATACATATATTATTATACAGGATAATTTGTTTTTTAAGCTCAGTTTAAATTAGGCTGTGTCGACTCAAAAGATATGGTAGCCTCTGTTGCCGTACTAGGAGACCTGTATTACGGCATACAGCGCCTATCCCCCAAATATGTTTGATTAATTATTATTATAAGCCATTTGATACAAAACGAGTTTTTTTTTAACATTTTAAAGGGTATTTAAGTAATAAAAAGCTAGTATTTATAATATTAAAAACAAATATAAAATATTATGTATGTATGTATATGTATGTGTGTGTGTGTTTGTGTGTGTGTGTGTTTGGAATGAAATATGAGTGGAAAAAATCATTAATTAAAAACACGTAAAATGTCCTCAGTTTCATCATATGATAAGTTAAGCAGGTAATTCACTATTTTCAATTTGCATGTTTTACTATTATCAGAATAAATTTTAAGTTTTTTATTAACTTGATTATAGATAAAAGGTCCTAAATAACTATAAAATTTGTGGATAAACATTGTTTTAAATTCCCTATCATTGTTACATACAGCAAAGTTTCTTCGTTTATCGATTTTGGATGGTTCAAATTTTAGCTCAGAATGTTGCTTTAATATAATATTTAATAAAAATAGTTGTCGAACCGTTAGAATTTCGCAGTACTGGTAAAGTTCCTGAGTTGGGTAAAGAAATGGCTTAAAGGTACATATTTTGAGAGCTGTACGTTGAGCTATCTCAATAGATTTTAATGTTGTTTTTGAGGCACCGCCCCAGGAAGAGATGCAGTAAGTGATAATAGATTGGCAGAGCGACAGGTAAACTCTCTTCATAATGATTGGCTCAACAATATGTCTAAGGTTTTTAAATATGTATGATAATTTACGGACTTTAATGGTTAAATTAGAAATATGTTGCTTGAAACTAAGATGGCAGTCTATGATTATACCCAAATATTTGATCGAATCTACTTGTTCAATTGATTGGCAAGAGCAATTTTGGTTGTCACTGCAAGAGTGAGTTAGTATACGATATTGCTCACTTGGTCGGTTTACTTCACGAATTGAGTATGCAATATATTTTGTTTTGTCCGAATTTAATGTTAACATATTATTTCGAAGCCATTCGGTGACATCATTAAAACCCTTTTGGGCGGTATCAAAGACTTCGGACCATGTATCTGCGGAAAAAACCAGAGCTGTGTCATCAGCATAGGAAAGAATTTTTCCTTGATATGTATTTAAGCATAATAAATCATTTATATATAACAAAAACAATGTTGGACCTAAAATGCTACCTTGAGGGACACCATACTCAATACAACGGCTATCACTAACGTTATCTCCAATTCGTATGCATTGAGTTCGTTCAGAAAGATAACTTTTGAAGAGTTGCAGCTGGCGATCTCTTATTCCAATTTTTTCAAGTTTCAGTAATAAAATTGGAATAGAAATTGTATCAAAGGCCTTAGCTAGATCAAGATAAATTGAGATAACCTTTTTCCCTCTGTCCAAGTTTGAGCTTATATAATTTGTCAAAGAAAATACTGCATCATTTGTAGATTTACCACGACGGAAGCCAAATTGATTAATCGAAATCATTTCATTTTTTTCCAAATAATCTATAAGCCTGTTATTTATTATTTTTTCTAAAATTTTGGATATAGCGGGTAATATGGATATAGGTCTGTAGTTGTTAAGGTTACTTTTATCACCACTTTTATAAATTGGATGAACTTCTGATTGTTTTAGGAACTTAGGGAAAACACCCTCATGAAGGCAAAGATTAAAAATATGTGTTAAAATTGGGGTTAAGAAATTTCTATTATCCTTTAGAATTTTATTTGATATTTGATCCCAGCCAACTGCACAGGTATTTCTTAAGCCTGTTATAAGTCTATTTACTTCATCGTCTGTTGTTTCTAGTAATACAAATGACTTAGAATGCGAGTTTAAGTGAAGTGTTGAGGAAAAATAATTTCTGTAATGGGTTAGGTTACTATTAAACTGTGTTGCTAAATTTTTACCTACATTTATGAAGTGGTTATTAATTAAATTAAGGGAATTGGCCGATGAAGTTGATATATTAAGCAAATTTTTAGAGAAATCATCTTGTTTACTTGAGTTATTTATTTTAGTTTTTAGGACGTTCCATAATTTTTTATTATCATTTTTTGCATTATTGATTTCATTTCTGTCATAATTATTCTTTAATTTTTTTAAAAGTGAGTTGCAAACATTTCTATAACGACTATATGATAATTTAAGTATTTCGTTATTTGGAAATAGTTTAGTTTTTTTATGTAATTTGTCTCTGGATCTAATACAACGTAATATACCAGGTGTGATCCATGGTTTTAAGATTTTTTTTCTAGAAGATAATGAAATTTTAAGAGTATTATTAGATATTATTCTCTTTAAGGTATTTGTTAAGTATTCAATACAAAAATTAGGATCTATAGATGTTAGTATAGGTTTAAGGTTTATTTGAGATATTTCCGTTTTAATATTTTGTATGTTAAGTTTTTTATAAGTAGTTGTAACAAACAAACGGTTGGATTTTAAGCTCATGCATAATAAAACAGAATTATGATCAGTGATATGTTCTTTTGGAACTACGGTCATAGAAGGAAACGAAGTTTTAAGAAGGACATGATCTAGGCATGTGCCACTTTCTTCTCGAGTTACCAAGGTGTGTGCTGGTAATAGACCGTGAAAAGCTGCAAGTGCCAGATAACGATCACTCATTGAATCTACCTTTTTGATATCTATATTAATGTCCCCAATTACTATAATATTTTTATAATTATGTAGCTTCTGTAGAATTAAATCAAAAGATGTAAGAAAACTATCTATGCTATGATATGATGGTGATCTGTAAATGCATATAATCGCTATATAATTGTCTTGGGAGGCTATTAAACAGTTACCGTCTACAAATTGTGGTTCTTCAACTGAGAATTGCAAATCATCTTTCATATATAGCACAACACCATCATTTTGTATTGTATTACGTTTTGTCATAAATGATTTGTAACCAATTAACTGAGGTTTAAACAATGTATCCCTAATCCAACATTCAGTCAATACAATAACATCCAGATTAAGGTTCAATCTCTCCATAAAAATTTCTAATTCCGGCATATTACGACTAATACTTCGTATGTTTTGAGTCAAGATCATTAATTCTTTTAAGGGGCTAGGTATAAGTTTGTGACAGTTTTCAACATCACAAGTTAACTCTTTCGAGACAGATATATTTTCTATATCTTGAGAAATGTTAATTAGACTATCGAATATGATTTTTTATAAAAACAGTCTCTAGTAAAACCATAAATGAAACGAAAACAAATTACCGCTAGATTTTTATGTGTGTTTTTAATTGTATTAAAATTATAACGTTTCATTGAAATCCAATCAGTACTTTTTGTGTACTAAGCTGTATAAGTTCTATAGTTTTTTAACTGTACCGCGGGAACTCTTTAATTTTCCGGGATGAAAAGTATTTAAGATGTTGACTGGGGATATAAGGTACTACCATAAAAAAATTATTTAAATCAGTCCAATAGTTTTGGAGATTAGCCTGTACAAACAGACAAACAGACAGAGAAACAAAAAAGTTAAAAAAAAACTGGATTTGTTCTATTTCTCTTCTTACATCCCCCTGACACGGTTTTAAGCATTTTTTTTTCTATGTACAGACTTTCGACCTCTACAGTATTATTATATGTATAGATTTCGAATGGAGTAGTTAAAACGTAATTATGAAATCAAACGCTTACTGAAAGCTTGATATAAATGACTATTTATTTAACTGATGTTAAAAAGGAAGTTTAAAAACGATATCGTTGACAGCGAAGATAGGTTTCCCGCCCGGGATCGAACCGAGGTTATCTGCGTTTATAGCACATGTGTTACCATTACACCACGGAAACTTATCAATATTGTCTGAAACTTTGTACTAGTACTGAAATATGACGTCACAAGTCATAGCCCTACAGGCTTATTATATGTATAGACTAGGGATAATCTAGTTACTAGGTGATTCTTTAAATGGAGATAACTTTTTTATTTATGAACCGATTGAAATAAAACAAACACTAGACTAAATGAAGCTTACTATAATATATTAGTGAAAATCAACCCAAATCGGAAAACCGTTTCTGAGATTAGCGCGCACAAACGCACAGGCAAATAACCAAAAATACCCCCCATTTTTTTATCGCGATTTTAGTATTTTTGTATAAATATAAACCCAAAGACTTTTTTTGTAGATTGGAAGCGGGTCTAGCCGCGTGTTCTACTAGTAACAAATATATTTTTATACGGAAAAGGTTTCAAACGACCTATTTTGATGTAACTCACCACAAACACAACACAGTAATAAGAGTATGTAAATATGAACAATGTAAAAAGTGACAATAGAAATAATAATATACTATAGAAAGTAATGGAAGAAAATATATCATGACTTTAGCCATAAGATCATTCATATATATGTATGTATGTACATAAAGTTATCGCTCCTCCTCAAGAAATATAAAGTGTAATAACATTGTATGAAAAAACAGACTTCGACCCCATGTCGAATCCCAGCATTAATAATTTAAAAAAGAAACTCAACATAAGTTGCTATACATCACCTCAACTTATCCTTTTCAATCCTTGAAAATTGGTACACAGGTATTTGGGCTACCAAGAATATATCCGAAAGAAGTCACGGATAAAAACTAGTTTATAACTAACATAAATAATAATTGTTAACAAATAGTAGGAAGATAATATATTATTTTAAATACTTAACTAGCGGCTCACCCTCGCTTCGCAAAAATTTTTTTTTCTGTGTACAGACATTCGACCTCTACAGTTTTATTATATGTATAGATAGTACAAAACACATGCAACCTTTTTGAGGCTCTTTTTAAACGCGCTACTAGGAAAGCATGAAATATCAGGCGCTCTCGATATCAATACCTCTCACTCCTATCTTGCACATGAATTCGCTTCACTAGTGACAGAGGCGGATTCAATGTCAAGGAAAGTGCAGTGCTGGGTCATTGCAACTTATGCAAATGCGTACTATAAAATAAAACAATCGAATATTAATTAAAAATTAAAAGAAAACCTGGAAAATTGTGACTTCAAAAAACTTCAAATAAAAAGAAATCCACGGCATTTAAGCATAATCTATACTAATATTAGAAAGCTGAAGAATTTGTTTGTTTGTTTGGTTGAACGCGCTAATCTCAGGAACTACTAATCCGATTTGAAAAATTCTGTTTCTATTAGATAGCCCGTTAACTGAGGAAGGCTGTATATCATCCCGAAAAAATGTACGGTTCCTGTGGGATAGATTTGTTTTTGTCTAGGAACGAACCCGAAGCGAAGGGAGGGTGAGTCGCTAGTATAGAATATTATTATTATTTATAGTATAGAATAATATTATTATAATTTGTTTAATTTAAACCACAAAATGTTTCGTTTGCTATGATGACTTTCTTCAGGTTTAAGCGCTTTAAAACAGACATATTTTTTCTCTTTAAATTGCTTTAGCCCTTCATCGTGGGGCTTGGGGACTTAAAACAATATATGTATGTGTATGGAAAATCTCTTTGAAAACAATTTTTACATCAAACAGATTACGGGTCGAATTGGGGAGGCACTTAATGGGCTCTCATTGTCACCTTCCGGCTTAAAATTAAACAAGAATTTAACAAGAATTCGTAACCGCAAAGTCCAAGCCGAGAATAACAGAGCCAATAGGATTTAATAATGTATAAGTACTTTACGGAGTTGGTGCAATATTTCCCAAATTCGTTAGATAATCTAGATAACTCTTTAGACCATTTCATAAAATTAAAATTGTTTATTTGAATGGTTTTATTATTCACACTTTAAATGTAAGTTTCAATAAAAAATAATTAATAAGATAGCATGTGTATAAAAATCAAAAAACAAAAAAACAAAAGCGAACGTAAGTTCATCAACCCTGCCAGGATTCGAACCTGGTTCCTTCTGATTTTAAAGTCAGACGCGTTAACCAATCCGCCACAGGGTCCGTTGGTGTATATGGGATAATATCGGTACTCTTTCAGGTCACATTGAAGCATTCTACTGAAAATATGTAATATGATAATCAGTGAGTGAAAACTATATTAATTAATACAGGTTCATTTGTTTTTACGTACTTCTAAACTAGGTTAATATGGGAAAACGGGAGATCTCGTTCCAAGTCACATAGAAAATGCTACAATATTAATACAAACTTGACTTTGATGTAGTTTAAAGCACCTCCAACAGATAGCGCTACGATTATTATTTGTAATAAAGATATTTCACTATGTTTTGTATACTTAAATTTTTAATATATCGCATTTACTGGAACAGGCAAAAATTCTTATTAGCTGTAAAAAGGAATAATAATTATTATTCTCGTTATTTATAAGCACAACCTCGACGAGTTCTTCCTCGTAGACTTCAGTTAAACGTATCGAAATTCTTTTTGAAAAAAACTTTCCATCAAACTGATTATGAATTAATGGAATAGATAATATAATACATACATATATTGTAAGAAACTGTGCCTATACGTGTCCACTCTGTCCAGCTATTCTCAAAAATTATAAATTTCAAAGGTGCAATGCTATAAGCTAAAAAATTGCAAGGGAAATAATTATTATTCTAAAAAGCTAATTAGACATTTTGACTATCAAAGCAAATGTTCTAAATTTGCAGGAAATCATAGGAAGAAATGAAATAGCGAAATATCCAAAATGCGAACGTTCGTAGCGCTATCTGTTAGAAGAACGTATAACCACATTATAGCTGTGTTGCAAACGTAGTTTTCGCTTAGTAATGAATATATTTTCAGTCAGATGCTTCAGGGTTACAGAACTTATCAGTATGGCCCATTTTGATAACTTTTACGATGGCCTCTGTAAGAGCAGAATAAGTTCATGTGTCTACATATTTATAGTAATTGTACAGAGAAAACAATATGACATTACAATAGATACGAAGTCTCCGTTAACCAAAAAGCTGAAATAACAAAATGTACTGTAGGTTGTTATCAATTTCCTATTCCTAACCTTTAATAAAATATGATTTATATTGATGGTCGCCTTTCAAAGAAGTTATAGAATTTTTGTGGCACATCAATTTATCAATATATTGTCATTTTTTAGAAAGGAACGCTTCTATATGCCCTGAACAAGTACGAGTGTGCTTTGATTTGTATCGACTGGCACCGACTTCGAAAATATCTGATTAGGTATCTATTCTAAATGAAAACTACCAATCAGTTATTTCTTACTTTTTAGTGCTCTTTTCGAAGTCGGTTTTTATTCTTTTCTTAAAAAGTTTTTATTTTTCCCTTTTTAGGTAGTGTAGACATTATAACAGTAGCAAAGTATGAAGAGTGACAAACTAAAATTCGCTTTTATTAGTAACACTAAAAATGTTGGCTCTAAAATCCGATTCTAACGTATTGGGCTGGTCAAATCAAACAAAATGTAAACTACTAGGCCATACTATGTTAATTTTTTATGGGAACAAATGGCAACTATTCCGCATCAAACTAAAGAAGAATCACGTAAATTGGATCATAAATCTCAGCGTAATCGGTGTACATACATAAAAAAAAACAATCGAATTGAGAACCTCCTCCTTTTTGAAGTCGGTTAAAAAATATTTCCCGTTCCCATGGGAACGTTGGGATACAGAATATGTATAAACACTTTTGGGTAAAAATGCAATGACCTATCAAAATTTCAAGTCAATCCATCGACTTTTCAAGTTTTATGACCACAAATACCTATATAACTATATAACTGACTAGCGACTCACCCTCACTCCGCTCGGGTTATCCCTACTTACGATTTAGCGTTTAGTATAAATTTCTGAGAGATGAGATATTTTATTGCAGTAAAAAGTATCCTATAAGTACCCGGATAACCAGCTATCATCATACCAAATTTCATCAAAACCCCTCCATTGGTTTTTCCGTGATGCGGTAACAGACAGACAGACAGACAGACAGACAAAAACTCTAAAAACTATAGATTCGACCTCTGTATCGATAATAATGTCTATTTCAATAAGATTTTCCAAAAAATATTTAATGTACAGATTCCGCTTAGTTACAATTTTATTATATGTATAGATAAATACGATGACAGAAACTTCCGATACAATGTTACTAGCATCGCATGAGTTTCAGAAGCTCTCCAGCCTATACTCACATTCACATATGTAGTAATACTCACATATGTATGCTATAGTCTATAGATATTGAGTGCAAACTACACTCTTCTGCCCCTCTCATAAATATATATAAATTGTACTGTATAGTTAAGATACGAGTATATATGCATCTCCCTCATATTGGGAATCTATACATATGCTTATTCTATCCATATCCCTTGTTGGCTCCACCCTTCGTATTTCTATCAAACTTTTGCTACTTTAACTCGAGTTTTCCTGCAACTCAGTTTTTCACTCATAGTGATTTTATATTAAGTAAAAATATGTTATTGAACTACTTTTTAAAATTTTAATATAATATGAAATTTTAGACAATGTAATAGATGTTAAATTTAAACTTTTTATAAGTTTTATTCAGGTATGTGTCGCACAAAACTTGTAGCAATTTCTCATAGCGCATATCGTCTAAACCGTTTTAAAGATGTATTATACACAAACATTTTAAATTTAATATGTAAATATCTCGTGTCACGGTGTTTGTGGTCGTATTCCTCCGAAACGGCTCGACTGATTTTAATATTTTTTTATATATTTGGTAGGTAAAAGAAGAAAAGGTCGTAAAGTATTTTTACCCTCATACCCCCCACCCCTACTTTTTTTACGCAATTTTTGTATGAACAATATCCAAATAATTTATATAAATAAGTAGGGACGAAACCAAGCGAAGCTGAGTTGCTATATAATATAAAGCAAAAGAGTTTATGTTTTACTTAGATTGAACGCGGGCGAAGCCGCGTTTCTTGCTAGTATACATATAAAGAAACAACAAGTTAACCTTAAGCATTCAGTCTCGAAATTCATCGGTATATTTATAGATCATCCATATGCGATTGCTATATCAAAATTATCGCATATACTCTATAGATTTTTATATAATAAGCGCTTATATTTTCATATAACTTTAATATAGTTTCATATAAGTAACGTTTCGTTGCACATTTACTAAGAGCCCATAATTAACAGGAGATGATCATGCAGTTTTGCAGTATTTAATACAAAAGCTTTCACTGGATCCTGTTTGTATGATAAATAATAACTAGTATATTTTAAGCGACAACTACAGTAAAACTCTATTTTGATAAGCTAAAATTTTACTTTAGTAGAAAAAAATACCGGTCACAGTCAAAAATAATGATTACCAGTTATATTATTACACATAGAGTATCTTATTATTTTTCAATTTCTTTGGACGAATCCACGAGGTAAGTCCTGTTGGGTTGAGAGGGTTGGCCGAACTATCGGGGGGCGGAGCCAATTTCCTGTATACAATTTCAGAAATTCTATAACGTGAAAGAGATGCACATTTCCACATTATTTTTCCAATTTTGGATTTCTATCAAATATTTTTGATCAGATTTATTTTCAAATGAATCGTTATAAATAGAGCTAATCGATAGATAAGCACTGTCTTACGTTGAATACGTATGGCAATATACGCCGGCGTTATATCATTAAAATGGAATTAAAATAAATAAAAACACTAAAAAATTTGCTGTATTACCGATTATTATGAAAATTACCACAATTTAAAGCTATTTATTCAAAATTTACAAAAATAGATATTATTACTGGTTAATTATGACAGAATCAACTGTTACAGATGTATACCATGCAAGGTAAAAGGGATAGCATTAGAGTGCTCCTACAACTTCTACCACTACAACTGCCACTGTTGCAATGAACGTGTTGTGTGTTTACCACATACCTCTTTGCATTTATCATGTCTTAGTAAAACGGTATCGACAAGCTAGAGTTTATTCCCCTTTAAATGTGAGGTTAAATCTGTTTTTAGATACTTCTTACAGAACTATGATATTATGGGAAAATGTTTTAAAATAAAAATAAATGAAATGAAATAAACTTTATTCAATTAGACTTATTACAAGTGCTTTTGAATCGTCAATTTAATGTAAGCGTCAGTGTAGTCTGTCCGTGAGGAAGCTACCACCGGCTCGTAAAGCAGTTCTGCCGAGAAGAGCCGGCAAGAAACTCAACAGTTGCTGTTTTAAATATCGAAATTACATTTATTTTATTAACATAACAATATAAATAGCCCGCATATGACTCAATAATACTCAATTCCACACTTCAAATTCAATTTTTTATATAACACGTATAAATCCTTGATGATGGACAATGGATATGGGACATCATGTCTACCATCCACCGTCCCATGAAACCTACAAATATACTATACCATATAAATAACAACACCCTGATGAACTTTCTGTGTAAATTATCGATAATTTTTTTACTAACAATAAAAGAAAAATCCTTTACCTCTCCTCAAAATGTTATAAATATTTATAACCATCTGAAAAATTGCGCCTAGCAAATGCGACTAATTCGTAAAATTGTCGTCCAAATTTTTGTCTTTTTGTCAATCATGTACTGAATTATCATTTCTTCATATTTCATATGTTATATATATGGTAAGTCCGGGAGAGTTGTCTATAGTTTTAAAAAACGAACAATATTAATTATATGTGTAAGATACTACATAAAATAAGCTTAGTTTATTTTAATTCAATATTTACTTATGCCATTCAGATTAAAATTGGAACTATTGTGCAATATATTCTAGATTAAAAAATGTTTTTTAAAAATAATAGAAAATAGGCATCTCACCCAGATATGTGGGTTAGTTGCCTATAGATGTCAGGGATAGGTATAGGGCGAGTAATTAGTGCATAATCAAACGTACTTTGCTTAGTGACGCAAAAATCCATTTTTTTATGCATTTATACATACTACCTGTAGATGTACAGGTGGTTATGTGGGATTCACCGGCTAGAAAAGCCAGTACTACTCACTAAAACCCAACAAAACCTCCCCCGTCTTAATGGGGCACCCCGACGGCAGGTCTGCCGAAGCAGACTACAACAACCGTAAGGTTGCTCCCACGATCCATTCTGCCGTCAGAGAAGTACCAAGAGCAATCCATATGGATTAGGCCATAATCCACCATGCTGGCCAAGTGCGGGTTAGCGGACTTCATAATGTCTTTCGAAAACTTGCTAGGTTCTCTCAGATATGCAGGTTTCCTCGCGATGTTTTCCTTCACCGTAAGGCAAGTGGTAATCATGTTTGAAATGATTCGCACATGAAAATATCGCAAGTGCGAAACCCGGGATCTCACTTCACTCGCTTTCCCAAGCGAGCGCGTTACCCACTGGGCTACCATTGCTTTAATTAGCGTTCGGATGAACTGCCGAACGCTAATGAGCTCCCCTACCACGACAAGGTGAACGCACGTTGGAGGGGAACCAATTAATATACTGGGCATCTAACCCCAAAATATCATTGGGCATCTCTCCCGATCATTAGGGAGAGATGCCTATCGACTCTGAATACACCGTAAAGCATTTACAATAGAAAATGGTGGATTGGTAACAAAATAAGATCACAATGTTACATTATGAAACAATTTAATACTATTTAACTAAAGAATTTAGGGGAAAAAATTACTGCAAACTATCTCAAAGATTATATTCTAACGTAAAAGTTACCTACACTTTTCTTATTTTACAAATTAACACCAAAATATTAATTATAAGTAATATGTCTTTGTGTAAAAACTTCCACACTGACATTGACTGTCGACTGACGTATTATGGACGCGTTCCGAATTACGCAACATTAATTAATTTAATTTTTAAATTTATTAGGCGACTGGGCATCTCTCCCGGACTTACCCTATTATGTAAATATAACTGTTTCGTTGGTCTTGTAGCTGGAATGTACGGCTATAGATTCGGATGTCCTAAGGTTCAGTTCATGATCAGAGCAAGAACATTTATTGAATTTTTCTATTCAGAAATTCTCAGAAACATGGCTAAATTAAGGCAGACATATCCTCGTGCCTCGGAAAGTTTGTAAAAGACTGATCTGCCCCTGATTTATTCTGTTATCGGTTGTGTGGAATTGTCGCCCCACCCGACTTTAAAGAGTAAAAGCAGTACTAAAAAGTGCAGTTGTGTTTGCGTACACACGTAAGAATTTCTTTAATTTAATCAATAAATATCTTTAATAATTTAAAATGAGATGTAAATGCAACATTAGTACATTTAACATCATTAGTGTAACGCATGTGGTTTGGTTAAAAAAAATGTTTTTGACATAATGTTCAGAACCAGAAAAAGGGCCTCACCGGGTTTCCATATGAATCTGTACTAATGTCTTTTCTGTTTGACATAAGTATCTTTATTATGTTGCAAGTTGTTGAAAATAATTTTAGGCCAATTATTAAACCCCTTGTTTTATGCGTCTTTGAAAAATAGGACTTGCAACCCCTAACTCCAAATTTATTTTCCTACTTAACTATAATAGATATTCGAATGGAACCAATGAAAATTGTAATAGTGTATTTCATGTGGATTAAGCCTACTGGGATGGGATACCATGATATAAAAACGCGCCGCTTACCCTCGTACGCCAAAAGTATCGATTATACAAAAAAAATGTTTTTGATAAATTAGGGGAAATCGAAGGGGAAATCCAATATGGCGGTGCGAGCGGCAAATATACAAGGTGGCAAAATTGAAATTCGGAAAAAGCACTTAGAAGTTTATGAAACCACCAATTTTCAAAGCTCCCGGAAAACTTTCTAGTTAAAACTACCAAATACTGGGCTATATAGCGAAATAAAATATCGCGAGCAAATCTAGATATTTAAAAGAACCTAAAAGGTTTTTAAAGTCTTCGCTTGTAAAGTGACAATTGTCATTTTTAATTGACAATGATGAGGTTTAATTTAAGGGTCATTTTAAAAAAGTTTTATCTAAAGCATCATATTAAATTATATTAAAAGAAAGGGCTTGCTATGAGGTAATGAAAAACATTTATTATAATTTTCATTAAATTAAAATCTTATTTTTAAAGTACTCAAACAAGAATTTAGAAAAAAATGTAGACGGATTCCTTCCCCGACTAATATTGTAAAAGAAATATCTAACAAAAAAAATATGTTTAGAAATATAACAGTAAATGACTTTAGTATGTGAACAAAGTCATACTGTAATAGGTATTATAGAACCCCGATACAAATAGTGACGTCAACAAGTCTAGACTACCTTATTGATTTACCTTTGACCGCTATGCGCTGTTAGGGTTTGCTGTATTGATTTACATGTCAGCTGTTCGTTTTATTCCACAGCCATGTATTTGCCTCATGTCCTAGAGTTTCTATTACTCTAGTAATATTTCAGCCTTGAACATGGAATTCATATCAAGGATGTTTCGAATCGAGTGAATGATGTTAGAAATTTAATAAAACTAGACGCGTATTACTATAAAAAGAATAGGATATAGCTGTGATAAAAAATTTAGGCACATATCTTGCGTTATACACAAAATAGGCAAACAAATAGAGAGAACAAGAAAAAGTGTATGGCGCATTCAGAGAAGATTTCAGATAGAGACCCCATCTCTTGATAGACATATAAACATCATTTTAGCACAATTTTAGCTATCTACAGTTTTACTCCCAGTAACGTCCCCACGTTGAATTATGATCCAATCAATTTAAGAGACGGTAGTAATTTCGGCCACGGTGGCCAATCTCACTCAGACTAGCCAGATAAGCGGGAGATATTATAGTGCAAAAGTGTACGCACGTTTTGCTGTGAAAGTTTTTGTAAATAATTTGTATGTATGTATGTATTCAGCCCTTCTTAACGTCCCACTTCTGAGCACGGGCCTCTCTTCAATACGAGGGGGATCTGGCCATAGTCCACCACGCTGGCCAAGTGCGGATTGGTGGACTTCACATGTCTTTCGAAAACTCGATAGGTTTTCTCAAACATGCAGGTTTCCTCACGTTTTCCTTAATCGTAAAGCAAGTAGTAGGTAATCATGTTAGAAATGATTCGCACATGAAAATATCAGAGGTGTGAGACCCGGGAATTGAACCTGCTTCACTCGGTTTCCCAAGTGAGCGCGTATCACTGGGCTACCACTGCCATTGTAAATTTGGAAATCAAAAACTTATTTTAAGGGAACCCTTTTTTCCAAAACTATCTATATTAAAGATATACTGACGATTTTTCTTATTGACTCCGCCCCTTTCATCCGGACCAACCCTCTACATTAACTACGAATGTTATGTGAATCCGCTCTCGGTGATTTCAAATATTCGTGTTATAAAAATAAGTCTGAAAGGAAAGATTCTATATTCATATCATTTCTCACCTTAAAGAACTAACTGGTAGTAGCCATTTTCTTGCAATTAGACCTTTATTAAAATTGAAATAAATCCAACTAGCAGTTAAATTTTGTTTTCCAACATCAGAACTTGCCAACAATTTTAAGTTGAGTGATGCAATATTTGCATTGATACTACCTCGCATTTATGTGTTCCTAGTATCGTTGCATCTCGATAGTTTCCGTGTTGCATGTAGGTGCATAGTGGAAATTTTTTCAAGTTTTAAAAGTTAATATTTAGGACATAAACTATGTATAAAAGAAAAAAAAACAGCTATTTATTAGAAAACTCTAAAATTTGGTTCTTATTTTATAATAATAACTAGCAGAACCCGCGGCTTCGCCCGCGATCAAACGACGAAAAGAATAAACTTTTTCGCAATACATACTTTATTACTTGCAAGAATAAGTTTGTGTAAGATTTATTATTTGTTAAAGTATATATGGAAACAAATTTAATTTTAGCGATCGTAACTCAAAATATCCAGTATTTTAAAAGATGTTCAGCGTATATTTTGTAATTAATTTTACACTTTAGGTATTTAGCAAGCTGCACTACCTGTATTTTTTGTACATTTTTCTACTCCATCTTTCCAATGTTAGAGGAAGAGAGTACAATGATACAATCGCATACAATGTTAACGACTTTAGAATTATGTAACATGGCTAATATGGGTTTTTTAAGTAACATACTAACAGGCTAACATCTACGTTATTTTTAAAGACCCAATGCTATGTACACCTGAAGCTTACAGTCTTCCTCCTTGTCCTTCTTTTTTTAAGTTACATATATAAAGTGCATTCTTATTTTGTTGTAGCTTTTTGCCCGCGGCTACGTTCGCGTGGACTGAAAAATTTGCTCAGTTTTAATTTCCATTGAATTTATATGTTTTCATATCGAATTTTTAATATTATATCTAAAGTAAAACTCTAGATTCACTTAAGTTAGTCTCCACTAAAAAAACCAACCAATATAGGTAAAGCTCTCTCTCTCGCGCTCTAGGTCTGTTATTGTTGTCGCTGCTGTGGCCAGCCGAAAAGTTATACATAATTTTCATTTGGATTCGGAATAATTTCCGTTCTCAGCTTTATATCTGACACAGATAGTGTGCACTTACCGAGAACTTAAGCCATGTTACTCTATTTAAATATATTCAACAACTCAAACTTCACCGCCCAGTTTTACCCACTTAGGGGCTGAATTAAAAAAAAAAATCTACAATACATGTTTATTTAATTGTATTGAAGAGCAATAATACCAAGTTTGAAGTAATTCTGATCATAAAGATTTTTTTCCTTATATAAACAGCACAACCCCTTTTACCCTTTTAAGGGATAAATTTCGAAAAAAAATGATATCTGTATTGTTTTAGTTTTCATTTTAAAGGTAAATACCATTTTCAGTGCATCAATTACAGAGTTTCATACAAACTTTCATCCCCTATTTGACAGCCTTATGGGATGAATTTCAAAAAATGTTAAAATACATATTTATTTAATTGTATTGAAGAGCATTAATACTAAGTTTCAAGTAATTCTAATCATAAATAATTGTTTGCCCATATAAACTTTATCACCCCCTTTTACCCTTTTAAGGGATGAATTTCGAACAAAATCTAATACATATATTTCTTATTTTTCATCTTAAAGCTGAATACCACTTTCCGTGTATTTCGCGTTAAGAATAACAGAGTTTCATACAAACTTTTATTCCCTATTTTACCCCCTTAGGGGATGAATTTAGAAAAATCCTTTCTTAGCGGATGCCTACATTGTATAAGGAATATGTCCTCCAAATTTCACGTTTCTACGACCAGCGGTTTAGGCTGTGCGTTGATCGATCAGTCAGTCAGGACAAAGCATTTTATGTATATATATAGATGTCAAATATTCGCGTAAATCTAAGAAAGTATTATCCTAAAAGTTTATTGATATTTCTCTCCTGAAAATTATGTATCTTGGAGAAATAACTCTAAATAAGTTTAAAAATTAATAGTTTTAAAGTGTAGATCTCTTTTACGTCCCTGTTAACCTGGTAGATATATCAGGGCCTGACAGGATCAATACACGATGGGTTACGTCAGTGTAGTCTATTTTTTTATATGAAGTTTTATATAATAACTAAGATGTACAACGTAAAGCTATTCATGATGACGACGATACTTCGTCTGTCGGACTAGCACTATCTACTACGTCAAATATTATCTATCTATACTATAATAAAGCAGTAACTTAGCGAAATCTGTACATGAAATATTTTTTAAAAACAATGACTGTAACGTATTATGTATACAATATAGACCCCAAAACAATAGTTATTAATTTTTTTGTCTGTTTGTCTGTTTGTCTCTTTGTCTGTACGCGTTTCACGCAAAAAGTAATGAACCGATTACAACGAAATTTGGTGAAGTGACAACTTATTACCCGGGTCAACTTTTAGGATACCTTTTATTTCAGAAAAATCTTTCTTTCCTACGGGAAATCGCAATAACTGGTTTTATCGAGTCCTCCTTAGAAACCTTCCGCTGGCTAAACCTTAAGACATACATCAAAACAATGTACTAAAAAATTGTAGGTCTTGAAAAGGTCAACAGAAAAGTCTGCAACAGTATATGTCTATCTCTTAAGGTACACTCGCAATACCTATTGTTATCTATACCTATAATAAAACTAACTTAGTCAAATCGATGTGCGCGATTTTACCCCCTAATGGGATGAATTTCGAAAAATGCTGAAATAGGTGTTTATTTAATTGTATTGAACAGCATTAATACTAAGTTTCAAGTAATTCTGATTATAAATATTTTTTGGGTTATATTATAACGTGTTTTCCCGTAGGAATGAGATAATCTCCCACGGTAAAAAGTAGCCTATGTCACTATCCAGCCCTCCAACTATTTCCACACAAAAGGTCACGCCAATCCGTCACTCTATATCGACGTGAAAAGAGACAAACGAACAAACACATTTTCACATTTATAATATTAAAGTATGGATTTGTTAGCTGCAAATATGTTTACAATATAGAAGATGTGATTTTCGGTGCATGTTATAATTTTGAGTATTTACGACTTACGTTGAAGTAGAAGTCTTTCAAAAACCATAAAAGTGCAATGCCATTTATGATTGGTGGATACTTTGTAGTTGAAAATGTAAGGATTAATATAAATTTTTACTCCAAACCAGTATTTTTGAAAGTTGGTAAGTGATTAGCTTTATACAATGTTCTTAAAGCTTATTCGTTAAACTAGGTATTTCATGTATATTTCTTTTTAGATCACAGTATCTATATTAATATTATAACGAATAAGGCAGAGTTTGTTGGTTGTTTGTTTGTTTGTTTGGTTGTTTGTTTGTTTGAACGCGCTAATCTTAGGAACTACTAATCCGATTTGAAAAGTTCTTTTTGCATTAGATATCCCGTTTATTGAGGAAGGCTATACTCTAGACTATATCTCATAAAATATATAGTCTATCTATTCCATACTAACCGTTAAAATGTACCTAGGGACGAAGTGATGCAGCTAAACAGATTTCGATGAAATTTAGCAAGGTCATAGATTGCATTATAGAAACATGGGGTACCGTTAATCCCACTTGCCATGCGAGCGAAGCCGGATAGACGAGGGTTAGGGGTTTATGATTGTCATTCCACAAGGTACTGAGTTGAAGCGAAGCTGTTGTTGAAGCTGAGATCACAGACAGATAGACAAAAATACTAAAAACTATAGATTCGGCCTCTGTATCAATAATAATGTCTATTTCAATAGGATTTTCCAAAAAATATTTAATGTACAGATTCGGCTTAGTTAGAATTTTATTATTTGCATAGATATAGATCTATCTATATGCATCGAAGTTTTCTGTCATCAGTTATAGATGATAACTGACAACGTTACTAGCACTGCATAAGCTTTAAGAGGTATTTCGATTTCTCTGGACAACGTGTATACAACGTATATATAAGTAAAAAATACATGTTTTGCTATGTGCATCTCTTTCAGATTACAGAATTTATGTAGTTGTAGTGGTACAGGAAGTTGGCTCCTCCCACCGATGGTTCGGCAAACCCCCTCAACCCAACAGGGCATATCTCGTGGATCCGTCCATAGGAATTGGAAAACAAAATATTTAATGCAATAAAGTAATTACTAGTATTATTATTTTTTTGTACACGAAGCCCTGTAGCTTATCCTAATTACGTAACATTATGACTAACGACAACAAAACTTAGTGCATAAAATCTAAACGAACGAAGAGTTATTATTTATCATACAAACAGGATCGTATGAAAGTTTTTATAGTAAATATTGCAAAATTGTTTGATCATCTCTTCGCAACTATGAACTCCCAGTAAAAGTGCAACGTATCTTTTATACTGCATCATAGCTATTGCATCCATTCAATCCAATACATATATATATAAGGTGCATAATATATGCATTACGGTAGGTATATTAAAAAATATCAACATTTTTTAAAATCTACTTACTACACTACTTTTGTTATTTAAAGTTTCATTTGTTTTACTTAAAATGAGATCACATTAAGAACAAATTTTGCGAGTAAAGGCTATTTGTGAAAAATGGTACATTTTTGAACTTTTCATGTAACCGGGAAAAGTGAAAATTAATATTAAAATAACAATTAATTACATTAGAGAAATGGGATAGTCTCCGCCATTCCTCAACTACGGCGATTCGCAGTTCAACCACGTTGGCAGGAGCTGGAATTCTGGACTTAACTTTTCTTTTCAGCAAGTTCCAAACGTGCTCCATTGGGTTCATATCTGGTGATCTCGCCGGCCACTCCATAACAGCGATATTCATATCATTAAGTTAAGCTTGAGTTACCCGAGCGGTATGCGGCCGAGCATTATCCTGCATAAAAACAAAGTCGTCACCGATATATGGGGCAAACGGTACGACATTTTCTTCTAAAACTTCTCTGATATAGCGGTCTGCAGTCAGACTCCCTCTGTCAATCACTACCAACTCTGTGCGAGCTCCCAAACAAAAACAATTGCATAAAATGTGATGTTCAGTTGTTGTCTTAATTTGAAAATATTTCTTTTTAAATTTAATGACGTATAAACCAGCCAGCAACCTTATATGATACTGATATCAAACCTTTATTTTATGTTCTATAATAAATATGCCGGTGTGTTTATTTATTTACACCAGGTTTTTTTTTTATTTTGACAAAAGAAACATTATTGCGCTTAAACAATAAGATGTTGGAAAACCGTTATTGTAATTTCTTCTTTAATTCTTTCTTAAAACATTCACCTACATTTTTGAATTTACTTCCAAAAATATAATATTCTTCTCCATATATTTATTTGATAGCATAGTGTGACCTTGAAATGCGAGTTAAAGATTAAGTGAAATTATAGACTACTTCCTTAAACAAAATAAATATGTAACGAATGTTTTATTTATTATAGTAAGACTATACTCTTTTTATTCCAGGATATCGTATCTTAATTATCTGTTCATTCCAATTGTAACAGACAGCGTTTGGATAAACTTAGGTAGGTCACTTATTGAATCTTACATAATCCAAATCACGAGTTATATAACCCAACACGTGGGCTATTTAAATATCCTTATCGAAAGGATCTACTACATGATTTATATTGATTTACATGTAAAACAATTTAATGTAAGGTTTTTTTAGAGTATTCTAGGTAATTTATAGTATTCTAGGAACAAATAAAAAGAATGCGTTGTGGTTATGCAAAATCATTTTCAAAGGTATAGTTTTTTTTCTAAATTATGAAACGTGTTTATATTATTTTTTTAATTTTATTTTTTACTTTATTTTATTTACAAGTAAATAAAAAGTAAAATCTTAAGATTTGTGTTGACACGGTTTCAAAATTAATTGATCCTTCTCAGAAGGATCTGTTATTATAAACAATACAAACGTAAGACAAATAGCAAGCAATTAAGCAAAAATAGTTTAAGGGTCCTTTTTTTGGGCTAAGAACCCACACACACTACCGCACTTATGTAAATAATCCTATAAAACCGTAGAAAATAAGTTGTACTTATCCTTTCGAGAAACGTTGTTTTATTACAACCCACGTCCCGATAACTTAACTCACGTAATACAATAATTGTAAGTAATATATTTTACAGAATTAATTGGTCCAGTAAGAAGTCTAATAAACATATCCCATTAATACAATAAATCCTGAGACGACTCCAACAACCTAGTTAGAAAAAAAATTAACGCAGGCTTATTTATACACAATGAGAGTAAACGTTGAGATAAAAATTAAAATCGAGTGACTTTTAGGAATATTGACTCCTCTATTTAAAAATGGTTTAAAGTTAAGACGCCGCGACGAAGTAAGCGCGTCCTCTGCACATGCAACTTATTTTAACTTCAAATGCCGCTGCATATAAAGATTTTGTGAAACATCGTGTACCAGGAGACCATGGGATAGTAGGATATAATAATTTTCAATGCATTTCTCTCACACCACTGTCGAATGTAAAAGTGCATAAGAGAGGTGGAACTGATATGTTAGATATATAAAATTCGTTAAAATATTGAAGTAAACCTTCTATATTCACTTCTATGTTTGGATGACGTATGACTTGTGACGTCATATTTCAGTACTAGTACAAGTTTTCAGACAATATTGTTAAGTTTCCGTGGTGTAATGGTAACACATCTGCTATGAACGCAGATAACCTCGGTTCGATCCCGGGCGGAAACCTAACTTTGCTATCTCTACCATATCGTTTTTAAACTTCCTTTTTAACATCAGTTAAATAAATAGTCATTTATATCAAGCTTTCAGTACGCGTTTGATTTCATAATTACTTTCTTATATTCTTCAGTTACTTTTACTTATCCATTCGAAATTTATACATATAATAAAAATGTAGAGATCCAATGTCTGTACATAGAAAAAAAATGCTAAAAACCGAGTCCAGGGGGATATAAGAAGAGAAATAGAACAAATCCTGATTTTTCTATTTTTTTGTTTCTGTCTGTTTGTCTGTTTGTACGGGCTAATTTCCGAAACTAATCGACCAATTTAAATTAAATTTTGTGTGGTGGTACCTAATATTCCCGGTCAACATCTTAGATACTTTTCATCCTGGAAAATTAAAGAGTTCCCGTGGGATAGTTAAAAAATTATAGTAACTTATACAGCTTAGTACACAAAAACTATTGATTGGATTTTAATGAAACTTTACAATAACATAGTTCATATATCAGAATAACAAATAGGCTTACTTTTTGTCCAGGAAAAATGTACGGTTCCCGTGGGATAGATTTGTTTTTGTTTGTCTACAGGTGAACCCGAGGCGAAGCGAGGGTGAGCCGCTAGTAATTGAATATTTTGGGCATTTAATGCGATATTCAGTAAAAAATATAAAATTATGTGGTGCCTATGCCTATGTAATGCTACACATATTTCTATCATGCGGTCAGTCAGTATTTTGTTGCTACAGCACATACGTTATTATTTATTACCAAATGAAGCTGCACATAGCGTTTTGTAAAACCATGTAGGTACTAGGAGCTCATAAAACAAAAGATATATAACCAAACCAATCCCTCACACCACTGAAACACACAAATGCACGAGTGCAATGAGAGAGATGGAACTACGTGCGCTTATTGAAAGTGAAAGTAAATACAATTTGCGCATCACTTTATATTTGAAGAAACGTATATTTTGACTTTGTATCGGAATAGATCAAAATAACCTTAAAATATATCTTTTTTAAATATGAACATTGCATAAAAAGAAATATAATAAAAATAAAAAAAAAATAGATGATTTTATCAACATTAAACTCTTATTCAGGTTGATCTTCTTTAGACACAAGTACATTATCAATCCAATCTATGTAATATATTTAAACGAGCAATTCTTGTATATTTATTTATTTATATAAATCGGCGATCTCTAACTGCTCTAACGATTGCGCTGAAATTTGGTATGTGGGGGTTAGTCTTATGTCTCGAAGAACGCGTGTTTTTTGAATTTTCATGCGGTTTTCTTTCGCATTATTCCACGCAAAATATGGTCGATAATTTCTTACGCTCGTGCATAAGCATCGTGGTCAAGCGGCCAAGATTCAAGATTGACAATCCGCTCTGATTGGCTCGAAGCCCGGGTCGGATACAAAGTTTTTACTTTCGTTTTTTTTTGTATTTATTGTAGTTTTTAGTTTTTATTTTTATCTAAAAATACGGTATAACATAAGAAAAGAACTTCGAACGAAGCTCATTCATTCAATAATAAAACTTAGATCATAATAATTGCCATTTCGGAAAAAAAATGAAGCCACCGGAAAAAACAATAATATCATTGAAAGTGAAAAAAATATGATTTGCCAATTGATTGACAATTTTATATAGAAAATTTAGATAATGCAGATTAATTTAATGTGATTTTTTTGGCAAATAATTTCACTCAAACCATTTGGGCTCATACTTCTTCACGTAGAAGTAATAAGAATACTTTGACACTGATTGTGATTAAAATATAACACTTTAAGTACTTGTTAAATGAGTCCAAGCTACTAAAACTAAGCCAAAACGCTTACTATATTCGTCAAAGCCTTATATAATAACTTACACTTATATACAAAATTCGGTTTCCTTCGTTGCACATACATACATATATTATTCATTTCAAATGAAGCTGCATAAAGCCTTTTGTAAATCTGATGTATCAAGGGAACATGAAACCGTAAAGATACGAGTAAACTACGTTTTCTAAAGAACTACTTACACTACTGATATATATATACAGGGTGGATTTTTGAGACGGGACAGTAAGGGCAGGTACCTTAAATACTATAGTTACAGGAAAACATTCTTAGGAGACCATCCATAACTTTTTGAGATATTCTGAACTGCATTCACAGATTTTGGAAAAAATGTACAGTCAGCGAGAAAAATGCTAAAACTCGAAAAAAATTTTTTTTATGTCAATCGATCCTATTTCATGTAGGCATCAAAAGACCATTATGGGACCATTTAAGGTTTGAGTACTAGAAATGACAGAAATCGCCAAAATCTTTTCCCAAACATTTTGTACTGAAAAACGTTTAATGAACTCGAAATATTCTTTGTTGCCAAACGGTCCTATTCTTTAATGTGATCAAAAGACTCTTTGAGGCCAACTGAAGTTTCAGTACAGAAACTACGGTAAGTCTCAATTTTTCTAGTTTTTGTTAAGCCGGTCTCGTGGCATACTGTACCTAGAAGCAAAAGTATCTGCCTAAGTAGAAAATTATAATTTCATCGACAAATAATAAAAATAAAATAAATTTATATCAATTAAACGTGTATTTTTAAACACGATATCCATCCATTGGAGATTAGCCCGTAAAAACAGACAAAGGAACAAAAAAATTGAAAAAAAAATCTGGATTTGTTCTATTTCTCTTATTACATCCCCCTGACTCGGCTTTTAGCATTTTTTTTTATGTACAGACATTCGAACTCTACAGTTTTATTATATGTATAGATTGCAAAACTGCATATACACCTCTTCGTTTCTATGAACTCTCGGTAAACTGGATGCATCGTAGTATCGTTGCTTCCGTGCTTTATGAAAATGCATTACACCATAAGATATAATGAAGTACAAGATATTATTATATACACCAAAAGAATAAATAAACGGCATCCAAATATAAATATAGTAAATAATCTGTATAGATAAATAAAACAGAAGTGTCTGTAATATCAAAATAACAGCTTTATACATAATGCATATGGAATTATATACGTTACTTATAAGAAAAACACAATTTAAAAAAAAATTGCTGCCTGTCTCTTTGTTTGTTCCAGCTAATCTCCGAAACGGCTGGACCAAATTTAACGGGTCTTTCACTGGCAGATAGCTGATATTATAAGAAGTAACTTAGGCTACTTTTATTTTAGAAAAAGAATTAGGGTTTCGCTCAAAAAAATTAAAACGTATCTAGGGACGCACCCGAGCGAAGCGAGGGTAAGACGCTTGTTTAAAGATAAACAAGCTGTGCTTTAATAGATTTTTTTCTACTTAATTATTTAATAATCAACTTTAAAAAACAAATTAATTCAACTGCGCCATAAAATAAACAAGGGAACAAAATGACGTCGAACAATAGTTTTAATTACAATATACTCGTAGACGTACAGTTTGAAGAAATACATGTAGCACGACTCACAGTAAGTAGATATATGTACATACATAGGTATGTATAAATATGCAACATATAATATGTTATAATACTTGCTGTACAATTTAAACAAATTCTATTACATAATAATATTATAAAGCTGAAGAGTTTGTTTCTTTGTTTGTTTGGTTGAACGCGCTAATCTCAGAAACTACTGGTTGGAATTGAAAAATTCTTTTTGTGTTGGATAGTACATTTATCGAGGAAGGCTTTAGGCTATAGGCCGGAAAAATGTACGGTTCCCGTGCGATAAATTTGTTTTTGTCTAGGGACGAAGCCGAAGCGAAGCGAGAGTGAATCGCTAGTATTTAATAATTCCGACCTTCACAACAATGATCAGGAAATAATTATATAAGATCTCTTGTTTCTTCCTCTGATTTCCCTGAGACATGTCAAACCTCGAAAAATCTCGAAACTTATCTCACTTAGTACATGCAATAATATTTGATTAGTGCAACTGCACATAGCCTTAAAGTAAAAACATCTACTAGGATAGCATAAAACGGCAGATATATACTATGCAATTCCTCACACCCTGAGACCTAAATGTGTAAGCACTAGATAAACAGCAATGAGCGGGACAGAACTACTAACGTGCGCACATTGAAAGTGAAATTAAAAGCTTGCGCAATCGTTGTCACCTGTAGTTGATTTTTTTAAAGTAATTTAAACTGTAGAGGGTAAAATAATATTTCCATTTAATGTTATGTTATGAAACAACATCATTTTAAATTACAAAATATCCTACTAATATTATAAATGCGAAAATTTATGAGGATATATGGATGTATAGATGTATGGATGTTTGTTACTCTTTCAAGCAAAAACTACTGAATGGATTTTAATGATACTTTACAATAATATATCTCATACAGCAGCATAAAACATAGGCTACGTTTAATACCGGAAAAACGTACGGTTCCCGTGGGATAGATTTGTTTTTGTGATTCTAAAGGCGAACCCGAGTGAAGCGAGAGTCAGCCGCTAATCATAATATAATTTACCCTTAATATTTTTCAAGATTGATTACCTGGTGTAGTCATTATTCTTTCATCTCTGTCAGAAAGTATTTCTTACATTCTAAAATGATACGCAAGAATGTTTGTTCGTTTCTGCATCATTCACGCAACAACGGACAAACAGGTTGAGTGAAAATAGCTTATTAACCTAGAGATGAAGGGTATTTCTTATGCAAGTAGAACACAAAGTAGTACTCATAGAATATTAATAAATTCTAAAGGCTACAAAAATAACATTAGTATAAAACTTCAAAATGTTAAAAAATTCAATACAATGAAAGTCCGACGCGCTACGAAGCGCTACGAGCCTACGGTGAAGTTCATCGTACATTTCATTCAACCGACAGCTACAAGATATCGTAGCGATCTCCATTTTGTAATAGATGATTATACTTTGTTTTTTAATCTCAGAGACTAAATTGACACATGCAAATGTCAAATTTACAAATAATGTGGCCAGCTTTTTTGGTGCAGTGTTGTACTTACGATACCGGTTTGTTGAATCGTAACTTTTTATCTTTATTAGACAATTCGTTTCAAAGTTTTATATTCAAAAGCGTATAATTTAAATTAATATTATTAATTTTAAATCATTAAATATCATATTTATTTATTAAAATATCATATTTATTCATTTAAATATTATATTTATTAATTTTAAATCATTAAGTATCTTCAAATTAACATTATTGAATTTAAATTTACATTATCAATGTTGTATTCTTACGTTTTAAATAAGTAGCTACACATTATTTAATGATAACTTATTATAAAATAAACGATACTTGATTTTATTAACATTAATTTTCGATAGTGGTACATCACTATTTAAGAATTGCAAAAAACTGACAACCCACGAAATGTCAATTTGGTCTCTGAGATTAAAAAACAGGGTATAGCTGTTGTAACTGCTATTTGTTTGATTTTTGTTAAATATTTATATAGAAATTAGATATTAAAATATAGTCATTCGGGCTTTAGTTAGCATATAACAAATATTGGACATTACAAAATACAATCAATATAGATATAATAATACGATAGAAAAGCAACAAAAGTATATTTTGTCTTTTAGCTGGCTTCCACATGCGAATTCACTCATATATTATGACTAGCGACTCACCCTCGCTGCGCTCGAGTTCGTCCCTAGTTATGTTTCAACGTTTAGTATAGATTTCTCAGAGATGAGATATTTTAACGCAGTAAAAAGTATCCTAAATGTTGACCCGTTACCCGGGTAACCAGCTATCATCATACCAAATTTCAACAAAATCTGTTCAGTGGTGTTCTCGTGATGCGGTCACAGACAGACAGACAAAAATTCTAAAAACTATACATTCGGCTCTATCGATAATAATGACTGTAGATAATAATAATTACTAAAAAACAACACCAATTTCGAAATTGATTTTTAAAAGTAGTTCCATCGCGTTACCCGTGGAATTGAATTTAAGTAAAGTTTATATGGGATCATACTCTCAAGAGTATGATCCCATATACATCCCATATACTCTCAAGAGTATGATCCCATAAAAACTTAATTTTTTAAAATTATAAACTATAAAAATTATTAAAGAACATTTGGATTCACAATAATCAGCAAAGATAACGTGACAAAAACACAATACGTACTCGAATTGAGTACCCCTCTTCTTTTAAAGTTGGTTATCTAATCAATTTTATTTAAATCTATCAGCTACTATAAATAGTCATAATGTAGCCATTATAGAGAGAGATAAGTGGCAGAAGAACGGACAAAATCTTTTTCATAATATGGTATCAAGCAAATATTTTTTCTTTCTTTTCTTTTTTTTTAATATGTTAGGACATTAACATACAGCGCCATCTAGTTCCATGGTAAGCTACGAGGCGTGTGTTATGGATACTAGATAGTTGATACACACTACACATTTGTAACTTTAAATACATACATATTATAAATATAAACAAACACCCATGACTGGAGTACAATCTTTCGTGCCACACAAATGAATGCCCCCAGCGGGACTCGAACCCGCGACCGCTCGCGCAGCAACTAGGGTCACTACAAACTCAGCCAAACTTGTCGTCAGAATATTCATAAATATGACATATATATTTTGTAGAATATACAAAGAAAGTATTCAAGCACATACACGTTCTTTCGTACTGAATGAAACGACACGATTATGGAAATAATAAAGGAACATCTCCACCGTCTAGTACCAGGAGCACATAACGTTGCAGAAGCTTTTTTAGTACATCGATTTCCTCACACCCTAGGTCTCATATTAAGCACTATGGGCGGAGTCTTGAAACGGCGGATACTAAATGGAAAAGTGTCATTCCGTCTCTTTCTATCTTTATGTTACACATACCTGTATATACAAAATATAAAAAAAATTAAAGAGTGCGTGTATGAAGGTGTACACGCGCAAGAAGTAAAACTTCTTCGGTACTATTTATGAAATTCAATTTATCTTTTAAATAATTAAGATAGGTGAGATACTAAAAAAATAATTAAATAACGCATATTAGGCATATTACAATCATACATTTATAAAATATCATTTAAGGTAAGAATATAATATTATATATCATTTGTCAGACAATAACAACGGTTACCATGGCAACAAACGCTCGCCTCGCCCGTAACGTTACACTTTTCGTAACGCATTCACCAGCTTATTACCCATTTCAAGCGTGCGTAAAGAAATTTTACTTCAAAAAATAAATAAAAAGATGTTTCATAATTTAATAAAAAAACGATACCTTAAAAAATAATTTTGCATAACCACAACGCATTCTTTTTATTTGTCCATAGAATACTTATAATCCATATAATATTATATACTCGTACAGATTATATATATATATATATATATATCTGTTTTTTCATATGAAACGTACACGTAAATAACGTGACGTTAAAATCAACAAACTTGACTCAAAATATTGGACGGAGGACATTTTTTTAATGAAATCAAATAAATTGTCAACAAAATTATTACACATGTAGACTCTTACATGTGTAATAATTTTAGAAAGTAATTATGAAATAAAACGCATACTGAAATCTAAATATTAATGACCATGTTTCTTTTTCTTAAAAAAAGAAAGTTATAAAATGACAAAAAGTAACCGCAAATAAAGCCGTTTCCGCCCGGGATCGAACCGAGACTATCTGCGTTATTAGCAGATGTGCTACCATTACACCACGGAAACTTATCAATATTGTCTGAAAACTTGTACTAGTAACGAAATATGACGTCACAAGTCATACGTCATCCAAACATAGAAGTGAATATAGAAGGTTCACTTCATTATTTGAACGATTTTTATATATCTAACATATCAGTTCCACCTCTCTTATGCACTTTTACATTCGACAGTGGTGTGAGAGAAATGCATTGAAAATTATTATATCCTACTATCCCATGGTCTCCTGGTACACGATGTTTCACAAAATCTTATATGCAGCGGCATTTGAAGTTAAAATAAGTTGCATGTGCAGAGGACGCGCTTACTTCGTCGGCGTCTTAACTTTAAACCATTTTTAATTAAATAGAGGAGTCAGTATTCCTAAAAGTCATTCGATTTTAGTTTTTATCTCAGCGCTTACTCTCATTGTGCATAAATAAATAAGCCTGCGATCATTTTTTTTTTAACAATGTAGTTGGGATCGTCTCAGGATTTATTGTATTACTGGATATGTTATTATACTTCTTACTGGACCAATAGGTTCTCTAAAATATATTGTTTATAATTTTAATGGAACTATATTCATTATACTCGTTCAAGCTGTTGCATAAAGGGGGACTAACAAAAGTTTACATAGCTATCAAATAAGTATATGGAGAAGTTTATATTTTAGTAAGTAAATTTTAAATATAAGTGATGTCTTAAGAAAGAATTAAAGAAGAAATTATAATGATGATTTCTCGAACATCTTATTGTTTAAACGCACACGTTTTAGCAACGATTATTTCTTTTGCCTAAATAAAAATATTTCTGATGAGAATAATAATTCACGTATATGAATTGTATTAGCGGAAACAAGTTTTTATTTAATTATTTTATCATGTTATTATTATTTAATTATTAACTAAATTAAGTAGTTTTAGTTAATATATTAATAAACAAATTTATTTTCAGTAGATACCTAAGTAGGTATAGGTAAAATAAATTCGTTAATCTGAATTATTAACCGACTTCAAAAAGGAGGAGGTTCTCAATTCGATTGGTATTTTTTTTTAATTTTCCTACTGTAGTGTGATACATACTGTATCGATGTAGCATGCATTATGATGCAGTATAAGAGTTACGTTGCACTTTTACTGGGAGTTCATAGATGCGAAGAGATTGTAATGCAATTTTGCAATATCTACATATAAAAAAATTGTAATTAAGCCGAATCTGTACATTTAATATTTTATGGAAAATCTTATTGAAATTGACATTATTATCGATACAGAGGCCGAATATATAGTTTTTAGAATTTTTGTATGTCTGTCTGTCTGTGACTGCACGAACACGAAATATATATATATATATATATATATATATATATATATATATATATATATATAACACATGATATTTTTTACTTCATCTAAATTAGTTCAGTAGTTTCAGAGCTTATTCGGTACAAACAAACAAATCTTTCCTGTTTAAAATATTAGTACAGATAGACTATGCTTTGCATATACATATGTCTTATACAAACTTTTATCAATTGTCTCTTAAAAGTCATCATATCATGCCATTCAAGCACTTTCAATACTTAAATATATTAAATGAACAATTACTAATGGCAATGCGATTATAAACCTTAAAAATATTCACTTAAGAATGCACAGTGAGAAAACCTGCATGAATAGTCGAGCTTAGGTAAAGAAGGTTTGACAGGATCACGAGGGGCGGAGCCAATAAGTTATATAGGTAGAATAACTATATAGATCTCTCAATGTGAGAGAGATGCATATATATGTTATCTATATAATAGAAACATACGATAGTGGTTCTAAAAGCTGCATCCAAAATGACTACATATATATTAGTATATATACAAACTTTAAAACTCTCGAAACTTATGCGATGCTAGTAAAGCTGCATCGTAAGTTTAATTCATCGAAATCGTATAATAATCAATATATAATATCATACAAGGACCAATATAGGTACAAAAAGGGCTGATCTAGCGGCCGTGTATAAGACCGTGAAAGGGATGAAAAATTTTCTAGCAAATCACTACTTACAGTAGCAAGTAACTACGAGAACATTTTTGAAATTCTGCTACAAGAATTTTCCATGGATATTTTATAAAGACATAAGAAGGAAATAAACGAAATCTAAGGTGAACAAACATCAAAATACAGTGCTTGTGTTAGTTAAGAAGTGATTTAAAGTTAAATTCAAACCTGATTCTAAGCGTTAAAGTTCCAGGTTTTAATATACTTGAATTTGCCTAAGCCTTTAACCTAAAATGCAAACATTTCTTAAATGATATGACCACTAATTTTTCATTTATTTCAACCAAGGGATTTTTAAAAATATTGACAAAGTTTTATATCTATACTAATATTATAAAACTGAAGAGTTCTTTTTGTTTGTTTGTTTGTTTGTTTGGTTGAACGCGCTAATCTCAGGAACTACTAATCCGATTTGAAAAATTCTTTTTGCATTAGATAGCCCGTTAAGTGAGGGAGGCTTTAGGGTATATATCATTTCGGATAAATGTACGGTTCCCGTGGGATAGATTTGTTTTTGTTTAGGGACGAACCCGAAGCAAAGCGAGGATGAGTCGCTAGTAATATCACAAAATTCAAGATCGAATGCTTAAAGGAGTCTGCCCACTACACCGTCTCCTACCATGACCGTGCTATGAACGTATCAGGCACGGAAACGAGCATGGCACGGGCTACTATGCCCACTAGAACGTATCAACAGCGTATCATACTCGTGCATAACGGTTTCAGTGCTGTGTATGCTCACCATTGCGCCGCCTGCGCGCACCGATCCCGCAACGTCGCATGCCAGGCACGGAGCGTACCGGCACCGGCAAAATATTCTCGCTGACAATTGTTGCCGCTCCGTGCACGGCACGAGTCGGTGTCGGTCGGTGACGGAACTGTCTAGTGGGCAGAGTCTCATACTTTTCAATACAAAGAATATTTTTTGCCTGAAACGGTCCTAGCACGGTCATGGTATGAGACGGTGTAGTGGGCAGACTCCTTTATCCTTCTTTATGTATTTACTATTTAGAATAATTGGCAAGCGTTAGCGACTACGTTTAACGCCATCTCACGGACATCGTAGGAAGTAAAGCGGTATTTGGGCCGCAAAAAAGTGTAGTTGTCGTAACGTGGGATCACATCACGAACAAAGGAAAATTAGTTCAAAGAAATGTTAATAGATGACGTTATCTATTTCTTATTAAAGTTCTTAACAAAAGATATAGAAATATATGCTATGGTTTAAAAAACAATATTCTAACTAATGGAAAACCAAATAATACGCTTGTAAATCTAATTTACATAATTTTACTAATATTGATATTCAGCGATTAAGTAATAGGTTTGTCGTGAGTATTTATAGATGGCGCTTTAAGATTTTATAAGTTTTACTAGCAACTCACCCTCGCTCCGCTCGGGTTCGTTCCTTGTTACGTTTTAACGTTTACCTTAGAGATGAGATATTTTCCCGCAATAAAAAGTATCCTATATGTTGACCCGGATAACCAGCTATCATCATACCAAATTTCATCAAAATCTGTCCAGTGATTTTCTCGTGATGCGGTAACAGACAGACAGACAGACAAACAAAAATTCTAAAAACTATAGATTTGGCTTCTGTATCGACAATAAAGTCTATTTCAATAAAATTTTCCAAAAAATATTTAATGTACAGATTCGGCTTAGTTACAATTTTATTATATGTATAGATGTCGCGGTTAAAAATTGATCAGGTCACTGAAAATTGTTTAATGATGTGATGTGATGTGATGAAACTGATAAGTCATCATGCATTTGCATGATGACTTATCAGTTTTGCAATATTTTACATAGTTTTTTTAATTTACACATATTTATAAAATAACATAGTTCGAGAGTTTGAGATTCAACGACAACTATTATCTATTTAAATAAACAAAAACAGCACGAATCAGCCCCGTACAATCAAAAGGCTAATTATATTATCTGTCACCTTACCATTTACGAGTATTAGCTTAGCATTTATTTGTAAACTAGCGAACAAAAAAACCAAATCTATCCCACGGGAAACGTATATTTTTCCGGGATAAAAAGAAGCCTATTTATTATTCTGTTGTATAAACTATATACATAACTGTAAAGATTCATCAAAATCCAATCAGTAGTTTTTGTGTACTAAGCTGTATAAGTTACTATAGTTTTTGAACTATCCCACGGGAACTTTTTATTTTCAGGGATAAAAAGTATCTAAGATGTTGACCGGAGATATTTAAGGTATCACCATGCAAAAATTCATTTAAATCGGTCCAACAGTTTTAGAGATTAGCCCGTACAACCAGACAAACAGACAGAGAAACAAAAAAAATCTGGATTTGTTCTATTTCTCTTCTTACATCCCTCTGACTCGGTTTTAAGCATTTTTTTTCTACTACAGACATTCGACCTCCAAATTCCTTAAGCAAGTGTTATTTTTACGTACGTGTGATATATGTTTGTCACAAATTACATGATAACCGGGTGTCTTCATGTCTCAGGGCCCCAACGTTTAGTCAAAGTTTTTTGGATAGTCTATCCAAGAAAGCATAAATTGCACATACTCCTAATTAATAGTATTTCCTTCACATGCAGGTTATTTGGTTCGTTCAGTACAACTTGGTACTAGGAAAACATAAGAACCTAGAGATATAATTCGAAACATTCCCAATCAATCCATATCACCTGAAAAAGCGACCGATGCATATGCTCTTTTTAATGAAAGAGACGACCCAATACTAACATCCACAAATTGAAATGAGACTGCACTCGATGCATCTGTTGTATCTTTGAAAGTTGAAACGAGACGGATATGGTTTCAGGAGGTTTATGCGCTAGAAAATATTTAAGTTTAATAATGTTTATTGACATGTTAAAAAATTGTCTTTTTTTTAATGAAATATTTATAATAATAACAGCTAAAATTATATAAATAATGTTGCCATATTTAATTAAAATACTTATTAAAAAATTTAAAATCAACAAATATTGTACCTTACAATATTTTTATACTCCAGTTACTGTAATATGATAAGATATTCTAATTTATGAAATAATTTCTAAGTACTAAGTCATATAACATTATACTTTATTAGATTTACGCGAATATTTGACATCTATATAATATATATACATAAAATGCTTTTTAAATGCTTTGTCCTGACTGACTGATCTATCAACTCGCTGGTTGCAGAAACGTGAAATTTGGAGGACCTATTCCTTATACAATGTAGGCATCTATTAAGAAGGGATTTTTTTAAATTCATCCCCTAATGGGGTGAAATAGGGGATAAAAGATTGTATGAAAGTCTGTCATTCTTAACATGAAATGCACGAAAAGTAGTATTTAGCTTTAAAATGAAAAATAAGAAATATATGTATCAGATTTTTTTCGAAATTCATCCCTTAAGAGGTTAAAAGCGGGCGATAAAGTTTATATGGGCAAACAATTATTTATATTCAGAATTACTTGAAACTTGGTTTTAATAATAATCATGATTTCCTAGTAATCTGCTCAATGAAAGGTTCCAAATAAAGACATGATACATGGCAATAAAACGGATACGTATGTGCCGGACGGTGATAGCCGATGTTAGCAAAATACGCAAGAATACGTACTTACCATCTTATATTATAATCAAAACTTAAATATCTAAGAGGTAAATATGACAAGGTACGAAGTCTAGTTATAGTTTAAATATTATACAACAATTTGAGATTTATTTTTTATTATACAACATTTCGAAATAATGTAAAACAGTGAAACACTTTTCCTGTTTTAATCGTTATATTTTCATTTCAGTAATTAATAAAATTTATACACACAACAGAAAATCATACGTCCCGCTCGAACGTCAAATATATTCGTCGTCATACTTTCCCTGCCTGCCTGGCATCTGCGTAGACGAACACTACAGAGGTTGTACGAAGGCGCTTGATGTCTTAAACTGAACTAGCGACGCGTAACAATAGATTTGTTTTGCTTTACATTGACTGGCACCGACTTCGAAAATATCTGATTAGGTATCTATTCTAAATGAAAACCCCCGTTTAGTTATTTTTTACTTTTTAGTGCCTGGAAGTCTTTTTTTATTTATTTCTAACAAGTTTCTGCACTTTTAACTGATACTCTGATGATCGATTATTTTTAACCCAAAATATTCAATTATCTCGAATGGATAAGAAAAAGCAATAGAAGAAGATAAGATGAAGTAATAGAAGAAAGTAATTATCAAATAAAACGCATACTGAAATCTAAATATTAATGACCATGTTTCTTTTTCTTAAAAAAAGGGAGTTATAAAATGACAAAAATTAACCGCAAATAAAGCCGTTTCCGCCCGGGATCGAACCGAGACTATCTGCGTTATTAGCAGATGTGCTACCATTACACCACGGAAATATCAATATTGTCTGAAAACTTGTACTAGTAACGAAATATGACGTCACAAGTCATACGTCATCCAAACATAGAAGTGAATATAGAAGGTTTACTTCATTATTTGAACGATTTTTATATATCTAACATATCAGTTCCACCTCTCTTATGCACTTTTACATTCGACAGCGGTGTGAGAGAAATGCATTGAAAATTATTATATCCTACTATCCCATGGTCTCCTGGTACACGATGTTTCACAAAATCTTTATATGCAGCGGCATTTGAAGTTAAAATAAGTTGCATGTTGCAGTGGACGTGTTGACTTCGTCGGCGTATTAACTTCGAACCATCTTTAAAGAATGGAGTGGATATTCTTAAAAGTCACTCGATTTTAATTTTTATCTCAACGTTCACTGTTGTGTATAATAAGCCTGCGTTCATTTTTTTTCTAACTAGGTTGTTGGAGTCGTCTCAAAATTTGTTGTATTAATGGATATGTTATTGTACTTCTTACTGAACCAATTGATTCTGTAAAATATATTGTTGAAGTGGTGGTTGGTGGGGCAGTGGTAGTCCAGTAGTAACACGCTCGCTTGGGAAACCGAGTGAAGCGGGTTCCCAGGTCTCGCACCTCTGATACTTTCATGTGCGTATCATTTCTAACTTGATTACCACTTGCCTTACGGTGAAGGAAAACATCGAGAGGGAACCTGCATGTATGAGAAAACCTAGCAAGTTTTCGAAAGACATGTGAAGTCGGCCAACCCGCACTTGGCCAGAGTGGTGGACTATGGCCTGATTCTCCTCGTATTGAAAGGGAGGCCAGTGCCCAGCAATGGGACGTTAAAAAGGGATGAATACAATATTGTTGAATTTTTTTTACTAGAACGATATTAATTATACTTGTATAAGCTGTTGCATAAAGGGAGTCCCCCTTTACAACACCAAAAGTTTACGTACAATTCAAAGTTTGGCCTGTATTTACGAAGACGTGATTTGGATTATGTAAGATTCAACAAGTGACCTATACCTAAGGTTATCCAAACGTCGTCTGTTACAGTTGGAATGAAAAAATAATTAAGATACGATATCCTGGAATAAAAAGAGCATAGTCTTATTGTAATGAATTCGTTACATATTTATTTTGTTTAAGGAAACCTTTACAATTTCTCTTAATCTTTAGCTCGCATTTCAGGTCACGCTGTGCTGTCAAATAAGTATATGGAGAATATTATATTTTTTGATGTTAAAAAGGAAGTTAAAAACCATTTTGTTTTCCACAACATGGGTTTTAACGTTAAATTATTTAACTGTTGTTCACTGTTTATTTTTTTTAAAGAAAAGGAAATATTATAATAATGATGAAAAAAAAAACATCAAAACGGTGAGCGAGACAGCAAAGTAGGTTTCCGCCCGGGATTGAACCGAGATTATCTGCGTTCATAGCAGATGTGCTACCATTACACCACGGAAACTTAACAATATCGTCTGAAACCTTGTACTAGTACCGAAATATGACGTCACAAGCGATACGTCATCCAAATATAAAGATAACGATCTGCGCTTAATGAAAGTAAAAGCTCTTATTGCGCATTCGATATGGCATTGGTTGCAAGAAAGAGAAAACATATGTTTTTGAAAAATAATGAATATATTATTATTTAAAAATTATGATTATATACATACAAACTTATTTAAAATTACTATTTAATTCATCACATTGGAATTATTTTACAATTTGTATTTTTTTTATTAGTAAAGTAAGCAAAAAAAGGACGAAAAATCGTTCATATTTTTATATTGGTCTCACTTCAAACTATCATCCTTGAACATGAAATTACGCTGAAATATGAACACACACACACATGTAAGCTCAAGAGTATAAACGCTCGAATGTGTTCTTTTGAATGAAATTGAAATCAGGTGAGATGTAAATCGATAGTCACTCGGTCAAAGTTCAGATGCAAATCAATAAGGCACCAAACTCTCGCTGACGTAGCGCTGACGTCGCGGACAGAGTATTGATTCCATTTTGTAACAATGCGTATACAGGCGCGGATCTAGAGTTAAATTTTGTTCATAGTTTATCATAGGGAAATATACATATAATAAAACAGTTACTAACCAAAATCTGTACAAGAAATATTTTTCAAAAAACAACGACTGTAACCGTGTAACGTATAGTGTACAGTATTCTGTACAATGTGTAGAAATTTACATGGCTAACGCTAGCTAAACCTTAAGAGATACGAGTACATCAAAAGAATGTACTAGAAAATTGTATGTCTTATAAAGGCCTATAGAAAAATCTGCAATAGCATAAGTCTTTCTTCTAAGGTACACTCGCAATATATCTATCCAAAACGTACCTACTACCTAAAGGGATGCACCCGAGCGAAGCGAGGGTAAGCTGCTAGTTATAAATGATAGAAAAAAAATTGTTTTAAGCTTTTAGACCGATCGGATTCCGTTTAATTTTAAGAGATTTTTTTTAACTAAAAGCTGAAGTTTTATAGCTTTAAAACGTTAGTAGATATATAAGGAACAAAAACAAGGAACAAAAATGTACCCACTGTCACCTGAGAAATAGAGGGATTAATTTCGGGCTTACTATGACATCCTATCGAAAAATGTTCTTAACAAAAGTTGTAGGTCTAGTAAAAATCTACAACTTTTATAAATGACATGTTTTACAATAACCTCAAAGTTTTCGAGATATTTCCAAAAAAAAAAAACGTTTTTTTTTAATTTTTTCTAGGTATTTCATTTTTAATTTCGGCAACAATTCTTTTATTTTCATGAAACTAGGGGAATATAATCTTCAAAATACATACAATAAACTTTTTTTTTGAAATTGAAATGTTTAGCCTTATGCGAAAAATTTATGTTTTATGGTCTCGGTAGGATTTAAGCCACTCTCAATTTCAAGTGGATGTTTAAATTGAAAAAAAAAATCGTTAAATTTTCAGATAAGGCTCATTTTTTTTGTCTTGCACTCTACTTTTTGAAGAAATAAAAACATTGTATAGTTGTCCTGTGAAAACACCCTTAAATATTGAAAAAAAAATGGAGAAATCGATAATTTTTACTTTGTAAACTATTTTTTTTAATAATCACTGAAAAAGTGTGCCGAGTTTATCTGTGAAAAAAATTATTTATAATCAGAATTACTTGAAACTTAGTATTAATGATCTTCAATTAAAGAAACACGTGTTTCATCTTCTTTTTATTATTTATCCCGTAAGGGGGTAAAAAAGGGGATGAAAATTTGTAATTTACTTGTATTAATGCTTTTTTAATGTAAAATTCACGGAAAGTCGTATTTACCTTTAAAATAAATAATTAAAATACGTATGTAATATGTATACGAGTATTAGATTTTTTTGAAATTTATCGCTTAAAGATCGCTTAAAGATCGCTTTGATTTCAATAACTTAAGTCCTTTGAAGGGTCAGAAATAGAATATAGGTCTGTCGTTTTAGTGGTGCAAATGTTAAACATATATCAAAAAATCTATACATATTATAAAATTCTAACTAAGCCGAATCTGTACATTAAATATTTTTTGGAAAATCTTATTGAAATAGACATTATTATCAATGCAGAGGCCGAATCTATAGTTTTTAGAATTTTTGTCTGTCTGTCTGTCTGTCTGTCTGTCTGTCTGTCTGTTACCGCATCACGGGAAAACCACTGGACAGATTTTGATGAAATTTGGTATGATGATAGCTGGTTATCCGGGTCAACATATAGGATACTTTTTACTGCGGGAAAATATCTCATCTCTGAGCTAAGCGTTAAAACGTAACTAGGGACGAACCCGAGCGGAGCGAGGGTGAGTTGCTAGTATATGTATAACTACAAACTTCAGTGTGACGATTGAGATTTGGCTATTTGTTGTACGTATCTTAGCTTTCATGTTTGTAGTTTACACAAACAATACAATTCGTAAAATGTCTCTTAAATTCTCATCTGTGAGACGAGCTATCATTATACCAAATTTCATCAAAATCTGTCCAGTGGTTTTCTTGTGATTCGATCACAGATAGACAGACAGACAGACAGACAGACATCCACATAAAAATTCTAAAAAATATAGATTCGGCCTCTGTATTGATAATAATGTCTATTTCAATAAGATTTTCCGAAAAATATTTAAGGTACAGATTCGGCTTAGTTACAATTATATTATATGTATAGAAAGGGCTTGCTAACGGTAACGAAAAATATTCATTAAAATTATCATTAAATTAAAATCTTATTTTTAAAGCACTTAAATAAGAATTTCGAAATAATATAGAGGGATTCCTTCCCTTACTAATATTGTAAAAGAAATATCTAACAAAAAAAATATATGTTTACAAATATAACAGTAAATGACTTTAGTATGTGAACAAAGTCATGCTGTAATAGGTATTATAGAACCCAGATACAAATAGTGACGTCAACAAGTCTAGACTACCTTATTGATTTATCTTTAACTTGACCGCTATGCGCTGTTAGGGTTTGCTGTATTGATTAACATGTCAGCTGTTCGTTTTATTCCACAGCCATGCATTTGCATCATATCCTAGAGCTTCTGTTACTCTAGTAATATTTCAACAATGAACAAGGATCTTTCGAATCTTATCAAGGATGTTTCGAATCGAGGGAATGATGTTAGAAATTTAAAAAAACTAGACGAGTTTTACTATAAAAAGAATAGGATATAGCTGTGATAAAAAAATTTGGCACATATCTTGCGTTGTACACAAAGTAGGCAAACAAATAGAGAGAACAAGAAAAAGTGTATGGCGCATTCAGAAAAGATTTCAGATAGAGACCCCATCTCTTGATAGACATGTAAACGTCATTTTGGTACAATTTTAGCCATCTACAGTTTCATTCCCAGTAATACCTCCTTCACTTATGATCCAATCTCAACGGTAGTAATAATGTCCTCCTGACCGATTTCGGCCAATGCGGCCAATTTCACTCAGACTAACCAGATAAGCGGGAGATATTATAGTGCAAAAGTGTACGCACGTTTTTCTGTGAAAATTTTTGTAAATCATTTGTATGTATGTATGTATTCAACCCTTTTTAACGTCCCACTTCTGAGCACGGGCCTCTCTTCAATACGAGGGGGATCTTGCCATAGTCCACCACGCTGGCCAAGTGCGGATTGGTGGACTTCACATGTCTTTCGGAAACTCGATAGGTTTTCTCAAACATGCAGGTTTCCTCACGTTTTCCTTCATCGTAAAGCAAGTAGAGGTAATCATGTTAGAAATGATTCGCACATGAAAATATCAGAGGTGCGGGACCCGGGATTTGAACCCGCTTCACTCGGTTTCTCAAGCGAGCGCGTATCACTGGGCTACCACTGCCATTGTAAATTTGGAAATCATTTATTAGTTTAAATTTTTCTTAAAGTTTTAACGGAAAATATATATAAATGGATGCGCAAACTTTCATACTTTCACTTTCAATGTGCGCATGTCGTTATTTCTATCTCCCTCACTGCAGCAGGGCAGTTGCATGAGTTTCAGTGGTGTGAGGGATTGATTTGTTTAACATCTGTTGCTTTATACTCTCCTAGTAGATGGTTTTACAAAAGGCTTTATGCAGCTTCGTTTGGTAGTAAATAAAAGTTGCATGTGCTGTGCATTGAATCCTTTTCGCTTAGTAACTTAGTTCAATAAAGCATACTTTCTTTCACAATTTGGTGTATCTTATAGGGAATGTTACGCTGTGTCTGGGCCAAAATTTTGGGAACCGATTTTCATGACTTCTTTCTTAACGATAGCTTATATAATTACATTGTGTCTTAACGCTTATCTCAAAAACAAAACAAAGGAAAGATTAAAAAAGAAGATTATTCTTAACCAATATTAGCCTAAATCTAAGAAAGTGTTAACGTGTTGTGATGATGTAAAGCTGTCATACATTGTTGGCCTGAAAACTACTAGTTACGTAGTATTGTTACAACATTTTTAGCCTATCCACATTAACACAAAATACTTCAACACTTTCGTTTCCATTCCCAGGCCTTTGTTGAAGCCAAGTCGTTATTAGATTATTTACAAAAATAAAAAACCCGACTGCAGTAAAATATATACACTCTTGATTATCTATACATATAATAAAACTGTAGAGGTCGAATGTCTGTACATAGAAAACAACTGCTCAAAACCGAGTCGGGGGACATAAAAAGAGAAATAAAATAAATTCAGATTTTTTTTTCGATTTTTTTGTTTCTCTGTCTGTTTGTCTGTTTGTACGGGCTAATCTCTGAAACTGTTGGACCGATTTAAATGAAGTTTTGCATGGTGGTACCTTATATCACAGGTCAACATCGTCAACTTTTCATTCCGGAAGATTAAATAGTTCCCGTGTGATAGTTAAAAACCATGGTAACTTATACAGCTATTATACATACATAGTACACAAAAACTACTGATTGGATTTTAATGAAACTTTACAATGACATATTTCATATATCAGAATAACAAATAGGCTACTTTTTATCCCGAAAAAATGTACGGTTCCCGCGGGATAGATTTATTTTTGTTTATCTAGAGGCGAAACCGAGCGAAGTGAGGTTGAGCCGCTAGATCTGACATAAAAAGTAGAGAAGGAAATGTGTAAAAGTAAAGTTTATATAATAAAATTAATTACATACTAAAATACTTATGAAAAACTTATTTTAAGGGAGGTCTTTTTTCCAGAACTATGTACATTAAAGCTAAACTGACGGTTTATCTTAGTGACTCCGCCCCTTTCATCCGGACCAACCCTCTACATTAACTACGTATGTTATGTGAATCCGCTCTCGGTGATTTCAAATATTCGTGTTACAAAAATAAGTCTGAAAGGAAAAATTCTATATTCATATCATTTCTCACCTTAAAGTACTAACTGGTAGTAGCCATTTTCCTGCAATTAGACCTTTATTAAAATTGAAGTAAATCCAACTAGCAGTTAAATTTAGTTTTTCGACATCAGAACTCGCCAACAATTTTAAGTTGAGTGATGCAAAATTTGCATTGATACTACCTCGCATTTATGTGTTCCTAGTATCGTTGCATCTCGATAGTTTCCGTGTTGCATGTAGGTGCATAGTGGAAATGTACATACAACTTATAGTGCGAGTTTTAAAAGTTAATATTTAGGACATAAACTATATATAAGAGAAAAAAAAACAGCTATTTATTAGAAAACTCGAAAATTTGGTTCTTCTTCTTTTCTTCTTATTTTATAATAATAATAAGTTGCATACTTATTATTCAACTTTAATTAATTGGCGCTTGATTTCTTGATATAAATTTATTGATCATATGCGCTACGCTTACTTTCGCTTTCAATATGCGAAGGATGTTATTATTTGTATCTCTTTCATTGTAAATGTGTTGTTCAAGGGATGATAGTGGGTGTTATGCTTGACTTTCCAACACTATGTTATCCTAGTAACTAGTTTTAATTATTTACAGGATCCTGTAATAAACTTAAAAAAATCTAACAACAAAAACAAACACAACAGACCAGTACATGTAGTTAGTTCATACTGTGTGGATCGCAATAATAACAGTAATTCAGATTATTTTTTTATCTATAAAGGTAGCAATAGTGTTGCTTAATATTTTAACTTTAAATAATAGTAATCTAAATTAATAATTAACTTCTTTTAAATTACATATAAAACACTAATATTGCTTAAATAAATAATATTTTAAAATTTTTTAATATTCTTTATGGTTATAGATAATATAATAATAGCTAAAATTAAGTAAATAATATTGCTATATTTAATTATAACACTTATTAAATTTTAAAATTTTTTAAATGTTTATAATTAAAAATTAACAAATATTGTAAGGTACTTTGATGCCATATTTGAATTTTTTGAAATCATTTTTGTAAAATAGAGGGTAGGCACTGTCTGTAACAAGTATATAACGCCTTTGAGTTGTTTAACACCTTAGTCTCTCCCGTGACCATGATTGCTGTAAAGCAATCGAAACGTCGGGAACCAAAAATCAAAATAAATCCGCGAAATAATCCGAAAAGATAGTTTTATTTAAAATGTCAAATATTCGCGTAAATCTAAGTAAGTATTATCCTAAAAGTTTATTGATATTTCTCTCCTGAAAATTATGTGTCTTGGAGAAATAACTCTAAATAAGTTTAAAAATTAATAGTTTTAAAGTGTAGATCTCTTTTACGTCCCTGTTAACCTGGTAGAGATATCAGGGCCTGACAGGATCAATACACGATGGGTTACGTCAGTGTAGTCTATTGATTTTATATGAAGTTTTATATAATAACTAAGACGTACAACGTACAGCTATTCATGATGACGACGATACTCCGTCTGTCTGACTAGCACTATCTACTACGTCAAATATTATCTATCTATACTATAATAAAGCAGTAACTTAGCGAAATCTGTACATGAAATATTTTTTAAAAACAATGACTGTAACGTATTATGTATACAATATAGACCCCAAAACAATAGTAATTATTTTTTTTGTCTGTTTGTCTCTTTGTCTGTACGCGTTTCACGCAAAAAGTAATGAACCGATTACAACGAAATTTGGTGAAGTGATAACTTATTACCCGGGTCAACATTTAGGATACCTTTTATTTCAGAAAAATCTTTCTTTCCTACGGGAAATCGCAATAACTGGTTTTATCGAGTCCTCCTTAGAAACCTTCCGCTGGCTAAACCTTAAGCCAAACCTATACATCAAAACAATGTACTAAAAAATTGTAGGTCTTGAAAAGGTCAACAGAAAAATCTACAACAGTATATGTCTATCTCTTAAGGTGCACTCGCAATACCTATTCTTATCTATACCCATAATAAAAAAACTAACGTAGTCAAATCGATGTGCGCGATTTTACCCCCTAATGGGATGAATTTCGAAAAATGCTAAAATAGGTGTTTATTTAATTGTATTGAACAGCATTAATACTAAGTTTCAAGTAATTCTGATTATAAATATTTTTTGGGTTATATTATAACGTGTTTTCCCGTAGGAATGAGATAATCTCCCACGGTAAAAAGTAGCCTATGTCACTATCCAGCCCTCCAACTATTTTCACACAAAAGGTCACGCCAATCTGTCACTCTATATCGACGTGAAAAAAGACAAACGATCAAACACATTTTCACATTTATAACATTAAAGTATGGATTTGTTAGCTGCGAATATTTTTACACTATAGAAGATCTGATTTTCGGTGCATGTTATAATTTTGAGTATTTACGACTTACGTTGAAGTAGAAGTCTTTCAAAAACCAAAAAAGTGCAATGCTATTTATGATTGGTGGATACTTTGTAGTTGAAAATGTAAGGATTAATATAAATTTTTACTCCAAACCAGTATTTTTGAAAGTTGGTAAGTGTATAAAGGTATTAGCTTTATAAAATGTTCTTAAAGCTTATTCGTTAAACTGGGTATTTCATGAATATTTCTTTTTAGATCACAGTATCTATATTATTATAATATTATAACGAATAAGGCAGAGTTTGTTGGTTGTTTGTTTGTTTGTTTGGTTGTTTGTTTGAACGCGCTAATCTTAGGAAATACTAATCCGATTTGAAAAGTTCTTTTTGCATTAGATATCCCGTTTATTGAGGAAGGCTATACTGTAGACTATATCTCATATAACATATAGTCTATCTATTCCATACTAACCGTTAAAATGTACCTAGGGACGAAGTGATGCAGCTAAACAGATTTCGATGAAATTTAGCAAGGTCATAGATTGCATAATAGAAACATGGGGTACCGTTAATCCCACTTGCCATGCGAGCGAAGCCGGATAGACGAGGGTTAGGGCTTTATGATTGTCATTCCACAAGGTACTGAGTTGAAGCGAAGCTGTTGTTGAAGCTGAGTTGAACGTTTGTAAAATACGTATTTATACGTACACATATTAAATATAGTGCATATTGCACTGCTTAAGCCACGCCCACCCTGTTACGTATGAAATACACTTCAGTGTACTCGATGTGCGCCCAACGAGTGCACGTTGTCCAGAGAAATCGAAATACCTCTTAAAGCTTATGCAGTGCTAGTAACGTTGTCAGTTATCATCTATAACTGATGACAGAAAACTTCGATGCATAAAGATAGATCTATATCTATGCAAATAATAAAATTGTAAATAAGCCGAATCTGTACATTAAATATTTTTTGGAAAATCCTATTGAAAAAGACATTATTATTGATACAGAGGCCGAATCTATAGTTTTTAGTATTTTTGTCTGTCTGTCTGTGACCGTATAATGGAAAAACCACTGGAGGGATTTTTGATAAAATTTAGTATGATGATAGCTAGCTGGTTATCCGGGACAACATATAGGATAATTTTTACTGCGACAAAATATCTCATCTCTGAGAAATTTATACTAAACTTTAAAACGTAAGTAGGGACGAACCCGAGCATAGCGAGGGTGAGTCGCTAGTGCGTCATAAAATAGCGTATATCCTAAAGCAAATACAGTCTAGATAAATAACAAGTTAATCTATACATATAATTAAACTGTAAATGTCTGTACACAGAAAAAAAAGCTAAGAACCGAGTCCAGGGAGTGTAAAAAGAGAAATGCAACAAATCCAGATTTTTTTCAGATATTTTGTTTCTCTGTCTGTTTGTCTGCTTGTACGGGCTAATCTCCGAAACGGTTGGACTGATTTAAATGGAATTTTGCATGGCGGTACTTTATATCTCCATATAGTTTATACATCAGAATATCAAATAGACTACTTTTTATCCCGAAAAATGTACGTTTCCCGTGGGATAGGTTTGTTTTTGTTTTCTAGAGGCGAACCCGAACGAAGCGCGGGTGAGCCGCTAGTAAGTAAATAATGTAAACAAAGACAATATTAATATTGAATTTTGTTCTACAGTCCCTCAATAGGTATAATTTTCTAAAACGGATATTATATTGGATAGATTGTGTTATGAAGTTTATCTTTTTAAAAACTTTTGTCATGGTTTGACATAACTAGTCAGCCTCAATATCTGAATCTAAATACTTAAATAGCATAATGAGATTAGTCTGTAAGTTATCATGAAAAGATAGGGTCATATTTTTAATGAAAAGGATTTGATTCATAATATAATTAAGTCTTCGTTTTGTACAGATTTATCAATGATCTCTATCTAATTCCTATTATTTATTTTAGAATACGGAATGCTCAGTTATACGTATGACCACAAACTCTTAGCGATCAGATTTCTTCTGCACTTATGCAGACTTGGTTGTAATGTCTTTTTTTCTCTTAATCTCAATGCAGTTTACAACGACTTAATCGTCCTGCATATTGATCTTATTTGGCGAAGTTCTTTAATTAAGTATTATATATTTTTTTACATTGACACATTTTTAAGAAATACAATAATAATAAGTAAAAAAAAAATATTAATTTCATTTCCGATATTCCTTTTTTGGAAAGGACAATTAAGAATCTTTATCTTTGAAACAGCCGAACCCAGAATTTTCAAAATAAAAACATGGAACATAAGATGCTATATTCATAGTTTAATAAAATATGATGTTTCCTTCTATTGAGCAAGTTCAACACAAAATTGGTCTATTTTTAATTTTTACACGTAACATCAATTTATTGCTTTAAACCCTCATATTAAAATAATTGCCCCACGTTGGGTGGCAGTATTGCCGCTAATAAAGTCATATATTTTTTAAATTATGCAATTTGCTTTAACATATTTTCGTAATAAGTAATATGTTTAGATACATATTTTACCCATTAAATTACCTATGATTAAAACCATTTCTAGCTGATGACAATTAATAATAGCATGTGCAAATTATATACAATGATGCTGTGAAAGAATGAATGTACAGGCTGGATAGCATGAAAGAAAACTAGGTTGAAATTTTATAAGGACTGCATGAATATATAGAGATAATTAACAAGGAAGACTAGTAAAATAGCTGCACTGAAAGAGATAGAACTTCCTAGATATTATATTGAAAGTGAAATTTTGCTCTGCTCGTCCATCGCACTAGTCATAGCTGTCAAAATAGAACTATCTCCCTCATTGTTGAAACTGCATAATAATTGTTGTAGGTCAAAATAATTAAGTACCTATTATTTTAGTGTAAGATAACACTATAAAATCAACGGGTAAAATGTAAATTGCTGATGAAATGTCGAGAAAAAGAAACTTTTTATAACAATATTACTAACATTTGCATAAACTACTTTTTATTAATATGTAATCTTATAATTAAGCCGGAAGGAACAATAACTACTTATAATCCTTAAAGCATTATTAATAGAGGTATAACCTCAAAGTCAAACTATTACGATGCAAGTGCACTAGGAACTCATGGCTTCGAGGAAGTATACGTGCAATTGCATAGTAAACAGCAAAATATATCAAATGATCCTGTTTGTATATTAACGGAGAATTTAGAGTAACTAATAATTTTGATATTATAAAGTTTTTAATTTAATCACACAACATTATTTTCAATAAATAGAATACTAATAAAAACCTTATATATCTCCAAACAATTGTTATTTTGATATTTTTTTATCAATTTGGATGAATATTTCGCGGGTGTATCCATTGAAAATGTATCGTTAAGTTAAAGAGGCGGAGTTAATGTAGTGAATATTACAATATATATAATATTATAGTTATGTCAACAAGAAAGAGATGCATATATGTTATTGATACTAAATAAATGATACGAGTACAATACTGTTAGGATCTGGTGTGTCTGGGAAGAATTTCGGCGCCATCGATTATATATAGTTGCTGCACCAAAGACAGAAAAAACTATACTACTTTTAGATAAAAGTAACCAATAAAGAAACCAAAAAAAAAACAAGTTTTTTATTAACGTCACTTGCAACTATTAAACTTGTTAGTACTTTTTAGCCTATTTCTAATTGGTCCACGTCCACCTACTTAAGGAAATAAAAAGTAATTTAAAATGTTTATCAAGCAAACATTAAATTTGCAAATACGCAAAACAAAAAATTTGGCCCATCCAAGATTTTTTACGGAAATTCCAATAAACAAAAGATGCAATAGAAGACCTGACATAATAACAGCGAGTCAAAAATATATACAAATACTATAGTGCTTTGCAACACGAAAACTATCGAGATGCAATGACACTAGGAACACATAAATGCTAGGAAGTATTGATGCAATTCTGCATCCTTCATGTTTAAATCGTTGGTAAGTTCAGGCATCGCCGTACTTGATGTGACTAGAATAATTAGTCATATTTGAATTCGTGTTAAAGGTTTCACTAGAAAAATGCTACTATAAGTAATAAGTAGAAAACATGAAATATTTAAGATGTATTGATATGGTTTATTCAGAGTTATATAGAAACCTGTACGATAAATTATCGATAGCCGTAACCGGGTAAACTGATCAGTTCAAACAGAGGGTTTGTCCGAATGGAGAGGGGTGGAGCCAATAACGAAAATGGTCTGAAATAGCTGTATATATACGAAAAGGATGGCTATATTAGATTTTTTCACACATTTCAGAAAAAAGTTATAAATTTTCCATTATTATTTTATAGCAGTATCGTTCTTTGGATTTTACTACTCAGCTTTTTTTCGTTATTTATCAAATTCCATAACAGTAGTTTAGTTTTTACATCGAGATTTTTTGATTATAAAATCTGTGTGTCTACATAGTTTGAGTATATTTTTTGAAAAAAAAAAAAAAAAAATTCCGCCAATAAAAACAAAAGACATTACACCTTTTCATTCATTTTTTTATTTAACCTAAACGTAATTTATAAGAAACAAACCTAAAGTCTCTGAAGACTAAAAGATACATTAACCACACAGCAAAGCGGGTGAAGGCTAGAGCTATTGGTAAAAATATCGATACACTATGACTAATAGGTACAGCATAATTCAGAGGAGATGCTCTAGAGAAGTAAGAAAGTGGGTTGATATGACGTAAATCAATATTGAACTAAATAAAATGACGTAAAATACCTTTTATTGATTTAATAAAAACAATATAGGTCTAACTACCAAGCGTTCAGAAATATAAAAGAGGTAACAAAACTATATTGTTTACTCAAAGGGATTAAAAAATAATATGTTTTTAGTTTCAGCCTTTTACAATATTTAATAATAATATAATTTTGGACATTTGTATATTAATTTTAAGAATTTGCTTTCTACATTTTTAGTAATATTATTTCGCCCTTGACCCACATTGGGTGCCATTTTTTTTCTATATTTTGTTTGTTTTATATAATTTAATGATACTTATCGCCCGGAGGTACAAAACCTGAAGCTACTGTATGTATTTAATAAAATAATCATATCAAACATATACATTATTTAAATTATATTTGTATAATGATAAGTTAATGCTAAATCTATTATTAAACCTTGTAATATGTACTCATATTATTTATATGAGAAACTGAAGAAAATGACCTCGATCTCGACTCCTCGACCTCGAAAAAATAAGTTTTCTCTCAAAAACTCAAACTTTCCGATATCCTAGTACTAAGAGTGAAGCAAGCGATGCAAAGAGCGTTTTAAAATGTAACGGCGTAAGAATTACTTACAAAGCTTTTTCGTAACAAACAAAACATTTTATTTTTAATTTATTTATTCTCTTTAGTGTATGAACTACTTTTATCTTTAAACTAGCTATTACTTATACATCAGAGTGTAATATATACTAGAAAGCAAATAGATATTTCATATATTCCTATCGAAGATAAAGTACCTATCTAAAAATAGCCTCAACGTCGGATAAGGGGTGGATAAACTCGAACTCGTCGATGCCACTCTACTAGGAGTCCATAAAAGCAAAAGAGGTATATAGGAAGACGTAAATAAATCATACATATATGGGTTTTATTATGCTTTCCCTTTTACGAGCGTCCGTCTTACCTCAGATACATAAATGAGTGTAAAAATGGAATGCTTAAACGATATTTTGAATGAAAAAAAAAATGAATAATAGTACAGTGCAATTAATAAAAAAAATAGCCTAACCTCAACATCTAAAGTAAAAGTTTCCCTCCAACTCCAAATTGTTCTATACAGTTCACATATTATTTGGTAAAAAGTTACACCTTTTTGAGCGTCGGGTTTTGTTGGGAGAGGGGATAGACGTTGGTAAATTAGTAGTTTTCATCAGTTTTTTTTTCGTAAATATTTAGAAAACTATTCAGTTAAGCACAAAAAGTGTCGTGTAAAAAATAATATACATAAAATTGTAAACAAAAATGGCTCCGTGTATAATCTTGCTAAAGTGAATGGTTCCAGAGTTATGAAAGGTGTAAAAGTAGCAACTTTTCGTAGTATTTAGAATTTTTGAAAAAATGAATTTATAACAAGTATGTAATTCAGGGAGGAATTGGAGATATGAAAGGTGTACTTTTAGTATTATACGCCTTCACAGGATGTGACACTGTATCAGCTATCTACAAAAAGGGGAAAATTACACCATATAGGAAAGTGCAAGCAAACAACGCTCTTCGTACTAAACTTCTGGTTTACAACGACTCCAAAGCTGACCTCAGTTCAGCATTTATTTAGAATCTACCACCAGGTGTACCAATGGCTGAATGAGAAGAAAAATTCTGGGAAAGAAAGGAAAGGAAAAATGCGCGTGGAAGACCCTTTTCATTTAAAAAGTTGAACTCCTTGAGAAGGTGGTGTGGTTGTCCTTCCTTCAAGATCAAGGACTTCTCACTAACATTCCACTGGCCATCAAAATCGTAATTTGCTTTTACGAAACACAATCCTGTATAAAAAAATTAGTTTCCTATATTTACAAAAAACCTAAAAAATACGAAAAATTGCTACCGTTCAATTTAGCAAGATTATGCACGAAATTATTTTAATTTGCAATTTAATGTAGATTATTTTCGTAAATAATACTTTTTACGCTATCTATTCCATACTAACCGTCAAAACATCCCTATGGTGAACCAGAGCGAAGCGAGGGTAAGTCGCTAGTATTTTATAGAAAGAATTTGCCTATTATATCTCTGTATGTAAAAATATACATGTTTACTATGTGCATCTCTTTCAGATTACAGAATCTATGTATTTGTAGTGGTACAGGAAGTTGGCTCCTCCCACCGATAGTTCGGCAAACCCCCTCAACCCAACAGGGCATATCTCGTGGATCCGTCCATAGGAATTGGAAAACAAAATATTTAATGCAATAAAGTAATTACTAGTATTATTATTTTTTTGTACACGAAGCCCTGTAGCTTATCCTAATTACGTAACATTATGACTAACGACAACAAAACTTAGTGCTTAAAATCTAAACGAACGAAGAGTTATTATTTATCATACAAACAGGATCGTATGAAAGTTTTTATAGTAAATATTGCAAAATTGCATGATCATCTCTTCGCATCTATGAACTCCCAGTAAAAGTGCAACGTATCTTTTATACTACATCATAGCTATTGCATCCATTCAATCCAATACATATTATAAGGTGCATAATATATGCATTACGGTGGGTATATTAAAAAGTATCAACATTAACATAAACTCGCCAGCATATTTAGCGGAACACAAGAAAAAGGTCCATTATTAAAAAAATATGGTTTTATTTTAAAATCTACTTACTACACTACTTTTGTTATTTAAAGTTTCATTTGTTTTACTTAAAATGAGATCACATTAAGAACAGATTTTGCGAGTAAAGGCTATTTGTGAAAAATGGTACATTTTTGAACTTTTCATGTAACCGGGAAAAGTGAAAATTAATATTAAAATAACAATTAATTACATTAGAGAAATGGGATAGTCTCCGCCATTCCTCAACTACGGCGATTCGCAGTTCACCCACGTTGGCAGGAGCTGGAATTCTGGACTTAACTTTTCTTTTCAGCAAGTCCCAAACGTGCTCTATTGGGTTCATATCTGGTGATCTCGCCGGCCACTCCATAACAGCGATATTCATATCATTAAGATAAGCTTAAGTTACCCGAGCGGTATGCGGCCGAGCATTATCCTGCATAAAAACAAAGTCGTCACCGATATATGGGGCAAACGGTACGACATTTTCTTCTAAAACTTCTCTGATATAGCGGTCTGCAGTCAGACTCCCTCTGTCAATCACTGCCAAGTCTGTGCGAGCTCCCAAACAAAAACAATTGCATAAAATGTGATGTTCAGTTGTTTTCTTAATTTGAAAATATTTCTTTTTAAATTTAATGACGTATAAACCAGCCAGCAACCTTATATGATACTGATATCAAACCTTTATTTTATGTTCCGCTAAATATGCCGGTGTGTTTATTTATTTACACTAGGTACCTAGTTTAGACAAAGTTATTTTTTTTTTATTTTGACAAAAGAAACATTATTGCGCTTAAACAATAAGATGTTGGAAAACCGTTATTGTAATTTCTTCTTTAATTCTTTCTTAAAACATTCACCTACATTTTTGAATTTACTTCCAAAAATATAATATTCTTCTCCATATATTTATTTGATAGCATAGTGTGACCTGAAATGCGAGTTAAAGATTAAGTGAAATTATAGACTACTTCCTTAAACAAAATAAATATGTAACGAATGTTTTATTTATTATAGTAAGACTATACTCTTTTTATTCCAGGATATCGTATCTTAATTATCTGTTCATTCCAATTGTAACAGACAACGTTTGGATAAACTTAGGTAGGTCACTTATTGAATCTTACATAATCCAGATCACGAGTTATATAACCCAACACGTGGGCTATTTAAATATCCTTATCGAAAGGATCTACTACATGATTTATATTGATTTACATGTAAAACAATTTAATGTAAGGTTTTTTTAGAGTATTCTAGGTAATTTATAGTATTCTAGGAACAAATAAAAAGAATGCGTTGTGGTTATGCAAAATCATTTTCAAAGGTATAGTTTTTTTCTAAATTATGAAACGTGTTTATATTATTTTTTTAATTTTATTTTTTACTTTATTTTATTTACAAGTAAATAAAAAGTAAAATCTTAAGATTTGTGTTGACACGGTTTCAAAATTAATTGATCCTTCTCAGAAGGATCTGTTATTATAAACAATACAAACGTAAGACAAATAGCAAGCAATTAAGCAAAAATAGTTTAAGGGTCCTTTTTTTGGGCTAAGAACCCACACACACTACCGCACTTATGTAAATAATCCTATAAAACCGTAGAAAATAAGTTGTACTTATCCTTTCGAGAAACGTTGTTTTATTACAACCCACGTCCCGATAACTTAACTCACGTAATACAATAATTGTAAGTAATATATTTTACAGAATTAATTGGTCCAGTAAGAAGTCTAATAAACATATCCCATTAATACAATAAATCCTGAGACGACTCCAACAACCTAGTTAGAAAAAAAATTAACGCAGGCTTATTTATACACAATGAGAGTAAACGTTGAGATAAAAATTAAAATCGAGTGACTTTTAGGAATATTGACTCCTCTATTTAAAAATGGTTTAAAGTTAAGACGCCGCGACGAAGTAAGCGCGTCCTCTGCACATGCAACTTATTTTAACTTCAAATGCCGCTGCATATAAAGATTTTGTGAAACATCGTGTACCAGGAGACCATGGGATAGTAGGATATAATAATTTTCAATGCATTTCTCTCACACCACTGTCGAATGTAAAAGTGCATAAGAGAGGTGGAACTGATATGTTAGATATATAAAATTCGTTAAAATATTGAAGTAAACCTTCTATATTCACTTCTATGTTTGGATGACGTATGACTTGTGACGTCATATTTCAGTACTAGTACAAGTTTTCAGACAATATTGTTAAGTTTCCGTGGTGTAATGGTAACACATCTGCTATGAACGCAGATAACCTCGGTTCGATCCCGGGCGGAAACCTAACTTTGCTATCTCTACCATATCGTTTTTAAACTTCCTTTTTAACATCAGTTAAATAAATAGTCATTTATATCAAGCTTTCAGTACGCCTTTGATTTCATAATTACTTTCTTATATTCTTCAGTTACTTTTACTTATCCATTCGAAATTTATACATATAATAAAAATGTAGAGATCCAATGTCTGTACATAGAAAAAAAATGCTAAAAACCGAGTCCAGGGGGATATAAGAAGAGAAATAGAACAAATCCTGATTTTTCTATTTTTTTGTTTCTGTCTGTTTGTCTGTTTGTACGGGCTAATTTCCGAAACTAATCGACCAATTTAAATTAAATTTTGTATGGTGGTACCTAATATTCCCGGTCAACATCTTAGATACTTTTCATCCTGGAAAATTAAAGAGTTCCCGTGGGATAGTTAAAAAATTATAGTAACTTATACAGCTTAGTACACAAAAACTATTGATTGGATTTTAATGAAACTTTACAATAACATAGTTGATATATCATCTTATTTTTGTCCAGGAAAAATGTACGGATTTGTTTTTGCTTGTCTAGGGGCGAATCCGAGCGAAGCGAGAGTGAGCCGCTAGTAATTGAATATTTTGGGCATTTAATGCGATATTCAGGAAAAAATATAAAATTATGTGGTATCCTATGCCTATGTAATGCTATACATATTTCTATCATGCAGTCAGTCAGTATTTTGTTGCTACAGCACATACGTTATTATTTATTACCAAATGAAGCTGCACATAGCGTTTTGTAAAACCATGTAGGTACTAGGAGCTCATAAAACAAAAGATATATAACCAAACCAATCCCTCACACCACTGAAACACACAAATGCACGAGTGCGATGAGAGAGATGGAACTACGTGCGCTTATTGAAAGTGAAAGTAAATACAATTTGCGCATCACTTCATATTTGACGAAACGTATATTTTGACTTTATATCGGAATAGATCATAATAACCTTAAAATATATCTTTTTTAAATATGAACATTGTATAAAAAGAAATATAATAAAAAAAAAATAGATGATTTTATCAACATTAAACTCTTATTCAGGTTGATCTTCTTTAGACACAAGTACATTATCAATCCAATCTATGTAATATATTTAAACGAGCAATTCTTGTATATTTATTTATTTATATAAATCGGCGATCTCTAACTGCTTTAACGATTGCGCTGAAATTTGGTATGTGGGGAGGGGGGGGGGGGGGGGGGGGTTAGTCTTATGTCTGGAAGAACGCGTGTTTTTTGAATTTTTATGCGGTTTTCTTTCGCATTATTCCACGCAAAATATGGTCGATAATTTCTTACGCTCGTGCATAAGCATCGTGGTCAAGCGGCCAAGATTCAAGATTGACAATCCGCTCTGATTGGCTCGAAGCCCGGGTCGGATACAAAGTTTTTGCTTTCGTTTTTTTTTTTTTGTATTTATTGTAGTTTTTAGTTTTTATTTTTACCTAAAAATACGGTATAACATAAGAAAAGAACTTGGAGCGAAGCTCATTCATTCAGTAATAAAACTTAGATCATAATAATTGCCATTTCGAAAGAAAAATGAAGCCACCGGAAAAACAATAATATCATTGAAAGTGGAAAAAATATGATTTGCCAATTAATTGACAATTTTATATAGAAAATTTAGATAATGCAGATTAATTTAATGTGATTTTTTTGGAAAATAATTTCACTCAAACCATTTGGGCTCACACTTCTTCACGTAGAAGTAACAAGAAAAGTTTGACACTGATTGTGGTTAAAATATAACACTTTAAGTACTTGTTAAATGAGTCCAAGCTACTAAAACTAAGCCAAAACGTTTAGTATATTCGTGAAAGCCTTATATAATAACTTACACTTATATACAAAATTCGGTTTCCTTCGTTGCACATACATATATTATTCATTTCAAATGAAGCTTTTGTAAATCTGACGTATCAGGGGAATATGAAACCGTAAAGATACGAGTAAACTACGTTTTCTAAAGAACTACTTACACTACTTACATATATATATATATATATATATCATATTAAACTTACCTACAAATCGATACCTCAGTTTCAAAGTGTAACAACTCAATAAAAAGTAGAAAAACTTCTGAATTGATTAAGAATTATTTTATTTATTTTCCGTTGTATTATGGGCTTACCTAACACTGTTCGTAATAATATTACATTTCAAATTAATTTAAGAATGAGTAAAAAATATACTGGTAGAAGTATCGTATAATAACGTATAACGTACCTAATTGTTATTCTGACGTATGAACTATATTATTGTAAAGTTTCATTAAAATCCAATCAGTAGTTTTTGTGTACTAAGCTGATTAAGTTACTATAGTTTTTTAACTATCCCATGGGAACTCTTTAATTTTCCGAGATCAAAAGTATTTAAGATATTAACCGGGGATATAAGGTACCGCCAAACACAATTTCATTTAAATCAGACCAACAGTTTTGGAGATTAGCCCGTAAAAACAGACAAAGGAACAAAAAATTGAAAATAATCTGGATTTGTTCTATTTCTCTTAATACATTCCTCTGACTCGGCTTTTAGCATTTTCTTTCTATGTACAGACATTGGAACTCTACAGTTTTATCATATGTATAGATTGCAAAACTGTATATGCACCTCTTCGTTTTCATGAACTCTCGGTAAACTGGATGCATCGTAGTATCGTAGCTTCCGAGCTTTATGAAAATGCATTATACCATAAGATATAGAGTACAAGATATTATTATATACACCAAAAGATTAAATAAACGGCATCCAAATATAAATATAGTAAATAATCTGTATAGATAAATAAAACAGAAGTGTCTGTAATATCAAAATAACAGCTTTATACATAATGCATATGGAATTATATACGTTACTCATAAGAAAAACACAATTTAAAAAAAAAATTGCTGCCTGTCTCTTTGTTTGTTCCAGCTAATCTCCGAAACGGCTGGACCAAATTTAACGGGTCTTTCACTGGCAGATAGCTCATATTATAAGGAGTAACATAGGCTACTTTTATTTTAGAAAAAGAATTAGGGTTTCGCTCAAAAAAATTAAAACGTATCTAGGGACGCACCCGAGCGAAGCGAGGGTAAGACGCTAGTTTAAAGATAAACAAGCTGTGCTTTATTAGATTTTTTTTCTACTTAATTATTTAATAATCAACTTTAAAAAACAAATTAATTCAACTGCGCCATAAAATAAACAAGGGAACAAAATGACGTCGAACAATAGTTTTAATTACAATATACTCGTAGACGTACAGTTTGAAGAAATACATGTAGCACGACTCACAGTAAGTAGATATATGTACATACATAGGTATGTATAAATATGCAACATATAATATGCTATAATACTTGCTGTACAATTTAAACAAATTCTATTACATAATATATAATAATATTATAAAGCTGAAGAGTTTGTTTCTTTGTTTGTTTGGTTGAACGCGCTAATCTCAGAAACTACTGGTTGGAATTGAAAAATTCTTTTTGTGTTGGATAGTACATTTATCGAGGAAGGCTTTAGGCTATAGGCCGGAAAAATGTACGGTTCCCGTGGGATAAATTTGTTTTTGTCTAGGGACGAAGCCGAAGCGAAGCGAGAGTGAATCGCTAGTATTTAATAATTCCGACCTTCACAACAATGATCAGGAAATAATTATATAAGATCTCTTGTTTCTTCCTCTGATTTCCCTGAGACATGTCAAACCTCGAAAAATCTCGAAACTTATCTCACTTAGCACATGCAATAATATTTGATTAGTGCAACTGCACATAGCCTTAAAGTAAAAACATCTACTAGGATAGCATAAAACGGCAGATATATACTATGCAATTCCTCACACCCTGAGACCTAAATGTGTAAGCACTAGATAGACAGCAATGAGCGGGACAGAACTACTAACGTGCGCACATTGAAAGTGAAATTAAAAGCTTGCGCAATCGTTGTCACCTGTAGTTGATTTTTTTAAAGTAATTTAAACTGTAGAGGGTAAAATAATATTTCCATTTAATGTTATGTTATGAAACAACATCATTTTAAATTACAAAATATCCTACTAATATTATAAATGCGAAAATTTATGAGGATATATGGATGTATAGATGTATGGATGTTTGTTACTCTTTCAAGCAAAAACTACTGAATGGATTTTAATGATACTTTACAATAATATATCTCATACAGCAGCATAAAACATAGGCTACGTTTAATACCGGAAAAACGTACGGTTCCCGTGGGATAGATTTGTTTTTGTGATTCTAAAGGCGAACCCGAGTGAAGCGAGAGTCAGCCGCTAATCATAATATAATTTACCCTTAATATTTTTCAAGATTGATTACCTGGTGTAGTCATTATTCTTTCATCTCTGTCAGAAAGTATTTTTTACATTCCAAAATGATACGCAAGAATGTTTGTTCGTTTCTGCATCATTCACGCAACAACGGACAAACAGGTTGAGTGAAAATAGCTTATTAACCTAGAGATGAAGGGTATTTCTTATGCAAGTAGAACACAAAGTAGTACTCATAGAATATTAATAAATTCTAAAGGCTACAAAAATAACATTAGTATAAAACTTCAAACTGTAAAATGTTAAAAAATTCAATACAATGAAAGTCCGACGCGCTACGAAGCGCTACGAGCCTACGGTGAAGTTCATCGTACGTTTCATTCAACCGACAGCTACAAGATATCGTAGCGATCTCCATTTTGTAATAGATGATTATACTTTGTTTTTTAATCTCAGAGACTAAATTGACACATGCAAATGTCAAATTTACAAATAATGTGGCCAGCTTTTTTGGTGCAGTGTTGTACTTACGATACCGGTTTGTTGAATCGTAACTTTTTATCTTTATTAGACAATTCGTTTCAAAGTTTTATATTCAAAAGCGTATAATTTAAATTAATATTATTAATTTTAAATCATTAAATATCATATTTATTTATTAAAATATCATATTTATTCATTCAAATATTATATTTATTAATTTTAAATCATTAAGTATCTTCAAATTAACATTATTGAATTTAAATTTACATTATCAATGTTGTATTCTTACGTTTTAAATAAGTAGCTACACATTATTTAATGATAACTTATTATAAAATAAACGATACTTGATTTTATTAACATTAATTTTCGATAGTGGTACATCACTATTTAAGAATTGCAAAAAACTGACAACCCACGAAATGTCAATTTGGTCTCTGAGATTAAAAAACAGGGTATAGCTGTTGTAACTGCTATTTGTTTGATTTTTGTTAAATATTTATATAGAAATTAGATATTAAAATATAGTCATTCGTTTAGGGCTTTAGTTAGCATATAACAAGTATTGGACATTATAAAATACAATCAATATAGATATAATAATACGATAGAAAAGCAACAAAAGTATATTTTGACTTTTAGCTGGCTTCCACATGCGAATTCACTCATAAATTATGACTAGCGACTCACCCTCGCTGCGCTCGAGTTCGTCCCTAGTTATGTTTCAACGTTTAGTATAGATTTCTCAGAGATGAGATATTTTAACGCAGTAAAAAGTATCCTAAATGTTGACCCGTTACCCGGGTAACCAGCTATCATCATACCAAATTTCAACAAAATCTGTTCAGTGGTGTTCTCGTGATGCGGTCACAGACAGACAGACAAAAATTCTAAAAACTATACATTCGGCTCTATCGATAATAATGACTGTAGATAATAATAATTACTAAAAAACAACACCAATTTCGAAATTGATTTTTAAAAGTAGTTCCATCGCGTTACCCGTGGAATTGAATTTAAGTAAAGTTTATATGGGATCATACTCTCAAGAGTATGATCCCATAAAAACTTAATTTTTTAAAATTATAAACTATAAAAATTATTAAAGAACATTTGGATTCACAATAATCAGCAAAGATAACGTGACAAAAACACAATACGTACTCGAATTGAGTACCCCTCTTCTTTTAAAGTTGGTTATCTAATCAATTTTATTTATATCTATCAGCTACTATAAATAGTCATAATGTAGCCATTATAGAGAGAGATAAGTGGCAGAAGAACGGACAAAATCTTTTTCATAATATGGTATCAAGCAATATTTTTTCTTTCTTTTCTTTTTTTTTAATATGTTAGGACATTAACATACAGCGCCATCTAGTTCCATGGTAAGCTACGAGGCGTGTGTTATGGATACTAGATAGTTGATACACATGTTATATGCGTTGCCTAGAACCGCTGACGTTGCACACTATCACAAGTCATCACTACACGACGTATGCCCCAAATTAACATACTGTATGTACGTGACCTAAGTGACATATGCTTGGTGGAGAACCACGTACGCTGCGTACCACCACGGCGCACCACTATTAACTACACTCTACATCAGCACTTAGTTATCCTATATATAGTGATAGTTATAACCAAATTACATTCAATAGGTGACTCTAATATCGATCACCACTGTCTCATATAGACTTAAGTTAGATATAGTACTCTTATTTTCTAAAAGTAGATTTTAATTAAATAATTAAGTAAAGACTTTGGTTTTCTTGAGTCCTCCGGCCACCATAAACGTAATTCACACTACACATTTGTAACTTTAAATACATACATATTATAAATATAAACAAACACCCATGACTGGAGTACAATCTTTCGTGCCACACAAATGAATGCCCCCAGCGGGACTCGAACCCGCGACCGCTCGCGCAGCAACTAGGGTCACTACAAACTCAGCCAAACTTGTCGTCAGAATATTCATAAATATGACATTTATATTTTGTAAAATATACAAAGAAAGTATTCAAGCACATACACGTTCTTTCGTACTGAATGAAACGACACGATTATGGAAATAATAAAGGAACATCTCCACCGTCTAGTACCAGGAGCACATAACGTTGCAGAAGCTTTTTTAGTACATCGATTTCCTTACACCCTAGGTCTCATATTAAGCACTATGAGCGGAGTCTTGAAACGGCGGATACTAAATGGAAAAGTGTCATTCCGTCTCTTTCTATCTTTATGTTACACATACCTGTATATACAAAATATTAAAAAAATTAAAGAGTGCGTGTATGAGTGTACACGCGCAAGAAGTAAAACTTCTTCGGTACTATTTATGAAATTCAATTTATCTTTTAAATAATTAAGATAGGTGAGATACTAAAAAAATAATTAAATAACGCATATTAGGCATATTACAATCATATATTTATAAAATATCATTTAAGGTAAGAATATAATATTATATATCATTTGTCAGACAATAACAACGGTTACCATGGCAACGAACGCTCGCCTCGCCCGTAACGTTACACTTTTCGTAACGCATTCACCAGCTTATTACCCATTTCAAGCGTGCGTAAAGAAATTTTACTTCAAAAAATAAATAAAAAGATGTTTCATAATTTAATAAAAAAACGATACCTTAAAAAATAATTTTGCATAACCACAACGCATTCTTTTTATTTGTTCATAGAATACTTATAATCCATATAATATTATATACTCGTACAGATTATATATATATATATATATATATATATATATATATACATATATATATATATATATCTGTTTTTTCATATGAAACGTACACGTAAATAACGTGACGTTAAAATCAACAAACTTGACTCAAAATATTGGACGGAGGACATTTTTTTAATGAAATCAAATAAATTGTCAACAAAATTACTACACATGTACGAGTATATTTGAGTATTATTTATTTACGTGGTCAAAGATCAAAGCCAAGTAATATATAAGCATATTTAGAAAAGAAATGATAGAATATATTTAGATTACTAGCGGCTCAAGATTACTTCGCCTCTAGAAAAAAAATCTATCCCACGGGAACCACAATTTTTTTTTCGAGATAAAAAGTAAAAGTGAAGTTTTATTAAAATCCATTTAGTAGTATTTGCGTGGAAGAGTAACAAACATCCATTCATCCAGACATCCTCACAAACTTTCACATTTATAACATTAGTAGGATTTTCCAAGATAAATAATAATATTTGTGATGTTATATAATCACAATTAATTAATTAATAATAATTTTATAATATAATTTAATTATTAATTTCAACTGTTATAGTATACCAGCGACTCACCCTCGCTCTACTCGGGTTCGCCCCTACTTACGTTTTATCGTTTAGTATAAATTTCTCAGAGATGAGATATTTTCCCACAATAAAAAATATTTTATATGTTGACTCGGATTACCAGCTATCATCATATGAAATTTTTCCATTAGGAAATCATAGACACAGACAGACAGTCAAAAATTCTAAAAACTATAGATTCCGCCTCTGTATCGATAATAAGGACTATTTCAATAAGATTTTCCAAAAAATATTTAATATACAGATTCGATTCAGTGAGAATTTTATTATATGTATAGATTAGCTGCGCGTGCCGCATAGTACGCTTTCACTGCCAACGTGCGCAGTGATTTATGCACTGCCCTTATCGACCCGCACTATCTATGCAAGTGTACTCTCCGAATAGTATGAGGTATTTGAGAAAACTGCATTTCTACTACATCCACAATCATGATCTCCTAGTAACCTGCTCTATGAAAGGTCCCAAATAAAGACATGGCGCATAAACGGATACGTAATATACCAGATGGTGGGTAATAGGCGACGTTAGCAAAATACGCAAGAATATAATTATATGTATTCACCATCTTATATTATACTCAAAACTTAAATAACTAAAAGGTAAATATGACAAGGTACGAAGTCTAGTTATAGTTAAAATATTATACAACAACTAGCGACTCAGCCTATCCCACGGGAACCGTACATTTTTCCGAGATGATATATATAGTCTATAGCCTTTTTTATTTCTTCTCAGTTGACGGGCTATCCAATGCAAAAAGAATTTTTCAAATCGGATTAGTAGTTCCTGAGATTAGCGCGTTCAACCAAACAAACAAACAAACAAACAAACAAAAAGAACTCTTCAGCTTTATAATATTAGTATAGATTTGAGATGTATATTGTAAACGTATCGAAATAGATTTGTTTTGCTTTACATCGACTGGCATCGACTTCTAAAATATCTGATTAGGTATCTATTTTAAATGAAAACCCCCTTTAATTATTTTTTACTTTTTAGTGCCTGGAAGTCTTTTTTTATTTATTTCTAAAAAGTTTCTGCACTTTTAACTGATACTCTGATGATCGATTATTTTTAACCCAAAATATTCAATTATCTCGAATGGATAAGAAAAAGTTTAACTGAAGTAATATAAGAAAGTAATTATGAAATAAAACGCATACTGAAATCTAAATATTAATGACCATGTTTCTTTTTCTTAAAAAAGGAAGTTATAAAATGACAAAAAGTAACCGAAAATAAAGCCGTTTCCGCCCGGGATCGAACCGAGACTATCTACGTAATTAGCAGATGTGCTACCATTACACCACGGAAACTTATCAATATTGTCTGAAAACTTGTACTAGTAACGAAATATGACGTCACAAGTCATACGTCATCCAAACATAGAAGTGAATATAGAAGGTTTACTTCATTATTTGAAAGATTTTTATATATCTAACATATCAGTTCCACCTCTCTTATGCACTTTTACATTCGACAGTGGTGTGAGAGAAATGCATTGAAAATTATTATATCCTACTATCCCATGGTCTCCTGGTACACGATGTTTCACAAAATCTTTATATGCAGCGGCATTTGAAGTTAAAATAAGTTGCATGTGCAGTGGACGTGTTGACTTCGTCGGCGTATTAACTTCAAACCATCTTTAAATAGAGGAGTCAGTATTCCTAAAAGTCATTCGATTTTAGTTTTTATCTCAGCGCTTACTCTCATTGTGCATATATAAATAAGCCTGCGATCATTTTTTTTTAACAATGTAGTTGGGATCGTCTCAGGAGTTATTGTATTACTGGATATGTTATTATACTTCTTACTGGACCAATAGGTTCTCTAAAATATATTGTTTATAATTTTAATGGAACTATATTCATTATACTCGTTCAAGCTGTTGCATAAAGGGGGACTAACAAAAGTTTACATAGCTATCAAATAAGTATATGGAGAAGTTTATATTTTAGTAAGTAAATTTTAAATATAAGTGATGTCTTAAGAAAGAATTAAAGAAGAAATTATAATGACTGTAGGCACACACATAATGTACATACATATATTTATACATCCTTTTTTATGCTTGTACATTTTTTATTAAGACCTTTTTACTAATTTCTTTTTGATAAACATTTTTGTGACATATGAGTAAAATATTGAACATAACAAGGCGTAAAATTATTTTATTTATATTTCAAGTAAAATAACGAAATATAATAATATATCGCCGCCACGACCATAATGACGATTCTCGAACATCTTATTGTTTAAACGCACACGTTTTAGCAACGATTATTTCTTTTGCCTAAATAAAAATATTTCTGATGAGAATAATAATTCACGTATATGAATTGTATTAGCGGAAACAAGTTTTTATTTAATTATTTTATCATGTTATTATTATTTAATTATTAACTAAATTAAGTAGTTTTAGTTAATATATTAATAAACGAATTTATTTTCAGTAGATACCTAAGTAGGTATAGGTAAAATAAATTCGTTAATCTGAATTATTAACCGACTTCAAAAAGGAGGAGGTTCTCAATTCGATTGGTATTTTTTTTTAATTTTCCTACTGTAGTGTGATACATACTGTATCGATTTAGCATGCATTATGATGCAGTATAAGAGTTACGTTGCACTTTTACTGGGAGTTCATAGACGCGAAGAGATTGTAATGCAATTTTGCAATATCTACATATAAAAAAATTGTAATTAAGCCGAATCTGTACATTTAATAGTTTATGGAAAATCTTATTGAAATTGACATTATTATCGATACAGAGGCCGAATATATAGTTTTAGAATTTTTGTATGTCTGTCTGTCTGTGACTGCATCACGAAATATATATATATATATATATATATATATATATATACACACACACACATATATATATATATATATATATATTGTATGATCCGCGTTACGCGGAGTAAAATATATATAAAACTAACGCTAATAAATCTATACTATAATAAAGCAGTAACTTAGCGAAATCTGTACATGAAATATTTTTTAAAAACAATGACTGTAACGTATTATGTATACGATATAGACCCCAAAACAATAGTTATTAATTTTTTTGTCTGTTTGTCTGTTTGTCTGTTTGTCTTTTTGTCTGTTTGTCTGTTTGTCTGTTTGTCTGTACGCGTTTCACGCAAAAAGTAATGAACCGATTTCAACGAAATTTTGTGAACTGATAACTTATTACTCGGGTCAACATTTAGGATAACTTTTACTTTTGGAAAATCTTTGTTTCCCGCGGGAAATCGCAATAACTGGTTTTATCGAGTCCTCCTTAGGAACCCTCCGCTGGCTAAACCTAAAGACATACATCAAAACAATGTACTAAAAAATTGTAGATCTTGAAAAGGCCAACAGAAATATCTACAACAGCTGTATATGTCTATCTCTCAAGGTACACTCGCAATACCTATTCTTATCTATACCTATAGCAAAACTAACATAGTTAAATCGATGTGCGCGTTTCACGCAAAAAGTACTGAACCGATTTCAATTAAATTTTGTATAGTGATAGCTTATCACTCGAGTCAACATTTAGGATACCTTTTACTACAGGCACATTTTTCGTTCCCGCGGGAAAACGCAATGACTGGTTCTATCGAGTCGTCCTTAGAAGTTTATATGGCTAACGCTGGCTGAACCTTAAGAGATAAATCAAAACAATGTACTAGAAAATTGTAGGTCTTAAAAAGTTCTACAGAAAAGTTCTCAACGGTATATGTCTATCTCCTAAAGTACACTCGCTATAACTATTTTTATTAAATGATATTACTGTTTTCTTATACGAGTACGTTATCTATACTATAATAAAGCAGTAACTTAGCGAAATCTGTACATGAAATATTTTTTAAAAACAATGACTGTAACGTATTATGTATACGATATAGACCCCAAAACAATAGTTATTAATTTTTTTGTCTGTTTGTCTGTTTGTCTTTTTGTCTGTTTGTCTGTTTGTCTGTTTGTCTGTTTGTCTGTACGCGTTTCACGCAAAAAGTAATGAACCGATTTCAACGAAATTTTGTGAACTGATAACTTATTACTCGGGTCAACATTTAGGATAACTTTTACTTTTGGAAAATCTTTGTTTCCCGCGGGAAATCGCAATAACTGGTTTTATCGAGTCCTCCTTAGGAACCCTCCGCTGCCTAAACCTAAAGACATACATCAAAACAATGTACTAAAAAATTGTAGATCTTGAAAAGGCCAACAGAAATATCTACAACAGCTGTATATGTCTATCTCTCAAGGTACACTCGCAATACCTATTCTTATCTATACCTATAGCAAAACTAACATAGTTAAATCGATGTGCGCGTTTCACGCAAAAAGTACTGAACCGATTTCAATTAAATTTTGTATAGTGATAGCTTATCACTCGAGTCAACATTTAGGATACCTTTTACTACAGGCACATTTTTCGTTCCCGCGGGAAAACGCAATGACTGGTTCTATCGAGTCGTCCTTAGAAGTTTATATGGCTAACGCTGGCTGAACCTTAAGAGATAAATCAAAACAATGTACTAGAAAATTGTAGGTCTTAAAAAGTTCTACAGAAAAGTTCTCAACGGTATATGTCTATCACCTAAGGTACACTCGCAATTACTATTTTTATTCACTACTCGCGACTCACAGGCTGACTTATCAACGTTTAGCTCAGTTCAGCAGTGAAACGTAACCTAGGGACGAACCCGAGCGAAGCGAGGGTGAGTCGCTAGTTATAATATAAAGTGTACCTTGTACGTGGACTTAGCCGTGGAAGCGTTGCCGGGCCCGGAATCCTTAATCCTGCGTAGGCACTGATCACTAGGGGTGTTTGTGTGTATGTGATGTATAAATATATAAGCCCATAATTAATCCGACCGAAAATACTTATTTTACTTTGTAACCGAAACAATTCAAAAGAGAGGAGCACTCGTTACACCGACCGAACAATCCCGAATTCAATTGACAACTGTCATTTCAAACATGACTTAAGACAATAATACCATATATAAAAAATACTAAACATATATATATATATATATATATATATATATATATATATATATATATCTTCTAATATATAAAATTCTCGTGTCACAGTTTTCGTTGCCATACTCCTCCGAAACGGCTTGACCGATTTTGATGAAATTTTTTGTGCTTATCCGGTATCTATGAGAATCGGCCAACATCTATTTTTCATCCCCCTAAATGTTAGGGGTAGTCCACCCCTAAATTTTTTTTTTATTTTTTAGACAAAATTTTTAATTTCTATTTTTTATGATACAACATACAAAAATACATACAATCCTCAATTTTCACCCTTCTACGATCAACCCTTATTTTTTAATAGCCATTTTAGTAATAGGAAATTATTTATATGGCAAAACAACGTTTGCCGGGTCAGCTAGTATATATATAACATAAGATACTTTTTACTTCATCTAAATTAGTTCAGTAGTTTCAGAGCTTATTCGGTACAAACAAACAAATCTTTCCTGTTTAAAATATTAGTACAGATAGACTATGCTTTGCATATACATATGTCTTATACAAACTTTTATCAATTGTCTCTTAAAAGTCATCATATCATGCCATTCAAGCACTTTCAATACTTAAATATACTAAATGAACAATTACTAATGGCAATGCGATTATAAACCTTAAAAATATTCACTTAAGAATGCACAGTGAGAAAACCTGCATGAATAGTCGAGCTTAGGTAAAGAAGGTTTGACAGGATCACGAGGGCGGAGCCAATAAGTTATATAGGTAGAATAACTATATAGATCTCTCAATGTGAGAGAGATGCATATATATGTTATCTATATAATAGAAACATACGATAGTGGTTCTAAAAGCTGCATCCAAAATGACTACATATATATTAGTATATATACAAACTTTAAAACTCTCGAAACTTATGCGATGCTAGTAAAGCTGCATCGTAAGTTTAATTCATCGAAATCGTATAATAATCAATATATGATATCATACAAGGACCAATATAGGTACAAAAAGGGCTGATCTAGCGGCCGTGTATAAGACCGTGAAAGGGATGAAAAATTTTCTAGCAAATCACTACTTACAGTAGCAAGTAACTACGAGAACATTTTTGAAATTCTGCTACAAGAATTTTCCATGGATATTTTATAAAGACATAAGAAGGAAATAAACGAAATCTAAGGTGAACAAACATCAAAATACAGTGCTCGTGTTAGTTAAGAAGTGATTTAAAGTTAAATTCAAACCTGATTCTAAGCGTTAAAGTTCCAGGTTTTAATATACTTGAATTTGCCTAAGCCTTTAACCTAAAATGCAAACATTTCTTAAATGATATGACCACTAATTTTTCATTTATTTCAACCAAGGGATTTTTAAAAATATTGACAAAGTTTTATATCTATACTAATATTATAAAGCTGAAGAGTTCTTTTTGTTTGTTTGTTTGTTTGTTTGGTTGAACGCGTTAATCTCAGGAACTACTAATCCGATTTGAAAAATTCTTTTTGCATTAGATAGCCCGTTAAGTGAGGGAGGCTTTAGGGTATATATCATTTCGGATAAATGTACGGTTCCCGTGGGATAGATTTGTTTTTGTTTAGGGACGAACCCGAAGCAAAGCGAGGATGAGTCGCTAGTAATATCACAAAATTCAAGATCGAATGCTTAAAGGAGTCTGCCCACTACACCGTCTCCTACCATGACCGTGCTATGAACGTATCAGGCACGGAAACGAGCATGGCACGGGCTACTATGCCCACTAGAACGTATCAACAGCGTATCATACTCGTGCATAACGGTTTCAGTGCTGTGTATGCTCACCATTGCGCCGCCTGCGCGCACCGATCCCGCAACGTCGCATGCCAGGCACGGAGCGTACCGGCACCGGCAAAATATTCTCGCTGACAATTGTTGCCGCTCCGTGCACGGCACGTGTCGGTGTCGGTCGGTGACGGAACTGTCTAGTGGGCAGAGTCTCATACTTTTCAATACAAAGAATATTTTTTGCCTGAAACGGTCCTAGCACGGTCATGGTATGAGACGGTGTAGTGGGCAGACTCCTTTATCCTTCTTTATGTATTTACTATTTAGAATAATTGGCAAGCGTTAGCGACTACGTTTAACGCCATCTCACGGACATCGTAGGAAGTAAAGCGGTATTTGGGCCGCAAAAAAGTGTAGTTGTCGTAACGTGGGATCACATCACGAACAAAGGAAAATTAGTTCAAAGAAATGTTAATAGATGACGTTATCTATTTCTTATTAAAGTTCTTAACAAAAGATATAGAAATATATGCTATGGTTTAAAAAACAATATTCTAACTAATGGAAAACCAAATAATACGCTTGTAAATCTAATTTACATAATTTTACTAATATTGATATTCAGCGATTAAGTAATAGGTTTGTCGTGAGTATTTATAGATGGCGCTTTAAGATTTTATAAGTTTTACTAGCAACTCACCCTCGCTCCGCTCGGGTTCGTTCCTTGTTACGTTTTAACGTTTACCTTAGAGATGAGATATTTTCCCGCAATAAAAAGTATCCTATATGTTGACCCGGATAACCAGCTATCATCATACCAAATTTCATCAAAATCTGTCCAGTGATTTTCTCGTGATGCGGTAACAGACAGACAGACAGACAGACAGACAGACAGACAAACAAAAATTCTAAAAACTATAGATTTGGCTTCTGTATCGACAATAAAGTCTATTTCAATAAAATTTTCCAAAAAATATTTAATGTACAGATTCGGCTTAGTTACAATTTTATTATATGTATAGATGTCGCGGTTAAAAATTGATCAGGTCACTGAAAATTGTTTAATGATGTGATGTGATGTGATGAAACTGATAAGTCATCATGCATTTGCATGATGACTTATCAGTTTTGCAATATTTTACATAGTTTTTTTAATTTACACATATTTATAAAATAACATAGTTCGAGAGTTTGAGATTCAACGACAACTATTATCTATTTAAATAAACAAAAACAGCACGAATCAGCCCCGTACAATCAAAAGGCCAATTATATTATCTGTCACCTTACCATTTACGAGTATTAGCTTAGCATTTATTTGTAAACTAGCGAACAAAAAAACCAAATCTATCCCACGGGAAACGTATATTTTTCCGGGATAAAAAGAAGCCTATTTATTATTCTGTTGTATAAACTATATACATAACTGTAAAGATTCATCAAAATCCAATCAGTAGTTTTTGTGTACTAAGCTGTATAAGTTACTATAGTTTTTGAACTATCCCACGGGAACTTTTTATTTTCAGGGATAAAAAGTATCTAAGATGTTGACCGGAGATATTTAAGGTATCACCATGCAAAAATTCATTTAAATCGGTCCAACAGTTTTAGAGATTAGCCCGTACAACCAGACAAACAGACAGAGAAACAAAAAAAATCTGGATTTGTTCTATTTCTCTTCTTACATCCCTCTGACTCGGTTTTAAGCATTTTTTTTCTACTACAGACATTCGACCTCTACAGTTTTAATATATATATATATATATATATATATATATATATATATATATATATATATATATATATATTAGTGCTCTATGAAGAAAACTTTGCTTGTAAAATACTACAAATTCCTTAAGCAAGTGTTATTTTTACGTACGTGTGATATATGTTTGTCACAAATTACATGATAACCGGGTGTCTTCATGTCTCAGGGCCCCAACGTTTAGTCAAAGTTTTTTGGATAGTCTATCCAAGAAAGCATAAATTGCACATACTCCTAATTAATAGTATTTCCTTCACATGCAGGTTATTTGGTTCGTTCAGTACAACTTGGTACTAGGAAAACATAAGAACCTAGAGATATAATTCGAAACATTCCCAATCAATCCATATCACCTGAAAAAGCGACCGATGCATATGCTCTTTCTAGTGAAAGAGACGACCCAATACTAACATCCACAAATTGAAATGAGACTGCACTCGATGCATCTGTTGTATCTTTGAAAGTTGAAACGAGACGGATATGGTTTCAGGAGGTTTATGCGCTAGAAAATATTTAAGTTTAATAATGTTTATTGACATGTTAAAAAATTGTCTTTTTTTTAATGAAATATTTATAATAATAACAGCTAAAATTATATAAATAATGTTGCCATATTTAATTAAAATACTTATTAAAAAATTTAAAATCAACAAATATTGTACCTTACAATATTTTTATACTCCAGTTACTGTAATATGATAAGATATTCTAATTTATGAAATAATTTCTAAGTACTAAGTCATATAACATTATACTTTATTAGATTTACGCGAATATTTGACATCTATATAATATATATACATAAAATGCTTTTTAAATGCTTTGTCCTGACTGACTGATCTATCAACTCGCTGGTTGCAGAAACGTGAAATTTGGAGGACCTATTCCTTATACAATGTAGGCATCTATTAAGAAGGGATTTTTTTAAATTCATCCCCTAATGGGGTGAAATAGGGGATAAAAGATTGTATGAAAGTCTGTCATTCTTAACATGAAATGCACGAAAAGTAGTATTTAGCTTTAAAATGAAAAATAAGAAATATATGTATCAGATTTTTTTCGAAATTCATCCCTTAAGAGGTTAAAAGCGGGCGATAAAGTTTATATGGGCAAACAATTATTTATATTCAGAATTACTTGAAACTTGGTTTTAATAATAATCATGATTTCCTAGTAATCTGCTCAATGAAAGGTTCCAAATAAAGACATGATACATGGCAATAAAACGGATACGTATGTGCCGGACGGTGATAGCCGATGTTAGCAAAATACGCAAGAATACGTACTTACCATCTTATATTATAATCAAAACTTAAATATCTAAGAGGTAAATATGACAAGGTACGAAGTCTAGTTATAGTTTAAATATTATACAACAATTTGAGATTTATTTTTTATTATACAACATTTCGAAATAATGTAAAACAGTGAAACACTTTTCCTGTTTTAATCGTTATATTTTCATTTCAGTAATTAATAAAATTTATACACACAACAGAAAATCATACGTCCCGCCCGAACGTCAAATATATTCGTCGTCATACTTTCCCTGCCTGCCTGGCATCTGCGTAGACGAACACTACAGAGGTTGTACGAAGGCGCTTGATGTCTTAAACTGAACTAGCGACGCGTAACAATAGATTTGTTTTGCTTTACATTGACTGGCACCGACTTCGAAAATATCTGATTAGGTATCTATTCTAAATGAAAACCCCCGTTTAGTTATTTTTTACTTTTTAGTGCCTGGAAGTCTTTTTTTATTTATTTCTAACAAGTTTCTGCACTTTTAACTGATACTCTGATGATCGATTATTTTTAACCCAAAATATTCAATTATCTCGAATGGATAAGAAAAAGTAATAGAAGAAGATAAGATGAAGTAATAGAAGAAAGTAATTATCAAATAAAACGCATACTGAAATCTAAATATTAATGACCATGTTTCTTTTTCTTAAAAAAGGGAGTTATAAAATGACAAAAATTAACCGCGAATAAAGCCGTTTCCGCCCGGGATCGAACCGAGACTATCTGCGTTATTAGCAGATGTGCTACCATTACACCACGGAAATATCAATATTGTCTGAAAACTTGTACTAGTAACGAAATATGACGTCACAAGTCATACGTCATCCAAACATAGAAGTGAATATAGAAGGTTTACTTCATTATTTGAACGATTTTTATATATCTAACATATCAGTTCCACCTCTCTTATGCACTTTTACATTCGACAGTGGTGTGAGAGAAATGCATTGAAAATTATTATATCCTACTATCCTATGGTCTCCTGGTACACGATGTTTCACAAAATCTTATATGCAGCGGCATTTGAAGTTAAAATAAGTTGCATGTGCAGAGGACGTGTTGACTTCGTCGGCGTATTAACTTCAAACCATCTTTAAAGAATGGAGTGGATATTCTTAAAAGTCACTCGATTTTAATTTTTATCTCAACGTTCACTGTTGTGTATAATAAGCCTGCGTTCATTTTTTTTCTAACTAGGTTGTTGGAGTCGTCTCAAAATTTGTTGTATTAATGGATATGTTATTGTACTTCTTACTGAACCAATTGATTCTGTAAAATATATTGTTGAAGTGGTGGTTGGTGGGGCAGTGGTAGTCCAGTAGTAACACGCTCGCTTGGGAAACCGAGTGAAGCGGGTTCCCAGGTCTCGCACCTCTGATACTTTCATGTGCGAATCATTTCTAACTTGATTACCACTTGCCTTACGGTGAAGGAAAACATCGAGAGGGAACCTGCATGTATGAGAAAACCTAGCAAGTTTTCGAAAGACATGTGAAGTCGGCCAACCCGCACTTGGCCAGAGTGGTGGACTATGGCCTGATTCTCCTCGTATTGAAAGGGAGGCCAGTGCCCAGCAATGGGACGTTAAAAAGGGATGAATACAATATTGTTGAATTTTTTTTACTAGAACGATATTAATTATACTTGTATAAGCTGTTGCATAAAGGGAGTCCCCCTTTACAACACCAAAAGTTTACGTACAATTCAAAGTTTGGCCTGTATTTACGAAGACGTGATTTGGATTATGTAAGATTCAACAAGTGACCTATACCTAAGGTTATCCAAACGTCGTCTGTTACAGTTGGAATGAAAAAATAATTAAGATACGATATCCTGGAATAAAAAGAGCATAGTCTTATTGTAATGAATTCGTTACATATTTATTTTGTTTAAGGAAACCTTTACAATTTCTCTTAATCTTTAGCTCGCATTTCAGGTCACGCTGTGCTGTCAAATAAGTATATGGAGAATATTATATTTTTTGATGTTAAAAAGGAAGTTAAAAACCATTTTGTTTTCCACAACATGGGTTTTAACGTTAAATTATTTAACTGTTGTTCACTGTTTATTTTTTTTAAAGAAAAGGAAATATTATAATAATGATGAAAAAAAAAACATCAAAACGGTGAGCGAGACAGCAAAGTAGGTTTCCGCCCGGGATCGAACCGAGATTATCTGCGTTCATAGCAGATGTGATACCATTACACCACGGAAACTTAACAATATCGTCTGAAAACTTGTACTAGTACCGAAATATGACGTCACAAGTCATACGTCATCCAAATATAAAGATAACGATCTGCGCTTAATGAAAGTAAAAGCTCTTATTGCGCATTCGATATGGCATTGATTGCAAGAAAGAGAAAACATCTGTTTTTGAAAAATAATTAATATATTATTATTTAAAAATTATGATTATATACATACAAACTTATTTAAAATTACTATTTAATTCATCACATTGGAATTATTTTACAATTTGTATTTTTTTTATTAGTAAAGTAAGCAAAAAAAGGACGAAAAATCGTTCATATTTTTATATTGGTCTCACTTCAAACTATCATCCTTGAACATGAAATTAAGCTGAAATATGAACACACACACACACGTGTAAGCTCAAGAGTATAAACGCTCGAATGTGTTCTTTTGAATGAAATTGAAATCAGGTGAGATGTAAATCGATAGTCACTCGGTCAAAGTTCAGATGCAAATCAATAAGGCACCAAACTCTCGCTGACGTAGCGCTGACGTCGCGGACAGAGTATTGATTCCATTTTGTAACAATGCGTACACAGGCGCGGATCTAGAGTTAAATTTTGGTCATAGTTTATCATAGGGAAATATACATATAATAAAACAGTTACTAACCAAAATCTGTACAAGAAATATTTTTCAAAAAACAACGACTGTAACCGTGTAACGTATAGTGTACAGTATTCTGTACAATGTGTAGAAATTTACATGGCTAACGCTAGCTAAACCTTGAGAGATACGAGTACATCAAAAGAATGTACTAGAAAATTGTATGTCTTAAAAAGGCCTATAGAAAAATCTGCAATAGCATAAGTCTTTCTTCTAAGGTACACTCGCAATATATCTATCCAAAACGTACCTACTACCTAAAGGGATGCACCCGAGCGAAGCGAGGGTAAGCCGCTAGTTATAAATGATAGAAAAAAAAATTGTTTTAAGCTTTTAGACCGATCGGATTCCGTTTAATTTTAAGAGATTTTTTTTAATTAAAACCTGAAGTTTTATAGCTTTAAAACGTTAGTAGATATATAAGGAACAAAAATAAGGAACAAAAATGTACCCACTGCCACCTGAGAAATAGAGGGATGCAAACCGTTAAAAAACAGTTTTTTTTTTCAATTTCGGGCTTACTATGACATCCTATCGAAAAATGTTCTTAACAAAAGTTGTAGGTCTAGTAAAAATCTACAACTTTTATAAATGACATGTTTCATAATAACCTGAAAGTTTTCGAGATATTTCCAAAAAAAAAAAAAAACGTTTTTTTTTAATTTTTTCTAGGTATTTCATTTTTAATTTCGGCAACAATTCTTTTATTTTCATGAAACTAGGGGAATATAATCTTCAAAATACATACAATAAACTTTTTTTTGAAATTGAAATGTTTAGCCTTATGCGAAAAATTTATGTTTTATGGTCTCGGTAGGATTTAAGCCACTCTCAATTTCAAGTGGATGTTTAAATTGAAAAAAAATAGTTAAATTTTCAGATAAGGCTCATTTTTTTTGTCTTGCACTCTACTTTTTGAAGAAATAAAAACATTGTATAGTTGTCCTGTGAAAACACCCTTAAATATTGAAAAAAAAAAAATGGAGAAATCGATAATTTTTACTTTGTAAACTAATTTTTTTTAATAATCACTGAAAAAGTGTGCCGAGTTTATCTGTGAAAAAAATTATTTATAATCAGAATTACTTGAAACTTAGTATTAATGATCTTCAATTAAAGAAACACGTGTTTCATCTTCTTTTTATTATTTATCCCGTAAGGGGGTAAAAAAGGGGATGAAAATTTGTAATTTACTTGTATTAATGCTTTTTTAATGTAAAATTCACGGAAAGTCGTATTTACCTTTAAAATAAATAATTAAAATACGTATGTAATATGTATACGAGTATTAGATTTTTTTGAAATTTATCCCTTAAAGGAGTAAAAGGGGATGGTGAGGTTTATAAGGAGAACAAAATGTTTATTGATCAGAGTTATCTGAAACTTGGTATTAATGAACTTAGCTTTGTGAACGTGCAACACTGGCCCACAAAAATAACAATGCTACTGATTTTAATAACAAAAGTGATTTTGATTTCAATAACTTAAGTCCTTTGAAGGGTCAGAAATAGAATATAGGTCTGTCGTTTTAGTGGTGCAAATGTTAAACATATATCACAAAATATATGTATAACTACAAACTTCAGTGTGACGATTGAGATTTGGCTATTTGTTGTACGTATCTTAGCTTTCATGTTTGTAGTTTACACAAACAATACAATTCGTAAAATGTCTCTTAAATTCTCATCTGTGAGACGAGCTATCATTATACCAAATTTCATCACAATCTGTCCAGTGGTTTTCTTGTGATCACAGATAGACAGACAGACAGATAGACAGACAGACAGACAGACAGACAGACAGACATCCACATAAAAATTCTAAAAAATATAGATTCGGCCTCTGTATTGATAATAATGTCTATTTCAATAAGATTTTCCGAAAAATATTTAAGGTACAGATTCGGCTTAGTTACAATTATATTATATGTATAGAAAGGGCTTGCTAACGGTAACGAAAAATATTCATTAAAATTATCATTAAATTAAAATCTTATTTTTAAAGCACTTAAATAAGAATTTCGAAATAATATAGAGGGATTCCTTCCCTTACTAATATTGTAAAATAAATATCTAACAAAATAAATATATGTTTACAAATATAACAGTAAATGACTTTAGTATGTGAACAAAGTCATGCTGTAATAGGTATTATAGAACCCAGATACAAATAGTGACGTCAACAAGTCTAGACTACCTTATTGATTTATCTTTAACTTGACCGCTATGCGCCGTTAGGGTTTGCTGTATTGATTAACATGTCAGCTGTTCGTTTTATTCCACAGCCATGCATTTGCATCATGTCCTAGAGCTTCTGTTACTCTAGTAATATTTCAGCCTTGAACATGGAATTTCAATTCATATCAAGGATGTTTCGAATCGAGGGAATGATGTTAGAAATTTAAAAAAACTAGACGAGTTTTACTATAAAAAGTATAGGATATAGGGTAAAAGCCGGAAAGTTGCCCTACCTTTTGAAAATCTTCAATTACATAAAAATTAAGTATCTACTTACAACATGCTCCATGTATAATAAAACATTGGTCTTTAATCTTTCATTGTGACCTATTTTTTTAAACACAATCAATATTGTTTTTCAGTAAATCCTGTTTTATTTGACCTCTACAAAAACGGATAGTTGCCCTCTGTGGCGGATAGTTGTCACATGTTAAAAATGCTTTCGGGGATACTTGCCTTATGCGGGGATAGAAGACTCATTATGAAATTACTTTGATTTTTTTTTTGGATTAAAACAAATTTATGTAATCAACCATTATTAATTATTACCATCAATTTATTAAGTGGGTAATAATCGAAATTTAAGTTATAAATAATAATTAATTTTAAAGATAAAAGTAATATGGCAATCAACTTTGGCATAAATATTAAAATTAGTGGGTAGGCGGATATCACCAAGAAAATATTTAAAATCAATTAAGAAGCCAGAACTTACAATTTTTCACATCTCACACAATATTCTTTGAATGATGAACAAGTTTCCTGGAAACACAATCCAGTCTGATTTGGATTTAGTATTATTGTAATTTTCAAAACATTTACAATAATCATCAACTGAATTTTTCTTATCCGCATTTTCTATTGTTGTATAAATGTTTATAACTCTCTTATTGTCTTTTCAGTGTCTCTTATCATCTTTAATTTCTTATTCCTTTTTTTTGTACTCCTTTAGTAGCTTTTTCTTTGGCTATTTTTGTATTTATAATGCTTTTTTTACTTTCACTCTCGGAACTATAGATTGTTATTTGTCATCCTTTAGCTCTTTCTTCATTCAGTTTAATTAAATATATGTTTTCACATTTTGTTACACTGCTAGAGAAATCGATATATTTTTTGATCTTTTACTTTCGTTTCGACCTCTTCATAATTTTCATCTCGTTATCAGCTGATTTATTTTCTATCGTCTTATATAATCTTTTTATTTCTTTGCATCCATTCTAATTCTTTAGTAATGTTTGTTTCTTGTTCTTTATTTTTTTTGGACAATTTTTTCGTTGGAATTTAAAACTTCTGCAGATTGTTTAGCCCTTTTAGACTTGCTAAAGTCTTGCTCATATTTGCGAGGCATTTCGCCTACTTGCAACTCTAATTGACCTTAGGGCGACTATCCGCAAAATTATATGGGGCGACTATACTTTTCGGTACGGATACTTGCCCTTATATTTTGAAAAAAAAAATAAGAGATATTTAACAGTATAAGGTAATAGGTAGTATAATTTAAATTTCACTGCATGCATAGAAGCGAAAAGTTGACTTAACCGACAACCGTAACAAAAAATATTCAATAGTAAATACTCACGAATATTAGTTCAACGCTTGTCAACGTCCTGCCGCGGTAGATTTTCGCTCACACATACAAAACACGTGTACCTAGTCCTACTACTGGCATCCAGCTAAGGTCTGTGGATGATGCACTTCACATTACAGAAGACCGCTAACGTCAAGGACATCTCTAATATAGCGTATTGAAAATCGGGGCAAGTATCCAACTGCGGCGAGTATCCGGGTTTTACCCTAGCTGTGATAAAAAATTTAGGCACATATCTTGCGTTGTACACAAAATAGGCAAACAAATAGAAAGAACAAGAAAAACTGTATGGCGCATTCAGAGAAGATTTCAGATAGAGACCCCATCTCTTGATAGACATGTAAACATCATTTTAGCACAATTTTAGCTATCTACAGTTTCACTTCCAGTAACGTCCCCACGTTGAATTATGATCCAATCAACTCAAGAGACGGTAGTAATAATGTCCTCTTGACCGATTTCGGCCACGGTGGCCAATCTCACTCAGACTAGCCAGATAAGCTGGGGATATTATAGTGCAAAAGTGTACGCACGTTTTGCTGTGAAAGTTTTTGTAAATCATTTGTATGTATGAATGTATTTAGCCCTTTTTAACGTCCCACTTCTGAGCACGGGCCTCTCTTCAATACGAGGGGGATCAGGCCATAGTCCACCACGCTGGCCAAGTGCGGATTGGCGGACTTCACATGTCTTTCGAAAACTCGATAGGTTTTCTCAAACATGCAGGTTTCCTCACGTTTTCCTTCACCGCAAAGCAAGCAGTAGGTAATCATGTTAGATAAGATTCGCACATGAAAATATCAGAGGTGCGGGACCCGGGATTTGAACCCGCTTCACTCGGTTTCTCAAGCGAGCGCGTATCACTGGGCTACCACTGTCATTGTAAATTTGGAAATCATTTATTAGTTTAAATTTTTCTTAAAGTTTTAACGGAAAATATATATAAATTGATGCGCAAACTTTCATACTTTCACTTTCAATGTGCGCATGTTGTTATTTCTATCTCCCTCACTGCAGCAGGGCAGTTGCATGAGTTTCAGTGGTGTGAGGGATTGATTTGTTTAACATCTGTTGCTTTATACTCTCCTAGTAGATGGTTTTACAAAAGGCTTTATGCAGCTTCGTTTGGTAGTGAATAAAAGTTGCATGTGCTGCAGTGAATTCTTTTCGCTTAGTAACTTACTTCAATAAAGCATACTTTCTTTCACAATTTGGTGTATCTTATAGGGAATGTTACGCTGTGTCTGGGCCAAAATGTTGGGAACCGATTTTCATGACTTCTTTCTTAACGATAGCTTATATAATTACATTGTGTCTTAACGCTTATCTCAAAAACAAAACAAAGGAAAGGTTAAAAAAGAAGATTCTTAACCAATATTAGCCTAAATCTAAGAAAGTGTTAACGTGTTGTGATGATGTAAAGCTGTCATACATTGTTGGCCTGAAAACTACTAGTTACGTAGTATTGTTACAACATTTTTAGCCTATCCACATTAACCCATTTGGCGCCTCTGTACCTAATTGGGTACAGCTAAACAATTGAGGGTAGTTGTAAAATTTTTATAGTTACTGTTGTCTTTTCTCGCTCGTTTTAATAGTAGACGGGTAATACATTAAAGTAGAAACAATTTAAAGGGGTATATTCATAATAACTGTCAGTGAGAGGATTCTAACTAAGCGTATAATCATTACTATTGGTAAGTACATTATTTTATTATTTCCTAGTGTTCATATATTACCAATTTTATTTTAATGTATTTAGTTTTGTAGATAAAGTCTTTATTAGTAAAATAAATGACAAACCAGTGTTTTATAACTTATATTCACAAAGTAAACTTACTAGAAACACTAGTGTACCCATTTAGGTACAGCGGCCGAATCCATATAACGAATGCACTTTTTTTTTTTCAGATTTTTACTGCAATGAGTTCGAAACATTTTAACGTTTCTAACAAGTACAGGGGCTTAGAGGAAGCAGTTAACGCTGTATTAGAAGATAGTGACAACGAGGCTGATTACGACTTCGCGATCATACCACCAGAACCCAGCATCGTCACAGATGAAGAAGAAGGTGCCGACGAGGACATGGTGACTACCACTTTGCCGCGGGATGTGCCAGGTGAAGTAGAGATATTTCGGAGTAATGAACACACGATTTTAAATGACGACGATGACAGCAGTGATGATGAACCTTTGGCTGAAAAGTTAAAGAGAAGTCGTTGTCAACAGCCATATCAGCCAGTATGGCGTAAGTGTTCACCTACATATACTTTTACATCCCAAGATCGATCTGATTTGCAAGATAGACAGAGTCTAGTAAAAGAACAGCTCGAAAATCTCACCCCAGTACAAATATTTGAAAAACTGTTTGATGATGAGGTGATTAGTTTAATAATTGCAAATACAATTTTATATGCTAATCAAAACAATCGACATACTTTTCAACTAGACTCTGTTGACTTGAAAAAGTTTGTAAGTATATTGATACTATCTGGGTATCATAAGTTACCCAGAGAAGACCTATACTGGTCTTATGATGAAGACGTAGGCGTCGAAATGGTATCAAGATCCATGACAAGACAAAGATTTAGGGACATAAAAAAGAATCTTCATTTCGTGAACAACGACGAAGCCAATAGTACCAGGGACAAAATGTTCAAAGTTCGACCATTAGCTGATATACTAATGAATAAATTTCTTCAGTGGGGTGTGATGCATGAAAATATTTCAATTGATGAATCAATGGTAAAATATTTTGGCCATCACCCTGCTAAGCAATTTATTCGAGGAAAACCAGTGCGGTTTGGCTATAAAAACTGGGTAGCAGCAAGTTCCACAGGATATTGCTATACTTTTGATTTTTACTGTGGGGAAACCGTCGAAGCTTCTACTGATCCTTTAGGTTCGAGAGTAGTCAAAATGTTACTCCAGAAATTGACGACTGATCCAACTAAACACCAAGTATTTTTTGACAACTTTTTTACTAATTATGACCTCTTAGTAGATCTCAAAAATAAAGGATATCGTGCGACTGGCACCGTAAGGGAAAATAGAACCAAAAAGTGTCCACTTAGAAGTATTAAAGAGATGAAGAAAGAAAATCGTGCCTCTTATGATTATAGATTTGATAAGCAAAATGAAATACTATTAGTGAGATGGAAAGATAACAGTGTTTGCACAATAGCGACAAATTATGATAGCATTGAACCGTTAGGAGTTGTAAAACGATGGTCTACTGTGCAGCGTGAAAAGACTGATGTCAATATACCGAAACTGTTCCAAACATACAATAAAAATATGGGTGGTGTGGATGAGTTTGATCAGTCAATTTCACTCTATAGGATTGCAATTCATGGAAAAAAGTGGTGGTGGGTTTTGTTCACCTATATGATAGACATGACTATTGCAAATGCGTGGCGTTTGCATGTTATGAGCCGCAGTGATAGCATGGATCAGCTAATGTTTCGACGTACTATTGCGAGATACTACTTACGCCAGAAAACACAACATAAGGCTCGACCTTCGTCTTCATTGGTCCCAGGCTTGCCTCAAGACGGTACAGGACACTATCCTCAAAAGCTTGAAAAACCATTACGCTGTGTTATTTGTCACGCAAGAGTTCGTTGGCAATGTAAAAAATGTATAAAAACATTGTGTGTAGAAAAACAATGTTTTGAAAATTTCCACTCATAATACGCCGCTGTACTCAATTGGGTACACCCCTCTCTAAGGGGTAGTAATAATTTTTTTTTTACTTTTATATACTTTTATGTTTATTTGATTTGTAAACAATGGTAAAATAAACATTTCGTAAAAATATTACTGTTGTTTTCATTTTGGCGGTTAATGGGTTAACACAAAATACTTCAACACGTTCGTTTCCATTCCCAGGCCTTTGTTGAAGCCAAGTCGTTATTAGATTATTTACAAAAATAAAAAACCCGACTGCAGTAAAATATATACACTCTTGATTATCTATACATATAATAAAACTGTAGAGGTCGAATGTCTGTACATAGAAAACAACTGCTCAAAACCGAGTCGGGGGACATAAAAAGAGAAATAAAATAAATTTAGATTTTTTTTTTCAATTTTTTCTTTTCTTTGTCTGTTTGTCTGTTTGTACGGGCTAATCTCTGAAACTGTTGGACCGATTTAAATGAAATTTTGCATGGTGGTATCTTATATCACCGGTCAACATCGTCAACTTTTCATTCCGGAAGATTAAATAGTTCCCGTGTGATAGTTAAAAACCATGGTAGCTTATACAGCTCAGTACACAAAAACTGTTGATTGGATTTTAATGAAACTTTACAATGACATATTTCATATATCAGAATAACAAATAGGCTACTTTTTATCCCGAAAAAATGTTCGGTTCCCGCGGGATAGATTTATTTTTGTTTGTCTAGAGGCAAAACCGAGCGAAGTGAGGGTGAGCCGCTATGTCTGACATAAAAAGTAGAGAAGGAAATGTGTAAAAGTAAAGTTTATATAATAAAATTAATTACATACTAAAATACTTATGAAAAACTTATTTTAAGGGAGGTCTTTTTTCCAGAACTATGTACATTAAAGCTAAACTGACGGTTTATCTTAGTGACTCCGCCCCTTTCATCCGGACCAACCCTCTACATTAACTACGTATGTTATGTGAATCCGCTCTCGGTGATTTCAAATATTCGTGTTACAAAAATAAGTCTGAAAGGAAAAATTCTATATTCATATCATTTCTCACCTTAAAGTACTAACT